>CM021104.1:374666878-375178869 GCA_007115665.2 Sequoiadendron giganteum
GTATCCATCAAGATCTCTCAAACGAAGGAAACCCAGATGAAAACTCCCTATAGGTAAACAATCTTGCAAGGAGGTGTCCCCCAAGATCTCTTGCATGGAGGAAACCCAAAGGAAAGAGCACCTTATAGACCCACAAAAAAACAAGGAGGATTCCTCCAAGATCTCTCACAAGGAGGAAACCCAAAGGAAGGAGACTTTCAGAGTCAAATTGGAAAGTGGCTTTACAGGTGCACCTGCAAAGCGACATGTTTACCCACAGATAAAGCATGTCTAAAACAAAGAGCCCATGCAGGTAGTCAAGCGAATAGTCATGCAGACCGTTGAAAAATTCTAAAGCTTTTAAAGGGGTCCCTTGGGAACCCGACATGAAGAGGGGATCCACTCAAGGGACACGCTATTTGAAAGTGTAAGAAAGATGTTCCTTCTCAAATCGATTCATCATTAAGGAATCCTTTCGAAATATGTTCACTTCATCAAGTAATTCGAAAGGAAGAAAGTGCTCCCTTGCGAGGGGAAGGTAAAATTTGCTTCCACCTTGGAGGAAAGTTATCAAGCTCTTTCTTTGTGAAGCCATGATGAAGGAAACACATTTTGTTAGGGGTCTAAGTCGAGAATGCAATTTTCAAAAAGGTTTACAAATATTGTCAAGAAAAGATCCATTGGCAACAAATACATTTTTTGAAAATTGAGCTATTATAGAAAGGCATTGTCGCACATGAGAGGGAAAACTCAAGAGAAGAAGAGAGAAGGATAGGAAAAGAGTGAAAGAGAAGAAACAAGCTAAACAAAAAATAAACACAGGGGTGATCTGATATTTCGAGGTCAGAGGTACTCATATATATATATATATATATATATATATAAGTATAATAGTAGTATATAAATGAACTATCATCAAGCCCCTACTACATCAGACCATGTGAAGAATGCATGAGAAGACAGTAAAAATAAAAAATTGGGTCAACATGGAAGGAGAGCTTGAATGCCCCCAACGCTTTTCATTGTCCCCAATTTTCCAAAAATTAATCACAAACATGGAAGAATAATGATATAGATGGAAGAAGGTTTACGAAAAAAAAAACCACTCCTGTATCCAAGCACCAAAAAGGGTGACAAGGGTCATCTAGGAACACATAGCACATGTATGGTGAGAACACATGACAATGCACATCTAATCTAAAGATAAAAAAGAGGCCTTCCCCTAACACTAATCGACAAAGAGGTCATTCACTTCCCACTCTAGATCATCATAAGGGGAAGGAGGATGAGCCTTTAGTGGTGGAATATTAAGGGGAGGAGATTCCATCCCTCCCACAACAAGGGCTAAGAAAGAAGCCCCCCACAAGGTCTTCTCCACTAAGCTCTTGTGGAGCTAGGGTCAACGATTTTGTGAAGATCACTAACAAGGCCGAAACCTCATCTAGGGATTTAAACATGCACTTTACTAGAGTGCCATGTTGTATCTCAATGGATGGAGAGGGCTATGCTTGAGATTCATCACTTGACCACTGAGTGATTTGGGAGTGGTGATAAACTCAGGGGAAGTCATAGCAGGTTTCATTACTAGGACAAAACAAGTCAGCACAGGACCGGCCTTCAGAGAAGGTGGGTTCCTCTTGCATCCTCCATTATTGGAAGGACCAACCTCTACCTTCGGTCTCATTGGAGGATGGGAACTCCTCACAAAGGAGGTGAGAGGCACAGAGGAAGAGGAGGAGGAGAAAAACATAATAGATACAACTAAAGTATTCATCATATCTATGGGTTTTGGAAAATGAGGGATGTCTAGAAGGGACATCAACAAAGGTGGCTCAGCTAAAGGAGCGATGAACACTTGCACCCTTTTGGGGTTCAGTGCACTCATAGAAGGAGCCAAAAGTAATATGGAGTTCAGTTGAATGAAAGTAGAGGGGAGGAGAGAGGAGGATGCATCCGGAGATCCTAAAATAGGGGCGATCATCTCCTCATCCTTTCTCTGCAAGGTGTCTTGCTCAGCCGTGAGAGCCTTTCGCCGACACTTGCGCTCATGCGCAAGGCAGTTTTTGAAACTCTTTGAGCTAGAGGCCATAAGATGTGAGGGGATAGAAGGATCTTACTTAGCCATGGGAGTGTCCACCATAGATTTTTCCAACAAAGGGATATACTCCTGGATGGGAGAAGGAGTGGTTTGAGAAACAACCAAGGGAATCGACTCTAGTACCTTGGTAGTGGGCCTCTTCTTGTTTACTACTTTGGGAGAAGAAGTAGTGGGAGGCCACATAAGCTGGGACATAGAGGATTATCCTTAGGATCCTTTCATTCTTCCATATCGAATGGGCCTAGGCTCTATGGGTAAAACAAGAAGTTTGAATGTGGGACACTTAGACTTTTGCCAAGCGGGCACCATAGGATTCTCTCGCACACACGAAACAAAATTTGATGGCACCATAGCAAGGCAAGAAGGAGTGTTGGGATAAATAATGGAAGAGGAATAAGAGGGACCTTGAGAGGGATTTCCTTCTTCCCTCGTACAGACCTTGGGAACATCACTGTTAGATTTTAAGCAAGCCCTATGTCAAACAACATAAGGCGATGGAGGGTATCTCAATTTTTTCCTTAAGCACCCTTTTTTTAAATTCTGATATGTCTGGTACAAGAGTTATTTCCTAGGTGGGAGAGGACCAACAGGTGCAGGCCAAAAATAATCTAAGGAGTAGCTATCATGTGTGACTGGTGGTTTATAACCAGTGTCATGAATCACATGCACTGACCCCCCATGAATGAACTTTAGGTATTTGTGCACAACCGAGGGAACTAAATTCATAGCTACTAACCAAGGGATACCCAACTTCACTCTGAAGAGTTCAAACCCTAGGATTATGTCAAACTACAAGTTTACCAACTTAGGTCTGACAAGGAATGACAACACGATACTACCCAAGGGAGGTATAGAAAGTCCGTTGTGCATATGGATGGTGCTCATAGGTGCATTTTACCCATCCTTGTGAAGGAAGTTAATTAACATAATCTCCTCGATTATGATACTCACCTAAGATGTCGGGTCAATAAGAACACCCACTACAATGTTCCCATTGATTCACGCAAGGATATAAAGAGGAGATGGTTCTCTATTGAAGCCCATCAACATGTCCTACAAGGTAAAGGTTATACTTGTGGCACTACTCATAGACTACTTAGAGGGGATAGGTCGATGCATAAAAGAGGCAATCACGCACACTAGATGCTACTTTCACAGTCCCCAAAGGTTATAAGATAGGATAGTGGCCCAATCAAGGTTTCATTGCACAACACTTACGAGACCTTTCAACTACGCCTACTAGGGCTCGCAGGTTGGGTTGCAAGGTGACAACCTCATAACACTCACACCTACAACATTCCTAGAATACGAGGAAAGGGAATTTCAGTATCGCAAAACAGAACCAAAATGGTTCACGTGGGGTTCACCAAAAATGTAAGAGAGGGGGATCAACCATGTCAAGGCCCCAGGTCATGGAGAGCCGAGAGCAAGAGGTTGCCCTAACTTAACTCACTCTAAAGGGATATTATGAAACAAGGGACAAGAATGATGAGGACTATAAGGTCCTTCTATCACTCCTCAAACCCAAAATCTAAGTTTGCACTAGGCGAGCTAGTTTTCAGATTCAATATTGCACCTCAGACAACTCTCTATTCGATGAAGTAAGCATGGTTTTGGGATGAAAACGTGGCACATTGATGTCTCTTAGGTGTGCTGGTGTCCATATGGCCAGAGGATAAAGAAGGCAATATGAAGTGTGCTAGAAAATGAGTTGACGACCTAGCTAAGTACTCCTAAATGAAAAAAACAAAACTATGAAATATGACAAATACAAGCAGAGATGGTAAAGTAAATATATGAGAGCTAAAATAATGAAGATAATCTCACCAAGGCACTAGTTCGCTAGCTATCTTTGAAAGCATGTCCGCTTGCACACAAGAAAGAGGAGGAAAGTTTTGGGGCTGTATAGGGGTCTACCTCAGTTTGGCCCTTGTATTGGTGTTTCCACCTCCACGAACATCTAGATAGCAACAAGAGAGAAATATGCAATAAAGAAGTAAATAAAGAAGGAATGCAAATAACACTACAAAATAGTAAAGAGATACTCTATCAAATCACAAAGGAGAGGAGAAAAACGTTACCACCTCCACCAAGAGCTCACTAGCCAATGGAGGAGAAAGAAGACTTGAACAGTCACCACAACCTTGATTATGATTAAGGGAGGTCTCGCAAGACCTCAAGCCTATGCTGCAATGACTTGCCTCACACTTTCTTTGTGGAGTTGATAGAGTGTTCTTGCTGGTTGGGAGTGAAGATAATGCTTGAAAATGCTTGATAATGTGAAATAAAGATGGACTAAATGCTTAGAGATTACAAAAAGAGATGAGTTGAATGAAGAAGGGATGAATTTGAAGGAGAAGAGGGAATAATCTACCATTTCCGGGGTCAGTTGGTCAAATAGGGACGTTACAATTGACCCCAATCAAAAGTGTAATGCCTTTGGTAACTTTAGATGCAAGAATCCATCAAGGATGTAAGCACGCCACATGGATGTTTGTGCACCACATGCACATCCCTTCTATCGACACAAAGGACAGATGCCAAGTGGAAGGAAGGCAACCTGTTGATGTGGAATTTTTCCTTCGGATATGGTTTTATAAAGTGAGGATGTGTAAAAGGGAAATTTGTGTAAGGGGTACAAATTCGCTCCTATACAATAATCTCCAAGGGAAGCTCCAATCCATCGAAATATTCATAGCACAACTGGCAGATAAGTGTCACCTATTTACTCATCTCCTACACAAGGATGTCACATTCAAATGGAATAAGAATGTCAGCAAGCCTTTCAAAAACTTACAGATTATCTAGTATCACCTCCAGTATTGATGCCTCTGCTTCTAGAAAAATATTTAATATTATATATTTCAGCCACATCTTAAACATGAAGTTCTCTCTTGACACAACACAATGATTTTGAGAAAAAAAGAGTAGTGTACTATATCAACTAGACTACCTCATCTCTAAGGTAGATCTATTAAAGTATTTTTTTATCAAAAGAAACACTCACATGCCACATTGCTAAATGTGTGATGATACTTAGTGAATTTGATATAGAATATGTAGATAGAAAGGCCAACAAAGGGAAAACCATAATAGATCAGTTAGCATAGGCACCATTATATGATGAGAATCCTCTCATTAGAATTCCCAGATGAGGCGATCTTTAACATCACTTATACAAGTCAATATAAGTTGTATATGGATCACACACCCAACATGGTTCAGGGGTAGTAATCATATTTATCACCCCTCAAGGTGATTGCATACCAAATTCATATTGGCTGGAATTCCCATGCATAAACAACATAGCCAAATATGAAGCATTGATTACATACTAAAGATGTATATAGTGGCATACCAAATATTTGCAAGTTTATGGTGATTCATAGCTAGTGAGATAAGTCAATTATGACTATAAAAAAAATATGGTAATTTTCTTTCATATAAAAGAATGGTGGATAGTATCAAACAACATCCAAATATTCCTCAAAATCCAAAAATATCCAAATAGTCAAAAATCCAAAAATTCCAAAAATAAATCAATGCAACTCACCCATCCATAATAAAATAGTCGCCCATAATAAACTCATCATCATAATCATCTTTGAAAAAGTAAGCAAAAGAAAATGTGGCAATCTTCGAAACCTAGAATATTCATAAAAAAAATACTAGCATCGATCATTGTTAGAACAAACCCACAACCTATATACCAATTGCCTAAAGCATCTAATTCAATATCCAACATTTTTTCCTTAACGGATATATTGTTACTATAATAGGCACAATAATATACTAATAATTGCAATATCTCTAATAAGAGATATGATGGATTTGATATATTTTATCAAGTTGGTCTTTTCTTTCGATTTATCTTTTGCCTCATTCCATCGCTTTCTTGAAGCTACCTTGATCTTCAATATCTTGGCATGTCTAGAGGAGTACCTAATGGGGCATAGTAATTGATTTCATCTAATGTCTTTGTGGGATGTTCTTGTAATAATACCATGGCAAATACTTTCCTTATGTGTGTAGAGATAGTTTCAAGCAATACAAAGACATTTGAATATCAGGTTCTTTATACCTTTTGTGCATAAGGCCTAACTTTCTTTGAGATTCATTATCTCTCATGATCAAACAAGGTTTTTGTATGTCAATTATGAACAAGGATACTCCTATTTGATTTCAGAGTCAAAGTCCATGTTATAGATACAATGCCACCCTGGTTGTTTATACATTGGTACATAGTGACTACTTTCGATATCAAAATCAAGATTTCTCTAAATTATTTAGCATAACCTATACAATCAAAAGAAAAATAATCTATCCCATCCCATTCTAAATAAAATCTTAAATCATACCAATAATTGTAGCTTTATCAATATTTTATCAACACCATCTATTATTCTATCTATCCATCTAATCACCTATTCATATATCTATCATTATCCATAATAATTTCTTCTATCCTACTCATCATAATAACAATTCTATCCAAGTATCATGACATGAATAAAAATATCCATTGCGTCCTACATCCATAAATCATTAGTACCATCATAATATCATACATCCTACATCATCATATAATCATCATATACATCATAAAAAATACAAAAAGAATGATCACATCACATCACATCCTACATCATCATAGCAACATCATTTAGTCATCGATAATACATCATAGGATCACATAGAAATCATTATATACATACATTAAATAGACATACATCACATGCAATAACATCATATCACATCATGTTATCGTCGAATTAAAATCTAGTCTTATCTCATATATATCATCAAAATTATGTCATGATACAAAGTCCATATACATCAATGTTTGTACAAAAGGGATATCAAGAGCCATGAATATATACATCTTCCCATAGGCATATAAAAAAGTGTCTACATAAAAATATTTGTACATCATATATATAAAGACATGGATACATAGAACTCCTCCTCTCCTCCTCCCGACCAAGAGAAGGTGGATGAGGAGGAGCAATCTACTATCCTCCAACCTGTTGTTCCCCAAGCACCTATCCCCCTAACTACCCTAACTCTTGTGAATAAGGTAGTACTAATGGTGGATTCCCCACTGATCCTCCATCTAACCTCCCTAACTTCCCTCTTGTCATACTCGCTAAAAACTTGGGAGCTCTCCCCTTGAATGTCACTAAAACCTCATAGAGAGTGTGATAATATGTCACCTCTTGAATGAGTATCTTCACCTCCCTCATATGTTGGTCCATAAGGACCACTGCACCTTGACCAAATACCTCTATATATTGTCATTGTTCTCACTTAGTATCCCTCTTGGTATTGAGATGAGTCACCTGTGCCTCTACCTGTTGGTGGCAGTCTATCTTTGCATCTTGATCTATCATCCTCTATGTAAGATGTATAGTGAGACCATCTCTCTCGATAGTCCTTTAAGACATCTATACCATGAGGTTGTTCCTCTTTATGTGGTAGCCATCTCTCTCTCTTTGGGCTTGATCCCACTCTAAAAAGGCCATTACAATTTTGGCATCCATACACTCATCCCCTCCTTGCTCCTCATCACCTCTCCTCTAATCATCTCCACATCTCCCACCTCCTACCATAGCTAGCATTACCACCTGATATTGTCCTAGATAAGGACCTCCACCCTCATCTCATGTGATAGCTACCTTTTCTCTCTACTGCTATTCATGAGCCATACTTGGCTCCGCCTCTCTCCTTCATTGTTTCATGGCTCCACCATCCAAGTGTGTAAATCTAAGTGGCATGTGCACTACAAACCATACATCATAGTTAGGAATATTCCATGTATCCTTTGCACCTAATGACCATGTCCACTAAATTGACATCAAATGAATAAAATCTGTAACTATCACCTGAGGATTTCCCATGGGTCCCCACTCGCTGATCTCTCACTATGTGTGATAAAACATAGCCATATCATCTTGGGTGGGCATATCATGTATCTCTCTAAACTATCTCCCGGCCCTATCAAGAAGATATCTCTCGAGAGTGTGTGGAGTGTACCCAATCAACCACCATGTCTATCTATAGTATGATATATGGGATTCTCATTAACCTAGGCCTCACACTGTAACCATAGGTTCCAAATAAACTCATCCATATCATCAATCACCCTCTTCTAGTAATCCAAATCTCCCAACCTCCATTACATCAACAAAGCATCATATCTATATACATATGGATCTCCTGGTACTCAGGCAACATCTCCCACTAGTTGTGTGACAACGATGTGCTCCCATGCCCAAACATGCAATAGTATCACCCCAACTAATAGACTCATCGTAGATCTATACACCATCTATTACATATCATGGTAGAGGTAGGATAAAACACAAGGTCTCCAAGCATAAAGGACAACATTTTTCATAATCCTCTCTAGCACATGGCCCCATCTAATTGTGAATAAATTTGATCTATGATCTAGCATGATCACTCTAGAAATGAGCCCTCCTATCACCAGAATGAGATCATCATAGACTCCCACTCCCAATATCAAGTCTATCTCACCATCCCCGATATGTATCTCATCATCATGTAACACTTGCTCCAAAGCCTCCATACCATGGTCGGTATCATATATAACATGAGCACCATCAATCGAGATCCTTCATGCATCCTCAAGGGTGATGGTAGCCTCTCCTATCAAAAACTTAAAGGATGAAGTCTCACTATGCCACCTCTTAATAATTGTAGTCATGAATGCTCTATGAGCTCAAATCTCTGGCATAAAAGCAATATGAAACAACCTGACAACTCCCAAGAATTCTATGTCCATCTCGCTTAGATGAGTAATCTTCTCTAATACTCTGGTTCGATGCTCTCTTGACATTATTGAATGTAGCACAAATTGAAAACATAACACCCACAAAATTAGGTTGAAAAAATATCAAAATTTGTTATCCTCTGAATCAAATGTGACCTCTTTTTCAAAAGCATTGTGACAACCTAATCATTTGGGAGATTTTTTCAAAAGAGTTGCTTTATCAAAATAAATTGCGAACCTCTTTTCAAAAGCATTGCTTCATTACAATCAAATGTGAACCAAATATAAAAAGTGACATGACACATCAAATGCATCATGATACCATCAAAAACATCATGTCAAGTTTCAAACACATCACATTGGGTTTCAGAAGCATCAATCCTAGATCGATGCATTTGATTGACTTCCTAGACCTAACACTTATTGCACCTAAAATTATGCATAAAGATGAAAAGGCTAGATACATACTGATGGAGTTGCTTCGACAGGACTTTGGAATTGATGAACACAATTTTCATGGTGAATAGCATGAGAAACACCAACCATCTTTGCAGTAGCTTCACACTAAAAATCTCTCTAATAACTCTAAAATTTCAAAAATAGGAGTGTGTAAATGCGGTGAAATCAGCAGTATGTCTATGAAATAATGTAACAAGTACATTATCTCAAAGAGGGGAAAGATGTAGACACCTAAAAATGTCTTAATGCATCAAAAATTCTTCTAAATTATCATTATCACTCACCACCTTTTAATTAAATAATTTGTTATTATTTGATTAAATTAATCTATTTTCCTCTACTAATTGTTTGATTAATTCATCATTTTTCCTCTACCCACCTTTAATTAAATCATTTTCCTCACCCACTTTAAATAAATAATTTTAATTATTTAATTAATTTCCAAATTTCCCTCTTATCCATCTAATTAAATATATTTTTTAATTATTTAATTAAAAATAATTGTGTGCGATTAAAATGTGTCAATGAGAGTAATTAAAATAGTAACTAAATAAAAACATCAATGAAATGTATTACATCTGATGAAAGATAAATAATAAGACAAACTATTATAACCCTACATTCAAAATCATTCCATTGTCCTCTATTCTTGGTGATTTCTTAATTCATGCTCTCAGAATTATTCGTTGCACATGAATCTATGAAATGACAACCTAATAAATGAGAAGCTAATTATGCAATGAAAACTATAATGTCTACATCATTATATTTTTGTGTTTTTTTTAAAGATAAATGTTGAATAATCTATGATGAAGTGTTGTTGTGATTGAAATGAGACTAAAACTAATATTGCAAATCTAATAAAGATGTTGTATAAAAGATGCAAGAAACTATAATGCTAAAATGAAAATTCCATGATAATGCTAAATGAACTAAAACACTAAAATACAAACTACAATGCTCTCAATTTACTCTCCAATTACAATGAGATTTCTGCAGCATAAACTTGTCAAATTCTCCTTATGAAAAGCTGTAAAAATGCTCTTTATTTATAGATTTTTCAAAGTTGGGAATGATGTGGCAGTGATGAATGACCGAGATTGTGATCCTAAGGCATCGATGGTTTAGCACAAAGAGGTTGGAGAGAATCATGGAGGTGGTTCCGTGCAAGAGAACACTTTGCCAAGTGTTGAAGGGAATCAGAGGAAAGAAGAAGCCATGTGTCCAAGGTGGTTTCAAATTTGTTACAGGTTGTTGATGGAAAATCCTCATTTTACAAATTAGAAAAATTCAATTTCATGTGACATTGGTGAGGTGGAAGGAAGTTAGAATAATATGTAGAAATGTGCCAATTTGAATTAAAAATTCAAATTTAAATGAAGAGGGGAAATTAGCTAAATTAGTTAATTTGTGCATTTTAACTAATTTAAGAGGAAAATAATTTTGGAGGCCAATTTGAATTAAAAATTAAAATTTAAATGAAAGAGGGAAAATTAACTAAATGACAAATTAGTTAATTTGTGCATTTAATTAATTTAAGAGGGAAATGATTTTGGATAAGAAGAATATTTAGAAATGAACTATATAAATAAATTTTGCAATTTATTTATAAGTAGAGGATTTAAGATTTTATTAATTAAATAACAAGTATTTAATTAATTTATGCTCAAACCATTTTTATGTGCATACATTTTGCCCCTCTTTGAAGTGATGTGTGCAGATGAATTGCTTCAAAGAATAATTTTTCCAACCATGATGATAAAAATTTTGACATGCCCCAGATGCTGATTTTTCAGTGATGATGAATGGATGCCCCCTCAGGAGATAAATCAGGAATTTTTAATTTTAACCGATTTTTGAATTTTTTTCTAATTAAATGATTTTCCAATGATATATTGATGATCTTTGAATTTGAGGATGGTGACCTGATTTATCTCCCGATAATGATTAGAGTTTAGCCACATTGTTGATTAGTTGATTAAAAAGGCTCATTTGAAAAATTAAATATTTATGCCACCATAATTACCCCTTAATTAGCCCTTAAAAGGTCAAAATGGGTAAAATAAAGCTCATTTGTAACTTGTGCATTGTGAAAAATTGAGAGCTTGAAGACCCAAGATGGATAATATTTTGCGCCGCACTCACAAATTCAAGCGAGTTTACCGCCACCAGTGTCCAACCATATACGGACCTCTGGTATGTAACCCTAGAATTGCCATTTTTCAAATTTAAAGTTAAATTTTTCTGCCATTTTGCATTTTAAAAACTCAGGTTTGAACACGTTTTAGCGCATAGGGCTAGGTTTTTAGTGCATTTGGAACTTGATACAGTGCATAGAGTCACTATAATAGTGCATAGGGTTAGGTTTAGGTCCAAAATTAGATTAGTGCAACAGGAACCTACTTTAGCACATTAAATTATTATATTAGCACATAGGGATTCTAGCGCATAAGGTTGATAAAGTCATGCATAGGGTAGGTCAAATAGCACATTTTAGAAACGACGCATCGGGGCCCTGTTCCGATGCATCTGGTATGTTTTCTAGCGCATACAAGAACTGGTGCATAGAAGGCCTGTTCTAGTACATCTGGTAAATTTTCCAGTGCATTTGGTAGATTAGCACATAGAAACTCTATTTTAGTGCATTGAGCCAAAAATGATGATTTTGAAAGATTCCTCCTAGATTTTGATGGTTGATGATCACGTCAGCCCATGATAGGATAATGTTGATTGATAGATTGATGATTGTCCTCATGATAGGCAAGGAACGATGATAGGATAGATGATGATGGTCGATCTCATGATAAATGAGAGTCAATTGATTGATGATCATCCTCATGATAGGCGAGGAACAATGATGGGTTGATTGATGTTGATCGATTTCATGACAAATGAGAATCAAGGATAGGATAGGTGCTCCTCGAGATTTGACCAAAATCTCACATGAGTTGATTTGATTAATTGATATGCTGATGTTAGGTTGATTGATTGATGTGCTGGCTTGATATGTTGATTTGATTATAGGAGGGTGGCTTAGGAAACTTATAGGTTTGAGAGCGCTTTTCGCGGACATGGGACATTATCCCACAACTTACCCCATCAGACTTGGCGATTATTGATCAGTGCAGACTGACTTCCTTGATTGATATGCCCCATTATCAGATTAACTGAGGGCTATTGATGGCACTTGCAGAGCAGTGGCATAGTGACCACAACACCTTCTATTTGGTGACTGGAGAGATTATAGTTACCCTTGAGGATGTATATTGTATTTTGAGGAAACCAGTTATGGGGGACCTGGTGGTATATGATCATGAGGAGTAGGGGGATTGATGCGATTCAACGGCTTTTCCATGATGACCAGTTTATTGGATATGAGATATCTTGGTGGGAATTGATTGCCACTCATCGGCCCTTTCCATGTGTGTTAGTAGGATTTATTGGACGTTTTGTCTACCCCAACCATAGGTTGAAGGGTTTTTCAGTTGGCTGGGGTCGGGTCTTAGAGAGCATGATTTCCCATGGTACTAGACATGCTTGGGGTTTGTGCATGCTTGCACACCTGTATCATGATTTGCATCAGGTTGTTTATCTTTGGGCCATCAGTCTTGTGGCAGGGTGCACACTATTATAGCTCTGGGCCTAGGAGCATATAGCAATTTCACAACCAGTGGGAGGGAGGACTCAACCAGTAGGACAACCATATGTTTTTAGTTACATAGGGCCACTTGTCTAGCATAAGCTGGGAAAGTTAGAGTATTGGAGGAGAATCCTCAATGACTTGAACACTGTTATATGGTGGCCATATCTTGATTGCGAGGTATGACCAGAGGATGGCACTGAGATGCCCTATGTATTTTGTAGTCGATATCTGATTGGCAGGATGCCATATATCATTGAGAGATTCCTATTTGGCAAAGTGTATAGACAGTATGGCAGGGTTTAGGGCATGCCTCAGGGGGTAGTACATTATGCTCAATGACGATAGGATATTCTAGAGTGGGGGCCAGTCCTTGATTATGATGCGGCATGTGAAAATTATTATGGATTACAACCGATTTTGTGGCAGTACCATCCTGAGATTGTGGATGCGTAGATGACGACAGATTATGCGGAGTATTTTTACACACATCCATTTCCATGGATTTTGAGTCTAGATGAGCCTGCATCCATTTTGGAGGTTGGGAGGAGGATAGGACCGATTGTGCAGCAGAGGGGAGATGGTGGTGAGGAGGAGGAGGCAAGAGATGATGGGGGAGGCAGAGGGAGATATATGTTATATTTTGGGGTCATCCCCAAGAGGAGGAGGTTAGCACTTGCTGAACATCGGCCAATAGTTCTCAGGATGCCCTTCCAGAGGCAACAGATGCAAATAGTTGGGTTGTAGGCTCAGGTGCAAACATTACAGGCATACTTAGCTCAGGCTCAGGCTCAAGTACAAGCATAGGCACTGATGCAACTACATGTACAGGGTCAAATGGTACAGCTTCAAGTGCAGTTAGTCACCCTTACAACTAAGAGAGATGCTACCCAGAGATAGGGAGAGTAGGTAGTGGTAGTGGTAGATAGGATCTAGACAACCACCGAGGGTGTTGGGATAGGGGACCTAGTCTGAGAGCTGAGAGAGTCTTCCAAGGAGGTGGAGTATTATAGGGGTAGGTACTATGAGGCAATCCTAGCAGAGCGAAGAGTCAGCTACGCTCGTTCCTGATTCGGTCGCTCCCAGTCTCATACCACCAGCAAGGGCGTCACGCAGCCACTTCCATGAGGCCCACCAAGTAGAGGTCCACCAAGAGTAGGGCCATCAAGGGTAGGTAGTGATAGGGAGAGGCCTATGACCTCAGGGGGTAGTACCATAGGATCACGTGGTCACACTTGATTTATTGTACTTTGATTTAGAGACTTGGTTTTGCCACATTTTTGATGTATCATTTCTCTGTTCGTTTGATATCATTGCACACTTGAAATGTTATGATTTTGAGGTTATATGATATGTAGCGAAATTTTAGTGATCTATGTGTTGATGCTTTTATTATGGATGTTTATGATGGATGCATTTAATTTATATGTTCTATGTGATTATGTCATGTTCTATATGATTATGTTATGGATGCATTAATGAGATCCATGTTGTTATGCAAATGATATGATATGCATTTGTATTTTTTGTATTTTTCACATGTATTTATCGATGTATGGATGAATGGGTGCAAATGGTTTTATTATGTAATGCAAACGTATGATTAAATGTGTTTATATGAATGATTTAATGAATGGATGTATGATAAATGAATGAATGGCCTTTTGAACATGAAACATGAAGATGTATGGATGATGAATGCAAATGTATGTATGATTTTACGATATGCCCCACTGTATGGTTATGGATTATTCGACAAATTTATGTTAATGGAATGCCATGCACTTTTCTATATGTTTTTGGTACTTTTCTAATGCACATAGATGACCTATATGTATGAATGCAAATGGATTATGATGATGATGCGATGTTATTGTGAATGACTGCTATGATGAATCCATATATGGATGGATTATAGATGAATGAAAGAAATACATTAATTATGAATGATGATGGTATTTTGGAAAAAAATGCTTTATGTTTTTTGGAAATTTTCATGATGCAAATATTATAATGAAGGAATGCATGAATGATTTGTGATAGTGGAAATTTCAATGCAAATGAATGATTTTTTTGTTATGTCAAGTGTATTCAATCTTGTAGTGAGAGATAACATCATGTTGAAAGTTACCAGCCTTGGAAAAATCTATAATGCAAATGTAGAACTAATATGAATGCAATTCTATTTATGCAATGTTGCCATCTAATTCATTGTGCTAATTATCATCATTGAGCATTTTATTATGTTGAAAGTTAGTACAAACATCAATGGTATAGTTAGACCATGATGACCTGAGTAAAACTTCCATACAACTTCCATTGAGATTTGATAATACAAGATACCACAAGAATCTAGGTATAATTAGACTAAGATGACCTGAGCATCACTTGCATAAACAGACAAGAGCTAATCATGTTCTTATGCAAATTCAGAATGTCATCAATGATACTTCATAGAGCATATCCCACAACAATTTGCACAGTAGTAATGATTGACTCACAAACATCAGACACAAAAAAATATCATTCTCAATCATAGCCCCTCTAGTTTGTGACATCATCGAGGTACTCCAGAGAATTGATAACAAAAATCAAAATACATCAATTGAACATTTGTGCTAAAGTGATCCAACCATGATTCAGAAGATTATCCTTCAGTGATGATTGATTTGATTTGGTCTTGATGTTTGATTTTGGATGCTTGCTTGATTGGCTTGATTAATGTTCAGTTTTGATGATGTGATGGTTACAGTGATTGTTGTGTTTTGCCAAGGTTGCCTTGCTATTTGTTTTCCTGTTGGTTTTAAGTTCAACGGTTGTTTATCCCCAATGAGATCAGGATTTTTTCCCCAGTGAGAATAAACCAAATTTTATTATGGATATGTACCATGACGACCAAGCCAAGGTGGGACACGACCGCAACAGTCAGATATGGACATGAAGCTCGTTGTATGATATACGTGATTGTGCAATGATGGCGAAAGCGGGTGGTCAACACACGCTCAAATAGACGGAGAAGCCGACTTAACGCAAATAACACCTCTTTACCAAGTTTTCACTACTTGCTTTTATTGCACTTTTTTAGGTTTTATGATTTTTTTGTTGTTACCAAGATGCCTATTTGCCAGGTTTTCACCAAGGTAACAATTTTTTTGATTTTTCACTTTTTTCGTATTTTTCTCTTTTTTCTCTTTTTTTTAAAATTTTTTTTTGATCTTTTTGATTTTTATGTTGTCACCAAGACGCTTGTTTGCCAAGTTTTCATCAGGGCGACCATTTTTTCAGGGCATTTTCTGCTTTTTATTATTTTTTCCAGACTTTTTCTACTTTTTTTTAAAGGATTTTTTCAGGAATTTTTCCGCTTTTTATGATTTTTTAGGACTTTTTCTGCTTTTTATGATTTTTCAGGACTTATTCTACTTTTTTAGATTTTTCAAGACTTTTTCTGCTTTTTAGGATTTTTTCAGGACTTTTTAGGCATGCGCCGAATGCATTATGTATATAACTTTTTCAAGTGAAGGCTATTCATTGGTTCTTCAAATATATCCCCCTCTGGTGTAGATAGCTGATATGCCCCCGATCCAAACACTGGTACAATAACAAAAGGACCTAACCAATTTGGCTCATATTTTCCTTTCTTTTCACAGTCCTGTTGATTTCAGGGATTTTCTTTCAATACTAGATCACCTACTTTAAATGTCCTAGGTTTGACCTTGTGATTGTAGCTCTTAGACATTCTCTACTGATATGCCTTCAGGTGATCCACTGCAAGTTGACAATGTTCATCCAACAATTCTAGCTCTTGTAGTCTAGACACATGGTAATCTTCATCTGAAATGAAGCCTTTCAAGGACACACGAAGGGATGGTATTTCGACCTCAATAGGTAAGACAAATTCAGATCCATAAACAAGTGCATATGGTGTGGCACCTATGGGAGTGCAGATGCTTGTATGATAATCCCACAAAGTAGGGTTCAATTGGATGTGCTAGTCACGTCCAACATCATTGACAGTTTTCTTTAAGATTTTCAAGATAGTTTTGTTTGAGTCCTCTACTTGGCTATTCCCTTAAGGGTAATAGGGCGTAGAAAACCAATGTTGGATATGAAATTTATCACAAAGTTCTTGCACGTCTTGGTTCTTGAAAGGTCGACCATTATCAATGACAATGGATTGAGTTATACCATACCTACAGATGAGGTAGTTCAGGATGAATGATGAGATTTTCTTTCCTGTGATGGTGGATAGAGGCACAAATTCAACCCACTTCATAAAGTATTTTGTAGCTATAATTATGAGCTTGTGTCCATTGGATGAAGATGGGTGAATTTTTCCTACAAGATCCAATCCCCACTAACAAAACGACCATGTTGATGTGAAGGGTTGCAACTTTTGTGTTGGTGCATGAATAAGATTACCATGGATCTGACATTTCTGACACTTCTTAACAAATTGGAAGACTCTCTCTCCATAGTCAGCCAATAGTATCCCAAATGAAGGAATTTATTAGCGAGGGTTAGACCACTTGAATGAGTATCGTGGATACCCTCATGGACTTCTTGTAAAGCCATTTCAGACTCATCACATTCTAGGCACCATAAGAGAGTTCCATCAAGACCTCATCGGTATAGTATATCTGTAATAAGGGTATGATAGGTAGCTTGGCAGATGAAATTTCATTTTGGGTTTTAGGAGAGATCGAGAGGTAGAATATTATCTTTTAGGTAGGTATAGATCTTCCTGTAGATGGAGGTATTGGCATCAATTATGGTGCATATGAGTCGAGATTCATGATCGTCATAAGTAGGGGTAAACAATTGTTCCACCATGAACTCATAACGGCTTCATTTTTTTGGAATTTGGAGTAAAGAAGCAATGGTAGCCATAACATCATAAACTTTGCTGTCAACCCTTGGGATTTGAGAAAATTTGATATCAACAAAATATTTCTTGAAGTCATCAATCATCCTTTTGTAGGGCATCAATTTTTCATCCTTTGTTTGGTAATCATCATTGACCTGATTGATGACTAGTTGAGAATCCCCATAGACCTGTAGCTCTGTTATTTTCCATTCTACTACTATCTTGATGCTAATGATGAGGGCCTCATATTCTTCTATGTTGTTGGTGCAAGGAAACATCAAGTGATATGACTTCAGAATGGTAAGCCCTAGGGGAGAGATGAATAGAATTCCTACTCCTGATCCATGTTGAGTATATGAGCCATCAAAATACAATACCCATTGTTGAGTTGTGACTGTTCGGACACCTGCATCTAGAAATTCAATTTGAAGAGGGTGGCCATCATAGATCGGTGCTTCCTCTAGCTGGTCGACGATGGCTTGTCCTTTGATTGCTTTTATGTCAACATATTGGATGTCAAATTCACTATCATCACCCACTTGGCCAATCTTCCTGTCAGATTTTCTTTGCTAAGGAGATATTTCAGAGGATCTATCTTGGCTAGGAGTATGATGGTGTGAGTCAACATATAGTGCCACAATTGTTGTGTATCAAACACTACTGTTATACAAGATTTCTCAATGGTGTATAGTTAATTTCATAACCATTTAGAGTTCTTCTAATGTAATAGATTGCTCTCTCCTTTCCTGTTGAATCTTCCTAAGCCAACAAAGTTCCCAATGATCGATTAGCCATGGCTATGTACAATAAGAGAGGCTTTCCTTCTACTGGTGGTGCTAGGATAGGTGGACTCATCATGTATTGTTTTAGTTGGTTGAAAGATTCCTCACATTTCTCATCCCATCGAAAGGAAACATTCTTGCACAACAAGTGGGTAAAAGGACGAGTCTTATCAACCAGTTGTGATATGAATCTTCTAATTGACTGGAATCTTCCTTGAAGGGACCTTAATTGATTGATGATTTTTTGAGGTGGCATTTCCATGATAGCTTTCACTTTTGTAGGATCTACCTCAATGCCTTTTTCTGACACTATATATCCCAGTAGATTTGTTGATGTTACCCCAAACACACATTTCTTTGGATTTAGGAAGATGTTGAACTTCTCTAGTCAAGTAAAGAGTTTTTCCAGTATCTCCAAATGTCCTTCCCTAGTGTAATATTTCTCTAACAATTCATCCACGTAATCTTCCATGAAAGTATGCATCATGTCGTGAAAGATGGTTTTCATGGCTCTTTGGTATGTGGCCCCTGCATTCTTCAATCCAAAGGGCATAACGTTCCAAAAGAAGGTTCCCCATGGGAAAGTGAAAGGTGTCTTATCTTGGTATTCAAGTGCTATCTTAATTTGGTTATAGCTATAAAATCCATCCATTAGTGACATGTTGGGACATGTTGTTAAATCTACAATAATGTCAATGTTTGGCAAGGGGAAATCATCTTTTGGGAAAGCCTTGTTGAGGTCTCTAAAGTCTGTACAAATCCATATGCTGCCATCAAGTTTTAAAATAGGTACAATGTTGGATATCCATTTTGCATAATCAATGGATCTGATGAATCCTAAATCCAATAATTTCTTTAGTTCTGTCTTCACCAATAGGGCAATGTGAGGATGCATTTTTCTCAACTTTTGCTTGACTGGTTTAATTCTTGAAGGAAGGGATAAATGATGCATGATGAGATCTGGATCTCTCCCTGGAATGTCTACGTATGACCAGGAAAAGTTGACTTGTCGCTCTTCAAAGAACTTGATAAAGTTAGGATTCTCTAATTTCGTCAATGATTCTGCTAGATGGGGAGTTTTCATTGTTTCCGTATTGCCGACATTGATGGACTATGTGGGCTCGATTAGGACTTTGGATCTTTCTTGGAAGTGCTCAGGAAGAGTTTCAAATTTCCCATCCTTCAATGCCTCAAGGAGGTTTTCACCATCAGATATGCTCTTTATTTTTACTCTTTCTTGATCTGATACTACCATGGAATGGTTTTCATCATTAGATCCTTCTTTTGTTTCATTCATTTTGCAGCTGAGAAATTTGGCACTCCCCTATCTAGAAGCTTCGTTATGATGTTCAATGGTGGAACCCATTTTAGGAGTAACAACACAGGGGAAATTGACGATGGCCTCATCATTTGAAAAGGTAGGGATATCAATAGGGTCAGTTTGGTCCCAATCTATGATTTCAGGATGTACTAATGGTAAGGTATCGTCAGATGGGTTCAGGTCAGAGGTCGTAAGGGTCCTAATAGAAACATTGTCATTGAACAATACCATGGAAAGGTCAAGGTATTTGATGTTACTCTCTTCCGAGTGATCCATCTTGCTAGGAGTTTGGTCATCTTCACTTGAGCCATCGATATTTTGAAATCCTAATTCAAATGGTCATAACCCTGAGCTTTGTCCCTCCTCGAGTGTGGGAGTGTACTTATGTATCACATCAATGTCCTTATCATGGAAGGTCTCGTCTGATAGTGAATCCCACTCATATTCATTAGAATTAGTTTCATAATGATCATTGTCTTGCAACTGTAGGATCCATTCAACAAACTTTTGTTTTAGGTCCTCTTTTGTTTCTTCATCCTTTTGATGCTCTTTATATCCCAACCTTGTCTTGTCTTTTGGATTCGTTATAATGGGTTGGATAGGTTCTATGATACCTTCTTTCATTTTTCCAATAGGTCCTTGTCCATCATATCCCATTTTTTCAAGGATTGAGAATACTTTGCCATATTGAGTGGTTTGGACATTAGCCATTGCTGCTTGGGAATCAGTTTCATCCTTGTAAAGCTAGTTCAAGATATATTTGTCAACAGATTCCTCTACTTGGGTGCTTGCTTTTATGAATTGACCATCAAAAAGTGTGATAGGTTGTGAGGTTGATTGTGATGAGGTTGATGGTTGACCATGGGATTTTTGTGAAATTAACTGCGAGAGGCAAAGGGATTATTCAATAAAATACTCACCTACACCTTTGTCTTTGACTTGAACTTTCTTCTCAAACTGTTTGGCCAAATTATTAAGCTAGGATTTGGGATTGCTATATGCAGAGGGGCTAGGTTCTTTCTTTTACTCAAGTTGGCTAGACGAGAAACTTGGATGACTTACTTCATTGGAGGATGTGGCTAGCAGTTTTGACAATGGATTGGCTTGACTTGGATTATTGGAGGTGTCAAAGGTGGAATCGGGAGCTTCTCGGTTATGAGGCACAAACACATCCTGGACAGCCTTAAGGGTATTGCAATGTTGGGGACTATTAGAATTGGCAGCAATGGTAATCTCTTGCCCATTGCAAGGAAATTTTAGACATTGATGATATGTTGAAGGGACAACCTACATTTCATGGATCCAAGGATGACCCAAGAGTATATTATATGTCAAATCTTTATCCAAAACTTGGAAAACCAAATCTTTCTAAATTGGACCAACTTGAATTGGTAGCACTATCAATCCCTTTGAAGCTCTTTCCTCATCGTCATATGCTTTGATGGTGATATTTTTCCTTGCATCTATTGCATTTTCAGAGAACCCTAGTGCACAGACAAGCTTTAAAGTAAATATATTAAGACCGACTCCTCTGTCTATTACGACATGCTTGACATGACTTTTATGGATTAGGACCTCAATATGGAGCATCGTATTATGAGGATGGGCGAGAGATACACCATAATTTTTTGAAAAGGATAAGCAATGAGGTGCAACTAGATGTCCTACCATGGCTTGGAAAGTGCAGACTTCCAAATCATTTGGTACTGTTATATCAACTAGGGCCTTTTCCAAGATCTCCTTAAGGGCGTGTGAGATTTTGAGAAGCTCTAATATTGATATTTATTTGGGAAATTTTTGGAGCTAATCAACAATGTTATATTTATAAGATGGGGCATCAGGTGTTTTGGAAGTTTTTCCTTTCAAAACATATTTGGTCTGTGCCCTTGTAGTCATGTTTATAGGTACACTGTCTTGTTTTCCTTTGATCTTAATGACATTAATTTGATTATCTATTGCAACCATGTCTTGTTGTGTATTATGAACTTGATTAGAGAGGATGTTAGTGTCGCTGATTGGATGGTTGGTTGTAACATGATCCGGTGTGTTATTGATTTCAATGTAATTTGTGTAATCTTCCATGACTGAGATATGATAGATGGTGTCATCATAAACATAGTTCACACCTTTTCCTTTTCCATTAGTGTTATACGATTCTCCTTTATCATAATTTGGCAAAGGGTTTTTTAATACCCCATGATCGGTGTTTTCTTGAGATTCTTCAATTTGTATGACCTTATTGTCAATCAAATCTTGTATCTTGTGTTTTAATTGCATGCAACTACTGGTTAGGTGACCTTTGGATCAATGAAATTCACAAAAAATGGGCTTCATTCCACCATGATGATTTAACTTTGGGTTCAAACCCTCGAGTGTCGGGTAGAGTAATGAGGTTTTCTGCAATAAGTTCTTTTAATGCGGATTCATATGATTGACCCAAAGGTGTAAAATTTCAATGATTGTTTGTTGTTTGATATGGTAAAGTCCTGTATGTTGTGTTGCTTTGATATTTTTAAGTATTGCCTTGGTATTTTGAATGTTGCTTTGGTTGGTATTTTGGCTGGTCTTTTGATTGGTGTTCAAGGTGCTTCCTAACAAATTGAAGACCGTTTTAGCATTATGCATTTCAGCTGAAGTATCATTACCATTATTTTTGTATTTCTTCCAAAAAAATTGTTTGTCATTGTTGGAGGAATTGGATGAATTGCTTTCATTGTAAATTTTCAAAATTCCTTGTTTGACCAAGGCTTCCTCAATCTTGATTCCATTTTCAATTAGTTTTTCAAAAGTTGGAGGACATTGTAATTCAAGCCTATAAGTCATGTCATCATTTAAGTTATCAATGAATACCTCCGTCTTTTCTTTTTTCGGTATGGGACGAGGATACCTCGTGAATAGCCTTCTCCACCTTTGCAAGAATACTAGGAATGTTTCCCCTTTCTTTTGTTTGACATTGCAAAGGTCCTTCATTGTGATTTCATGTTGAATATTATATGAGTATTGAGTGATAAAATTGTTGACTAATTCCTCAAAATATTTGATCCCTGAGGGTAGTTGCGAGAACCATTGCATACATTGCCCTCCCCAAATGCATGGGAATAATTTCATTAAGTGTCTTCATGGCAAAATTCAAGACTCATAGTTCTAAATTCCCTTATATGATCAATGGGATCTATCTTTCCATTGTATTTGTCAAATTTGCGGAATTCACAATGTTTTGGGAATGGTATCATGTTGACATTTGGATCAAAAAGGTAGGGACATATATCCTATATTGAGTACCTCTTAGTGGTTCTAGTTTGCATGTTTTGCATTTGTTGTTGGAGGGTTTGTATTTTCTGTGTTAAGGCATCCATGGTATCATTAGTCTTTGTATCCTTTCTCATTTCAGTCGGTATTTCGGTTTCTATCCTCTTAGGAGTTCTTTGCAATTTTGTGATATCAAATCATTGGGTAGTTTGACTCATTTGTTTGCTAACATAAAAAGATATTTCTCACCCTCTGTCAAAAATCCTCTCCATGAATTTATGAAAATTGGGGTCTTGTTGAGGTTTTACTATGTTTTCATCTTTTATTTCTTCTATCTCCTCTAGACGAATTTCAAAAAAGGGATTTTCTTCTCTTTCCGCCATGGTATTTTGATTTTTGATTTCCTTTTGATCAAGTTTTCACTTTTGCAATATCATTAAGATGAGCATACACATGATGAAAATTTTCTAAACGTTTGACCAAAGTTTGGGAGTGCCAAAAGGATTGGTTAGAATTTGATTAAGCAATCTTTATTTCAGGATGAAGGATGATGAATCCTGATGAAGGATGATGAATCCTGATGAAGGATGATAAATCTTGATGGTGAAATGCAGCTGCTAAATCGAAAATGGGTGTGATGAGAAGGCACTTTTGAATGTTTGATCAACGATTAGATGAGATATTTTCACTTGAAAATGTTGGTTTCAACAAGTTTGTGATTCTGATTTATCTATTGTATCAACTAATTTGGACAATTGGAGTATTGTATTTCCGGTTGTGGAATGTAAGAATGATGAATGGGCTGACTATGATTATGCCTTTGTGAAAGAGCTCTTCGTTGATAATAAGCTTGTGAATTTAAGGGCTCTAAAGAAAAATAATCAGTGTATCCTCTATTAAAGTCATGATATCTATAGATGCAAGTTTGATAGTCAAGCAAGACCTTCCTACTTTGGTACAAGAAGCATCTCCTTTTCAAAATTTTCTTGTAGCTAAGTTGTTTCTTTGGTTTCCTGATTCTTTTAGTAAGGGATTTCTTGAAAAAATTTGTTGATTTCCAATCCCTTAACATAAAATGATGCTGGTTTCAACAAGTTGAAAGAAAATTTAGGACAAGGAAAAGATGTTGTTTGAGAAGGAACCTCCAAATAGGGTGTCAGTTTACAAATGGGAGGTAAAATTTAGCTTTCTGCTTGCAGATTTACCAGATGCATTAAAACAATGTCCCGATGCACTATGGAATAGTACAAATGTGCTATGGGAAGGATTGGATGTGCCAGAACAAGCAATGGATGTGCTATAACAACAAATGGATGCACTGCAAGATGACACAAATGTGTTATAATAGAGGGGGGATGTGCTAAAAAATAACTGGATGTGCTATTTTATGATAGTTATGCATGAGAACAACAACGGGATGTGCTAAAAGATGCAAGCTATGTGCTAAAACAGTTAATGGATGCGCTAATTTGGAAAAATGCTTCCTGGTTTTTGATAGTTTGATGGATTTTTCTGGTTTCAACAGTGAATTTTGGGATTGTTTGGTTTGGATTTTCTTCTGAATCAATAGTTGGACATGTTTGTGTGATGTTTACTTGCATATTGGTTTAAAAACACATTGGTAAAGACACATAAAACAAGCACGATTCCTAGGTTGTGTAAGACAATATTCTTTTGGATTCCACATAGATTTTTCTCCAGCCACACTTATTCTTAGTGGGTGATTTAGAATCTTGGCCACATAGGCTCCCCCTTATAGTGCACTCACTTCTCGGTCCAACCAAGCTTCAAACTCCCATGAATCTCCCATGGCAAGTTTTTCACCTCTACTAAAACTTGCGAGAATGTGGATGTCTTGGCAACGTCTGTTGCTGCACCAAAGAATAGATAAGGGTAATTTTTGGCTTACTACAACAAAGGGGTTTTAGTAGGGGCATTTCGTTCATGGGGGATCATCCATGCGGCAAGAGACCATTGCTTCCCTTCTTGTCGGAACAATCCTCATGATACTCAAACTTTCCTTGAGTACCCACATTTATATTCCAGGTGGAAGTCACTTGGCTTTAGCGTGTTCTTGGTTGGGTCATTCCCTCCTTTCAAAGCGGGGAGGCAGGCCCTCTAAGGTTAAAAATAAAAATAAAATGAATGGGTCTGGCTTTTTGATCACCCAGTTAAGGGGAGAGCATACACGCCTACCATTCCAAACACAACAAGCGTGGTGTAAATTTATCCTTCCTAGTTATGCTAGATTCCTAACTTAACCAAAGGAAATGGCAACTGGATTTAACCCTACAACCAACTATTAGTAGTTTCAATCCATTATTCTTTGACAACGTTCTTTTATTTGTTTCAGCAAGGTCTCTGACTGCATATAAGGTTCTTGCAAAACATAAAAGCATAGATTAGTTTCGGGAATCTAGAAAATTTGCAACAAAAACCAAATGTGCCATTACAGTGACCGAATGTGCTAAAATAATGACCGAATGCACTAAAAGAATGACCAAATGCAGTAAATGATAGACTGAATGCACTAAATTGGAAAAGAACAGAATAAAATTTAAAGCCCCCTGATGCATTGAAAGAATAGCTAGATGCACTGAAACATCAACCCGATGCACCAAAACAGAAGCCGAATGTGCTAGAAGAACCTCCAGATGCACTAAAACAGGAACTTAATGTGCTAAGACAGAGACCGAATGCACTAGAGAAAATTTTGGATGCACCATTTCAAAAATTTTGATAGAACCTGCAAAGAAAAACTCAACAGAAAAATAGATTAAAGAGGGGCTAGGCCCCACGCTAGGCACCAATTTATGTGTGTGATTAAAATGTGTCAATGAGAGTAATTAAATAGTAACTAAATACACACATCAATGAAATGTATTACATCTAATGAAAGAGAAATAATAAGAGAAACTATTATAACCTTGCATTCAAAATCATTCCATTGTCCTCTATTCTTAACATTTCTTAATTCATGCTCTTAGAATTATTCATTGCACATGAATCTATGAAATGGAAACCTAAGAAATGAGAATCTAATTATGCAATGCAAACCACAATGTCTACATCATTATATTTTTGTGTTTTTTTGAAGATAAATGTTGAATAATCTATGATGGAGTGTTGTTGTTATTGAAATGAGGCTAAAACTAATATTGCAAATCTAATAATGATATATAAAAGATGCAAGAAACTAAAATGATAAAATGAAAATGCCATGATAATGCTAAATGAACTAAAACACTAAAATGCAAACTACAATGCTCTCAATTTACTCTCCAATTACAATGAGATTTTTGCAGCATAAACTTGTCAAATTCTCCTTATAAAAAGCTATAGAAATTCTCTCTATTTATAGATTTTTCAAAGTTGGGAATGATGTGGCAGTGATGAACGACCAAGATTGTGATCCTGAGGCATCAATGGTTGAGCACGAAGAGGTTGGAGAGAATCATGGAGGTGGTTCCCTGCAAGAGAACACTTTGCCAAGTGTTGAAGGGAATCAAAGGAAAGAAGAAGCCATGTGTCCAAGGTGGTTTCAAATTTGTTACAGGTTGTTGATGGAAAATCCTCATTTTACAAATTAGAAAAAATCAATTTCATGTGACACATGGTGAGGTGGCAGGTGAGGTGGAAGGAAGTTAGAAGAATATGTAGAAATGTGTCAATTTGAATTAAAAATTCAAATTTAAATGAAGAGGGGAAATTAGCTAAATTAGTTCATTTGTGCATTTTAACTAATTTAAGAGGAAAATGATTTTGGAGGCCAATTTGAATTAAAAATTCAAATTTAAATGAAAGAGGGAAAATTAACTAAATGACAAATTAGTTAATTTGTGCATTTAATTAATTTAAGAGGGAAATGATTTTGGATAAGAAGAATGTTTAGAAATGAACTATATAAATAAATTTTGCAATTTATTTATAAGTAGAGGGTTTAAGATTTTATTAATTAAATAAGTATTTAATTAATTTGTGCTCAGACCATTTTTATGTGCATACAATAATTATTCCTTCTTATCCCACATAATAAATAATTTCCTAATTATTTAATTAGCTAATTTTATTCCATAATTAAATGAATTATTTAATTCATTTAGTTGTACATTCCCTCTCAAAAAGGAATATTCTAAATTTAAATTAAGTTTTGAAAATATCTTCCTAAAAGCTAGTGAAGAGCTTTAGTTAACTCAACTCTTCCTCAACATGCATGGCCTCTCCATCCTTCATTCACTCTCAACCATTAATCTGAACTTTCAATCTCAATCGTTAATTGAATATCTTGAGATCTATAAAAAATCCTTCGTACTTAATTCAAAGGACCTCTCTTCTTTGTAATTTGAGCTTCATAGTAATTTAGCCTTCATAGCCATCAATTTTTCAATATTTTGCATAACTTTTTTATGCTTAGCATGAGTAATCCACATATCCTAAAGGCATAGTCTCACATTGTCAACAATGGAGTATGTGTTAGCATCCTTTGGGTGAGGTTAAAGTAGGTTTAAAATTGATTTATGCTTCCATTTCTTGGTTTTTTCATTTTATTATATCTAATGACTTCATTGGTAATGGGTTTACTTTGATCAATTGGGTCTTGGTTTATGATTTGATCTAACCCTTCTTGTTGTTTTTCCCTCTTGATCAATATTTCCATTATCCACATTCATAGGATTTAAGGTCTTTCTTTTGATAATGGTTTGGATTTAGATAGCTGGAATTTAATGTTCAATTGGATTGGTTGATTGGATTAGGGGGTGATTGATTTATGATAGAGAATCATGTGGAAGAGGGTTTGAGATTGGATTACAAATTAAATTTGATTTCATTTAATGTTGGAATATAGAATTGGATGAGATTTTAGATGAGGGGATCGATTAGGATTAAGATGAGGCTTGGATTATGATTTGGATGAAATGAGTAGGATAAGCGGATGGAGGAAGATGGAGATCACCTAGGATTTTGATGTTATTTGATTTTAATTTGGACTACCTAGAATGTGGATTTAGTATTGGATTATTTATTAGGATGAAAAGTTGGATTATGACTTAGATGAGAGAATTGAGAATTATTGATTGAAGAGGATGAATGGATTAAATTGGATTATGATTGTGTTAGCGAATGAAATGGCTCTTAATAAAAATATTTAAACTATGAATCCAGGCCTAGATTTAGCACCAAATGAATTTTGTTAATAGCTTAGAAAATATCACAATTGAGTTGTGATTTTTCTCTTAATTTTATCGAGGTACAACTCCCTACAAGATCTTCAATGAATTTAAACACAAAAAAAACGCCAGGTATGCTTTTAACCAGAAAGCCGAAAGGTATACCCAATATCAGAAAAAATTTGAATATCAGGTGCAAGTTTAGCAAATAAGAAGTATTAGCACAAAGACTAATTAATCATCAGAGACAAACATATTCTCAATACCATGAAAGAAGTAAAATATTTTATAAGAACTGCATCACTTATACAAAAATAAGACATGCATAAGATATTCTCAAATACAAAGATTTAGGAACTCAAATTTACTCCACCAAATGCGCACAGACAAGATAGTAATTTCATTCATCAATCGTATTGAGCAAAAACTTTCAAGATTGTCTCGAGAGAGCTATGAAAAATAGATACATATTTTAAATAGGTAGGTATGTAACTACCTCTTCTAGTCCATATCCAATTAAACAAAAGACGCTTAAAAGAAATAAAGAGAAGTCAAGCCATCATGATGGCATCGTTTCATTTCCAGCCTCTGAGATCACCAAAGGATTCTTTCACCATGCCTGGAAAGCCTTAAGGATATTCAACAAGTCTTTATGTTGAGGAATGATTAAATTTATCATCCTTACCTTCCAGGTCAATTGAATATCTTTAGCCATTTCCATGTGATACTCGCAAACCTTCATAAGATCCTTGCCTAAGATGACACCAGGTGTAATTCACTTAATTTATGTAAGTGCTTAGCGTTAAGTGAGGATGACTCAAGAGTCTCTTTAACCATTTTCTTGAAATTGGCTACCAAATCACTAATTTCCACTTCATCCCTTATTCCATTTTTATCTTGGAGTAGACCGAGAGCCATCAAGGTGCTCAACACTTCATCTAAAATTGTAGTGCATTCATTGATGATTTCTTTAAGCTTCTGCAAACTTTATTTAGCAACCTGTAACTTCCACTCTACTCCTTTAGTCCATGAAAAGTAGTGAATGTCTGAAGCATTAGGTATGACTTGATCTGCAACCAACCTTTCCATATTTGAGCTCATCAATAATTTTAATTCAGTTTGATAATTAACCCATAATTTCTCCTCTTTCTCAATTGCAATGACCTCATCCCCTAAGGTGGCTTTCAAAGAATTCACCTCTTGGAAGTATTTGAAATATTTAGTAATGACAAGGCTTCCCTTCTTGATTAGAGATTCATTCCAATCATCTACAACCCGACTCAAACTTTTAAAACTTTTGATTTTAGTTAAGGCTTCTTTACTAGCTATAGTAAGAGATTCAATAGAAGAATCTACCTGAGAAAGAGGTTGTGGGATGAATTCAAGAATAGATCTTAGGCAATTGGTCAAGTCCCAAACCTAGGGTTTCAATTTGTTTTTCCTTTCTTTATCCTTCTTTGACCTTTCAACCATCCTAGTTGTTGACACTTGAAAAATCAAGACATCCCCATCCCTGGTAGGAGGACTGAGGTCTACTCTACCCCACTTCAAAGTCACTTGTTTATGCCTGGGAAACATCTCTCTGCACTGAAGGGTGTTCAATTTCCCACTGGAGTGTCCCCGATTATGTGTCATCTATGAGCCTAGCAGTGGTTTTTAGCTTTTTGGTTTTAGGAGTTGGAGTCCTCTGTAGCAATTGACCTACCATATCTTGTTTAGGCAAGCTGGGTTGTATAGCTTTCCTTTTTTGTGACAACAAATCTTCCAACCAATATGGGGTTACTACAACCTTAGTTGCCTTGAAACCTAGAGACTCAAATAATGTCTGAGTGATTGAAGGAGTTCCTTTTGTAGATGCAGTTGTTTCTAGCCTATGAGAGGAACCTACCTCTCTAACAGGCGATTCATCTTGAGGAGGGAATGGATGAAAATTCAAGTTTTCTAATCCTTCATCTTCCTCCTTTCCTTCATTCTCCTTCTCCAAAGTAGGTAGATTGAAAATTTCATCCCCATAGGTTTGTGAATATCCATTCTTTTCTAGCAGGTTATCATCACCATCTCCTTGGGTACATGATGATAAGGATTGAGGAAAATCACAAGTAGATTTCCTGTTGATAGAGGCATGAGAGGTACCTTCGACCGATTGTGAATCTTTGGATTTAGTATGAGTACACGATTGCTCATTTTTCTTCTTAGTTACCCATTCTCAGGTTCTAGTTAGAACATCATCAATTTTTGCTTCAATGGTCTCTTTCTCCTTGAAATTCCAATCCATAGCAGGAATAGACTGATTTTCTATCAAATTAGTATATATTGGGTTGGCCATGTCAGACCCATCTTCAACAATCCCTTGTAGATCCCATTTCAAATCATAAATGATGATTTTATCTACTATTAATCTCATCCAACTTCTTCTCCTAACCTCATATTCATCAAAGCAATCAGCCCAATAATCTTTGAGGTTGGGTTGGTGGTAAAAGATAGGGCTCAATTTCAAATTGTTCTTAATACAATCTTTCAGATCAAACGAAGCCCATTCCTCATACGAGGGCATGCTATACTTGGAAAAATCTTTCTTAATATTCAAGGAATTAGACATTGATTGACAACTATATGGGCCAAAACCAAAGGGAAAACTAATTGTCAATATTTTCCTACCTTGGCACAATCTATTAACATCAGCCAATTGCCTACTCACCTCAATAATTACCTATTTGTCTTCAGGATACTTAGGAAACTTTGTAGGAAAACCAACATATCTGCCTACTCTTATGTATGAAAATATGTGGAATTGAATGAAATGACTACCATAAAAATCCACAAACTGCATTACCTCAAGAGATAACCTCATCACAGGATGCCCCTGCAATTCCTTGACCATCCTCATGGTAAAAGTGTCAAACACTCTTCTGAAATGCAAGAAGCTCTTGTGAAGTTGTAGGTTGTCAAAATAATCATAAATTGGCACTTTCCCTAGGGGCAAATAACTTGGCCTTAATCCAAGCTAGGGTCGAGTACTAGCAAGGGCATATATCAAATGTGAAGACATGAAGAAAAATCTATTCAAAGTAAAGAATGTCATCAACTCATGCAGATGGTCACTAATGATCTTTTCCCAGTCAAGGAATTGCTCCTCGCTCAATATGATTTGAATGAAGAAATACATTCATTCTTTGAAGCTGTGAAAATTTTAATTTCCCCTTACCTTGTGCAACAACACCATAATATCTGCCACCTCATCTACAAAATGATTCCTGTGTAGGTTGTGGGGCAATTGAGACTTACCCTTCTTCGGTTTGGCCAACCAGTTCTTTTCTATTACATTTCTATAAACCCCTTTCTTAGTTGTGATATCGACTTGAGATATCGTCATGTCCATTGGTGAGTATTCATCCATTTTTGGAATTCTTAAACTGGACACGAAGGTAAACCTCTAAATTTTCAAAATAAGCCTGTTATCCTCTATTCTAACCTCTTGTGTCTATGAATTATAGTGCCTGATGCATTACAACACTAGTTTAGGACATTGCACAAATAATGGAAATGCAATAGCTTTGATTAACCCACTACCCATTACTCTTTTAATGATAGGTGGAGGGTTAGGTTTGTTAAATTTATTCCACAATTCATCTATATTAACGCGCTCCAGCTGAGTATCACCAATTTCAGGTCCTTCATACGTTAACCCGACCACATACTCATAGCCCGTGTACTTAACCCTTGCCATATGCATCAATAGTTTTGAAAAAATATGCTTTCTACCATGCAAGTATAAGTAATTTAGAAAATAGGCTACAACAAATAGATTCTAAAAAATGCCTTTAATGGTGAACCCTGCGCTCCAAACTTTGTGTCTCCTTCGGTCCGTCCTCAGAAATCATCACAATAGGAATGTGTGCCGACCTTTATTTCATTAAATATGGCTTCATAGAAAAACATGGTAGTAGAGGAACATTTAATGCCTTAATTGCATTAACATGTGGCAGCTGTTGCATTCACTATTCCCCACATAACATTTTTTTAAAAATTTGAAAACAAACGTCTATGGGTGGTAAAGAAAGAGGTTCGAAGAACCTTATAAATATGCGCCCGATTTCAAACATCACAATGAAATACCACCCAAGCCAATAATCATCGCGCAAGCGGCAAGGTTCAACAAGTCATACAAAACACCGCCTAAGGAAAACATAGGAAGGTGATGAAAGGAATAAAGCAGTAAAATGGGGGGTTCGGTGAACCTAACAAAACACCGCTTGACTTCAAACTGTGATACAAAACACCACCCGCATTGTAATGAGAAACTTATAAGTTTGTGGGTGGTTTATTTTGTGGGATATAAAATGGTGATGAAAAATTGCAAAAATGGTAAAGGGGTTCAACCTTTACATTTTCTTTGATTTACAAGGGGATGTTGTTTTGACTTTGATTGCACCGAAGGTTGGAACTCAGATTTTGTGGGTTGATTCTTATGGAGGAGATGAAGATAGTGAATTATAGTTGTATTTTATACTTGGTGGATGGAGGATGATTGATTTTTGAACCTTAGCAAGATGTGTAAAATAAATAGAACTAAGTTTTTGAATTAAAATTTGAGGGATTTTTCATTTGAAGGAAATTAAACCGTATATCACAAGAAGAAACACTAGTCACATGCATAAACTAGAATTATTCAAGTGGGAGTGTGAATTTTCATGGGCTCATCAATATATCTATCAAGTTATAGATGGCTACGGAAAGCACATAGCATGATATCATATTTATACCATTTATCATAGAGCTCAAGGAAGTCTCAAAAGTAAGATATATCTCTATAAGTTGAGTATAATTTAACTTCCTAGGGCTAACTACTTATTGGTGACCATAGAAAGGATGATCAAAAGGTCATATCAATGCTTTATATGCTTAATTAGGGGATATGCTTTACATACCTAAAAATATGCGAGGAATGATTCTATAAAATGAGAGGGATATTTATAATGACTTGGTTCAATAGAGTAATACAATATTCTTCACTTTGTAAGGTATTAAGTGTTGCATAGACAGTTGTTGTTACACCAAAAGATTGACCTATTAATACCTGATACAACCACCAAAGTTAATGAATCCATGGGAGACGGTTAAGCCATGTCACTAACCCAAGTGCTACGCTGCAAAAAATAAGGAGAAAAAGGGTGTACACCTTGCAAAAATTTCACCAGCATAAGCAAGGGTTTCAAACCCATGACCTAGGCTTTGATACCAATTGTTGCACAGATGGTTGCCACTGGAACAAAATATCGACCTATTAATGCTTGATACAACAACCAAAGTTAATGAATCCATGGAAGGTGGTTAAACTATGTCATGAACACAAGTGCTACGATGCACAACACAAGGAGACCAAGGGCGCACACCTTGCAACAATAAATTCTTGCAAGCTTAAACAAAAATTACAAATGTCCCTTCTAATGAGTGAGTCTTTTTATTCTCCCCTAAAATTTATATATCCATAGAAACACAAGGGTTTGGATCATCCCATAAGGTGATGAAATCCTTAGGTATGCCCCTAGAGGAAAGAAAGAATATTTTTTTTGGTCACCCAAGATTACCTTGTAGTGTGAGGGGAGAGCATATTTGCTTAATTTACTTGGAATTTAATCTAAAATGCAAAAAAAAATGTAAATATTTTGATTTCCAAGATCACCTTCAATGTAAGGCAAGACAATACACTTCAAAACATTCACATGCATGGAAAAAAATATCCTTTCATTTCAAGAGAATAATATGTGCTCTAAACTAGTGTAAAATTAGTCTTTAACAAATGAAACCTACAAGAAAATAGCTAGTGGTTTGAGAGAGATGTCTTCAATGAAAATATTTGTACAATAAAATGATTAGTAGTTGGATAGTGATCTCTTTGATAGGTGGATTCCTAAAATAAATATGTGTTAGTAGTAAAATTTAAACCCTACTAAAATCGGAAATGAATACTAGTGCTTAGAAAACTAGGAGTCATTATGATGTTGTTCATGATTTTCTATACAATTTTGAAAAATAGTTTCTTCAAATTTGGATTCTTTAAGAAAATATATTTGTGTTGAAAGATTAAAAACAAAGAGGATGTTTGAATGATTATACCTAATATTCAATCCAAAATCTATGCTACTTTAAGGCTTTGAAGGAAGGAGGTAAAATCTTGGTAGTTAAGTATAGTGGTTAACCTCTAGTCACATGGGCAATTATCTCTAGTGATTAGCTCTAGAAATTAGGGGTTGAAAACTAATGTTATTAGTTAGTTAACCAATGATTAAAAGGATCCTCCAATCTACAAATAAATAGTGGATAAAATAATTCTCTAACTTATAAATAACTAGTGGATAAAAGGATGGTCTAACTTACAAATAACTAGTGGATAAAAGGATTCTTAGACCTGCAAATAAATAGTGGATAAAAGGATGCTTCAACCTACAAATAGACAGCGGATAAAAGGATGACTCGACCTTCAAATAAATTGTGGATAGAAGAATTCTTTGACCTATAGATAACTAGTGGATAAAAGGATGCTATGACATGAAAATAAGTAGAGGATAAAATTATTCTTTGACCTACAAATAAATAGTGGATAAAAGGATGCTCTAACCTAAAAATAACTAAGAGATAAAAGGATGCTCCAACCTACAAATAACTAGTGGATGCAAGGATGCCATGATCAATAATTTTTTTAATGAAAAAGGTCAAATTTTATATGAAACTTTATCTATTAGGCCTTCTAAACTTAATTGTGATATCTATTTTAACTTAGGAGGGTCCCTATAAAATATCACCTTCAATTTTCTCTAAAAGTGACTAGAAACCTATAAAATTGAGTTAGAAAAAAAAAAAAAAAACACTCAAAAAATAATTAGACTTAGGATGAGGGGTCCCACTAGGTGTGCCAAAAACATGAAAAGAAAAAGAGATAAGGAAATTAAACAAAAGGAAAACAAATTAACTCAATACCTTGCTTTCCTCTTTACCTCTAATTGAGCGATGAGAGGACGCTCAACCAATAACCTTTGTTGTGCTCAAGATGTGTGATTGTGAATTTTAATGTATTTGGTTGTTCTCAGTATTACTATAACATCAAAAAATTTAGGATTATTGATTTGATAACATTATTTTTCATTAAGGATCATGTATGAAATGATGTATTTGATGTTGATTTTTTTTAAGGATAAATGGATGTTACATATTTGATCTTGGATAATGAGTTAACTCACATTGATTGTGGAGTGGGTAGAGAGGTGGAAAGAATTCATTAGTTGCTAATTAATTAATTTATGATTTTTGAGTTAACTAAATTGGTGAATGAGTTAGGAGAAATTAACTAATTGCATGGGAATTAGATTAATGTGTTGAATAATTGAATGGATAAGTTAAAAAATTACATAAGGATTAGATGAATAAGTTAACTAATGGAATTAATAAATTAACTAGTTGCAGGATTGAGTCAACTAATTTTAAATAATTTAACTAAATGAGGTGGAAATTGAGGATTAAATTAACTGATTTATAGATAATATGAGAATATTACGTATGGAACAAGGGCTTGGTAGTGGAATTTTCATTGTGTTGGCTGTGTTGGTAAAGTTACAGTGTTGGGTGGTAGTTCTTTCTATTCTAAGGTGTAATTTTTGTGTTTTGGGGTGTTGTATGTCATTGCATAGGTCCTTTTTGTGCTTAAATATTTTTCCATTCCCAGGGAGTGTAATGTGGAGTGGTCTTTGGGATTTCTTCTTTTCTGAAATTCACATTTCTTGGTGGAAGTTTTGATTTTCTTGTTCCTAAGTGGAATTGGGGTGTATTCCCTGGTGTTTGGTGTCAATTTTGGGAGTAGTCTTCATAATTTTTGGTTGGTGTTGGAAGTTTTTATTTGAAATAGCTTCAGTGGACTATATTCCAAAGAACTACATGGTTCCAATTCAAGTTGATGAAGGGGAGAATTTATTCTCAAGCGAGGTGATGAATCTTGAGTTGGCACACTTGTATTTAAAGTGTCATGTCCAATTGTTTTTGACAACATGTATACTATTATTGGTGAAGAAATAATGTGACCCAATGCCCCCAGATTGTTGTTTCCCTTCCAACTCATCTCAATATTCATGTCTAATACTTTGGATCTTCTACAATCTTTTGAGTTGTTACAATTTATGGTCCAAGAGGTGGTGCATCCAAATTATTTAGGGGAGAATGTGATTTTAAAGAGTGTGTAGATGTATAATTTGGATAAAGGGAGAGGTTATGTTGGAGGCCTCTTTCCCAACTGTTTTTTATTATAGGTAAATCAAGTTTTGAAGGGACCCCGAAACCATTTATAAAATGAAACACTGCTTCAAAAAATAATAAAAAACAGAGCATGCAACCAAAAAGAAGCCAAAAACCAACAAAACAACCAGAAAGAGGCATATAAAACAACACGTGACTACAAATTCTTCAAGATGTCAGACACTTCCAAATCACCATCAATGATCTTTTGATGCACATTCATGCCTCTTTCCCAAGTGTTTCCTTAAGCATAAATGGGTATTCACAATAGTGTATGATGCAATAAAAAAGGGTTGAAGGAGGAAAATCCATGGAGTCTGTATATGCAACTTAATCTGCATTCATAGGAGCTAGGGCTTCAAATGGTCAACAAAATTAAAGACAAATATTTTGATGTCTTTTCTACTCACACAACATAGACACCATGATGAGAATGTTGTAGTGGCTGCAAGGACCATCCCAAGGATACAAAATGATCTAGACCTGAATGAAGGCCAGGGAAATAATGTGATCAACCTTAATGAAGTTCAAGGTGATACCTCTGCAAATGAAGGAGATATGGAGGAATGAAAATGTGTTTTTGTTGTTGTTTGAATTTTGTAATGTTCTTAATTCACAAGATAGTATAAGTATCTAATTAGTCTATTGTTGTTCAATTTTGGGATAAATAGTGCCTTTTAGTCTTTAGTGTATATGTTCCAAAATGGCACAATTTTGGCTTTCCATTCGGTCCAATACTAAATTTTTGGCATTTTATGTAATTACTATTTATAATATAATATATATTGGCTGTGACCATTTACCAAAAAAAATTACCTGTGGAGAATGATTATTTATGGATAATGATTTGTTTTATCTATAAGTAATTAAGAAATGATTTGTTTTAAAATTTTGAATAAATGAGAGGAATTAGCTCAATTTAATTAGACATGAATTATTTAATTAAATGATCATGAATGATAAAATGATAATGAATAAGGTGAATAAGATAAATGATATAATGATAGTAGAAGTAGATTTATTTTAGTGTTTACACTAACAAATTAGAATCTATAACTGAATGGCATAAAAAAACTACAACAAATAATTAAGAATCTCAAAGTACTAGCAAATCACCACCACTACTATCATAGTGGATCTTTTTGTTGCACACTGATGTAGGAGCATTTGGGTGCACACCAAAAAAAATATGTTTTCTTTAATTCTTCTTTTTGGTTGTGTTGTTTTGTTTTTATCTTGTGAGTAGGATAATTATTTAATTATTTTCTCCTCTAGATCCTCAAAATTTGAAGTCATTTTATCCGGGTGTGAATTTTCTTTATTTTTTGTTAAATTAAGTGCCAAAATTTAATTTTATTTGAAATTATGGGGCTGCACAAAACCCCACCCTCGGGTTGGAGGAGGCCACTTTTGGAATCTTGTAACTCCTTTGGGAACTTAAAATTTGTAACATTTAATAATGGTGGGGAATTTGGATGCCTGTGAGTGGAGGTGATGGATTGAGGAAGTGAAAGGTAATTTTTAGCAAATAAATTGAATTTCTTGCCTAGAAAATGGAAGAGGGGAGTTATGGAGAAATGGGGAGCCAAAAAAAGCAGAGAGGAGAGTTGAATATGGGTAGATTTTGAAGAAATTTTCAATGCCCAAGATTGGAAATGGAAAAAGGAAAGGTAAAGTGAATGAAATGACAGAAAAATGAGGTGAAAAATTAGAGAAACCATGCCTTGTGTCTAGGAATGAAGTATCAAAGATTGGAAGATGTATTTTCTACTTACTATAGCTAATTATGGAGCTTTTGGAGTTGATTTGAAGTGGTTTTGTGGTCATCCATGCCTATAGTAGAGTTTAGCTATGACTAGTTTTCTCTTTGTAGCCTGTTGATTATAGACTATACAAGTTTTGATAATGAAATAAAATTCATATTTGAATTATTTTAATTTCATGCAATGGTTATGTTGTAAGTATGAATGAGTATGATGGTGTTGTCATTGATGTCAACACAGTTCAGGTAGTTGTAGAGAAAGGAAACATGTGATTACTAGTGGTACATGTATGGTTGAGATACTGTAGAACTGTTGAGAGCACATGGAGCTATCTTTATGGTGTTGTCGATGTGCTGATATCAATTGATTTTGAGAAAATTAATAAACAGTGAAGACAAATTTGTGTGTGTTCTGAATGAGCTCTCATAATGTCCTTTGCATTTCTTCTATGTTGATCCTATTCTTGTGCGGATATGTAGTGTTTCTTATGAGAATATTTGGTTGATATATCTTGAGTTATAGCTTTTGGGTTGATGAAGAGTGAAAGTTGTGTTCATTGGTGTGTGAACTGGTTTGGCATAGTTGTTTGTCTGTGGATTGGGAGAAATGTTTCTTCTTTGCAGTCCTCTAATGGTTTGTCTTAGATCTTGTAGATCTAGAAGAAGGTTGATAATGATGTTATTTGTGTTCTAGAAAAAGTGTTTGTGGTTTGGTGCTCTGGAAGGCTCTTTCCAGAGCTACTATGTGTGTCTGCATGGTCCGGTTGGACTGTTGGGAAGTGTTTTGTAAATGGAAGTTGTTGCAGTTGTTGTGGATGTATTTGAAGGTATCTAAGAGGTTTTCTAGTGTCTAGTGAAGCATGTTATGTGATCCACATGTTTTCATCTTGTTGTGGATGTGCGTACTTCAAATTTCATTGGTGTTTTCATTAGGTTTGGCTGACCTAGTGTCTACATGTTATATAAAGGATAAGAATCAATTAAGGAAGAGTGTGATTGATCCAAGATGTTGTTTTGGGTCCTAGTTAAGTATATATCTGGTCCACTCTCATTCTTATCCATCGTGGGAATGTTGAGTCACCGACCTAATTTGAATTTGTAAAATAAATAATGTGTAGCCGACCTTAGAGAATTTTTTTAAGATCAAAGACAATATAAATAAAAGTCAAGATGTTGTGAATTGAGAGTGTGGAAGCGTGACAAGTGCGAGAAGTAGAGTGTGTGAAAGTGAATCAAGGCAATAGTACTTTAATGTGTTTGACTTCTAACAGTAGTGAGCTTATGGTGTATGCAATTCTTTGATCAAGGTTGTGAATGTGTGGAACCTATTGTGGTGGATTTTATGTTATCTATATTTATCTATAGGTAGTGAGCCTCCCTTCTGGACAGCGAGTCCTATTTGTAGGTAGTGAGCCTTGTATCTAGACAGTGAGTCCTATCTTGGGTAGTAAGCCTTTGTATTTGGTTTTGCATTACTATTATATTGTGAGTTAATCCTCATCATGGTTTTTCCCTCATTAGGTTTTCCACGTAAATTTGGTGTCTCTGGTATTTTCTTTCTGTTATCTGCATTTCATGTTTATACTTAGTAACAGATTAAAGTGAATGTGGAATTGATTAAGAGCAGAAGTGAATGTGATTATATACAATTGATTCACCCTCCTCTCAGTTGTCTTGTGCATTTCAAAAATTGGTATCAGAACTTTGGTTCCTTGGAGAATAGCTTAATCACTTGAGGTAGATTTGATGGCACACAAGTTGTCAATCCCTATGTTTGATGGAGCCAACTACAGTGACTGGAAAGTGTAGATGAGAGGTTACCTGATCTCTCTTGGTTTCAAGACTTGGAAAGTTGTTGAGACAAAATATGTTGATCTAGCTAGTGGTCCTTCTTCTGCAGATGAAATTTCTTCCTATGAGGAAAATGAAAAAGCAAGGAATGATATATTTAGTGCTTTATCTAAGACTGAGTGGATAAAAGTTATTTCTTTAGGAACTACTTATGAAGTATGGGAAAATTTGAAAGATATCTATGAAGGAAATGATAGAGTCAAATTATCAAAGAAGCTAACAACAAAGCATAGATATGAGAAATTGAAAATGGAAGAAGGTGAAGACATTTCAAGCTACTTTTAGAGGGTTGATATTGCAGCAAATGAAGTCAAAAATCAAGGTGGTACTATGACAAATGAAGATGCGATAGAAAATATCTTGATGACCCTACCAAATAATTATAGTGACAAGGTCTCAACTATTGAGGAAATTTATGATCCAAAGAAATTCACTAAAGAACAACTATTTGGCACCTTGATTGCATTTGAGATGAGGAAATTCAGAAAATGAAAGGTGAAAATAGAAACAACCTTCAAAGCAACTAAGACAGAAGATGATCCGGATAGTGAAAGTTTAGAAGAGTTGGAAGTAAAATTTACAAGGAAATTGAAGAAAGGTACTGGTAAATACAAAGGTATGTTACCTTTTAAATGTTTCGGTTGTGGAAATATTGGTCACTATGCTTCAAGATGTCCAAATAGAGACATACAAAAAAAGAACAGAGATAATAAAGACAAAAAGGATAAAAAGTTCAAGAAATTGTATTGTGTTAATGAAGATGTTGGAATTTATGATGATGAATCCTACTTTGAGGATGATAAAGATGAATGATTGTTTCTAGACTTGGAGAATAAATATGTGTCTACTAACCATGAAAGATGTGCAAGGGAATTTGGTTCGAAGAACAAGAAGGATGAGATGGAAGGTACTCTGGTTACTGCCTTTCATGCTAGACAAGATGAATATTATTGGGTAATTGACATTGGATGTTCAAATCATATGACCGGAGACAAAAGTAAGTTCACTAAACTTGAAAAGTATGATGGAGGATTAGTCATGTTTGGAGATTATTCTGGTGCAAAGATTGTTGGAAAAGGGACAATTAGTCTTGATGGAAAACATAGTACTGATGATGTCTATTATGTTAAGGGCTTAAGGCATAATATTTTGAGTGTTGGAAAAATGTGTAGCAAAGGATTTAAGCTTGTGTTCTAGGATAATACCTATCAGATCAGAAAAGGGTTCATAACTATGGTAGCTGTAGGAAGAAGAACATATGGAAACATTTATCAGCTTAAGTGTGCTAATGGTCAGCGTTTTGTATCTCAAGTTAATGAAAGTTGGCTATAGAACTGGAGGATGGGATATGTAAACTTTGACAATATGATTAGGATTAGCTCAAGAGAAGTTGTCAGGGATTTATCTAAAATTACGAAGCCTACCAACACTGTTTGCATAAGTTGTCAATTGGGAAAACAAATGAGATGCAGTTTTAAAGGAAAAGAACAAATATCTACCGAAATGCTAGAATTTATTCATATAGACCTCTATGGTCCCACAAGAATAGAATGTCTTAATGGTGATAGGTATTTTATGCTCTTGATTGATGATTATTCAAGAATGACATGGGTTAATTTTCTTAGGGAGAAAGATCAAGATCTAGATAGATTCAAAGTGCTCAAGGAAAGGGTATAGAATGAAGTAAACCTGAGAATAAAATGTTTAAGGTGTGATAGAGGTGGAGAATTCACTTCTGGTGAGTTTAATGAATTTTGTGAAGAGCATGGTATAAAGAGACATTTTTTTGCTCCTAGAACTCCTCAGTAGAATGGAGTTGTAGAAAGGAAGATCTGAACTATTCAAGAGGCTGCAAGGACTATGATGAAAGATGAAAATGTTCTTGATGTATATTGGAAAGAATCAATCCACACTTTTTTTTATATTCTTAATAGAGTTCAGATTAGAGGTAACAACACAAATACCCCTTATGAACTTTGGGCTTGCTAGATTCCTATTGTTAAGTACTTTAAGGTTTTTGGAAGTAGATGTTATATTAGAAGAGATGAAGAGAACCTTGGAAAGTTTGATGCAAGATGTGATGAAGGTATTTTCCTTGGATATTCAATAAAAAAAAATCATATAGATGCTACAATAAAAAACTGAGGAAGATAGTTGAAAGTGCAAATGTAAAAGTTGATGAAGATACATGCAAACCAGTTGAAATAATTGAAGTTGAACCAAATGAACCAATCTAAAACAAATTAAAAGAAGAGGATAAGGAGGAATAAGAACATATTGAAGAAGAAAAGACTCTGGAACCTATTCCTAAGACTCCTAAGTATGTACAGAGGAATCATCTAGAAGAATAGATAATTGGAGATAAAAGTGAAGGTGTAAAGAAAAGAAGTAAAGTGGTAGCAGCTGAGGTGAATTTGTGTCTACTTTCTAAGATAGAACCTAAAATAGTGTGTGAAGCATGCAAAGATGAGAATTGGGTTAGAGAAATGAAAGAAGAGTTGCAACAAATATAGAAGAATTAGACATGGGAATTGGTTTCTAGACCTAAAAACAAGAATGTAATTGGTACAAAATGGGTATTTAGGAATAAGATGAATGAAGATGGTGAGGTAGTAAGAAACAAAGAAAGCTCGTATTCAAAGGTTATTCATAGGTTGAAGGAATAGAATTTGAGGATAAATTTTCCCCAGTGGAAAGAATGGAGGCCATTCATATGTTTTTGTCATTTTCTGCTCACAAATATTTCAAAGTATACCATATGGATGTTAAATATGCAATCCTGAATGGAGAATTGGAAGAAGAGGTGTACATGGAATAGTCAAAAGGATTTCAGTTATCAAATAAACCAGACATGGTCTGTAAGTTGAAAAAGGCACTATATGGACTTAAACAGGCTCCTAGAGCATGGTATGCAAGGTTGGACAAATATTTGACACAACAAAGTTTCAACAAAGGATTTGCAAACAGTAATCTCTATTTCAAAGTTGAAGGAAAAAAAAATTGATATTTGTGGTGTATGTTGATGATATCATCTTTGGAGGAAATGAAGGTATGTGCAAGAAATTTATAGAGGAGATGCAAAAAGAGTTTGAGATGTCTATGATCGGTGATTTGAATTTCTTCCTTGGACTCCAAGTGAATCAAATTGATAAGGGCATATTCATTTCACAATCTAAGTATGCTAAAGAATTGTTGAAGAAGTTTGGAATGGATGATTCCAAACCGGTTTGCACCCCTATGGTGATTGGATGCAAACTAAGTAAGGATGATGTTTATCCTAAAATTGATCAAAGCATGTACAAATATATGATTGGTGGACTGTTATTTCTTACTACTACTAGACCGGATATCATGCATGCAGTATGTTTAGTTGCTAGATTTTGAGAAGAACTTAAAGACACACATGTTAAAGTTGTGAAGAGGATCGGAAGAGTACAAGTGGTGGTGCATTCTTTCTTGGAGGAAGATTGGTTTCATGGTTAAGCAAGAAACATGATTCAATTTCTCTATCCACTACAGAGGCTAAGTATATTGCAGCAACATCTTGTTGTACATAGGTACTTTGGATTAAGCAAAAATTGAAGGATATAGGTGTGATGTGTGATGAGCCTATCCCTATATTTTGTGACAATACAAGTGTAATAAATATTTCAAAGAATTCGGTAATGCATTCAAGAACAAAGTATATATCTATCAGATATCATTTCTTAAGGGAGAAGGTGTTGGAGAATGAATTCAAACTTGAATATGTGCCTATAAAGGATCAAATTGTAGATATATTTATTAAGGCTCTTCCTAAGGATACTTTTGAGTATCTCGGGGAGAAGTTGGGGTTTACTGGCCCTCCTTCCTTGAACTAGGTGCACATTGAGGTGCATCAGTCTTGTGATCTATAGATTCATCATCTATCTAGATTGATGATTGGGGTCTACTCCTCAAGGGGAGTAGAGAGTATCATTATTACAGTATGAGATGTGGGTGCACTCCTAAGGGGGAGTGATCAAAATTTTCTGGCTGAAAAATCATGCAATTTTTTTTTTGCCATTGATGTCAAAGGGGGAGAGAGAGGCATGTGAAAAAATTGAAAGGGGGAGAGAAAATATTATAAGGAGAAGTGAGTGTGAAAACATTTTGTAGGTTGTCTAATTTGAAAAAAAAGGGAAGAAGAAGTAGGAGAGTGTGTATGCTATCTTTGATGGTTTTTCACATCATGTGTTGCCATCAATGACAAAGGGGGAGATTGTTGCAAGTGTTGAGAAATTATGTCTCAAATTCCAGTCTTGAGCCTCTGACATTAAGGACTTGGCGAAAATTGTTTCATTTCTTCCCTTTATCGCTTTACTGCGGTTGTGCCTTCATCCCTTGGTGGTACCGTGGTGACAGTCTTGGCGGTTACTGCCCTACCATGGGGTGGCCTAGCGGCCCCCACGATAGTGTTGTTTGATCACTAACGGTTATTCTCGACGGTCACCACCACATCGTGGGTCTTCTCTAACCGGGCAGCGGTAACGTGGTGTTGTCAAAGGGGTGAGCTCGATGATGCATACCACCTTACCGTGAATGGTTCGGTTGGACTCTGTGGTAGCATGGGGTATCTTCAGCGAGCTTGGTGGAGTCAAAGGGTGAGCTTGGATGAGCTCACCACATTACTGTGGGTCGAATCAGATGGTGTAGCGGTAGTGTAGGCAAGTTAAGGAAGAGCTTGAATGGCCAAACCGCCACACCACGAACGGGTCATTTGGACTTGGCGGTAGCACAGGGAAGCTTGGGTGAGCTCGACAGAGCTCACTGCATTACTATGAATGGGTAGAGTCAGCTCGGCGGTGGAGCAGTAGAGTCTTAGAGAGCTCGGATGAGCTCAGACCAAGTTTTGACTGAGTTGGACTCAGAGTCAAATGCGATTAGTAAATAGTTGGTGGACACATGGCAGGTTGACAGCTTGTTGATTGGCCAAAAGCCAAAATGGTAAAAGCAGTAATTGCAGGCTGATTTCAGATGGCGATCAAGACCCAATTTGGGTGGTGGCATTAATGCCTGGGTGGCTCGAAGCAGGGAGATTGACATGGGTAGATCAATTACGTGATTTGGATGAGAGATTCATGAACCGTATGGTTGGTGATTGGTTGATGACATTGAGTGCAACATATGACTTAGTAAGCTGAGTACAATATTGCATAGAGAAAAAAAATTTCAAACTGTATGTTAGATATAACATTGTAATAGTGAGACAGAACTGGAAGAGCTGCTGTGAGCTGATCAGAGAAGACTGAACATTGTATGTAATTTCTTTTATTACTGTAATACAATTGTCTTGACTTTGGGTGGTGGGGTTTTTACCTGAAAAAGTTTTCCCACATATATCTTGTGTCAATCTGTGAATGCTTTATTTTCGCTATCTCTTTTATGCTGGTTGTATTTATCTCAGTAGTTTTTGAAGCTATTAAAACTAGTTTTTGCTTCTCTCCCCTATTGTATTGGTGTTAAGGGAATGTATTCCGCACTTTTGGGTCATTAGATCCATCTCGTTTTTTCCTTTAAGTGGTATCAAAGCCTGGCCCATTGTGTTATCCTTGAGAGAAATCTTAGTTTTTTGTGCTAATACTATTTCAGTTGGAGTCTTGCATTGTTAAAACTTGTTTCTGTTTGAGATGGCGAGTACATTAGGTAGAGTAGATATTGAAAAGTTTAATGGCAGCAACTTTGAGTTATGGAAACTTAAAATGGAAGACTTGCTGGTGGTAGAGACCTTTGGTTACCAGTGTCTAGAACTAAGCCACAAAGTACGACACAAGAGGCTTGGCATCTTGCTGATAGAAAAGAAAGAGGTCTGATAAGACTGAGTCTAGCTGATTCTGTGCTCCTGAATGTCCATGAGGAGTAGTCAGCAGCTTCATTGTGGAAGAATCTTGGTGATATTTATTAGGGAAAGTCTTGTGTAAATAAGTTATTCCTGAGGAAGAAGTTGTACTCCTTGAAAATGGAAGAAGGTGCATCTGTTGCAGACCATTTGAACTCGTTTAACATGAGTGTTACTTAGCTGGTGTCTATAGGTGTAAAGACTGAGGAGGAGGATCATTGCATGCTCTTGCTGTGTCCATTACTTGACAGTTGGGATCATCTAGTGATGGCTATTGGAAGCACAACCACTGCATTCAAGATGGATGATGTGGTTTCTTCACTTCTGTCTAAAGAAATACAAAGGATGTCTTCTGAGATGGCCAAAGAGGCTCTTGTTGTTCGAGGTAGACCAAAGGAGAAAGGAAAGAAGAAGAACAAGAAGTCAAAATCCAAATCTACAGGGAGATGAAAGTCTCCTGGTAAAAATTTCAAGGTGAGATGTTGGAACTATGGGAAACCTAGTCATATCTAGAAGGATTGTAAGGAGAAGAAGAAGAAGAATGCTTCTGACAATGGATCTTCTCAAAGTGATGCAGACACCTTCATTGCAGAAGCCTTGACAACTCAAGCATCAGATGATGTCTGGTTGGTTGACTTAGGTGCGTCCTTTCACATGACGTCCAATAGAGAATGGTTCTCTAAATATGAGAAGTATGACGATGGAAAGGTGTACTTGGCAAGTGATTCAATGTTGGAGATAGTTGGTAGAGGAAGAGTCAGAATTCAGTTTTCTAACAGAAGAGTCAAAGGGATTGGTGGCATACTACACATTCTAGGTTTGGCTCGAAATCTTCTTTCTGTCAGTAAGTTAAATGATGCTGGTGTAGAATTTTTTTTCTCTAGTAAAGGATGTAAGATGGCTAGAGGTGCAATGGTGTTGGCTAAGGGTGTTCGTACTAGCACTCTGTACAAGCTGGATGCATGTCCTGTTCTCTGTAACAGTGCCTCTATAAAGTCAAGCAATGTTGTTCCTATAGAGAAAGATGAAGACACTTCTCTATCTGCAAATGCTTTGGAGGTAAAACTCCCGGCTGAGAAGACTATGTTGTGGCATCATAGACTAGGTCACATAGGTGAGAAAGGTTTAAAAACCTTGAAGAATAAAAATATTGTAGAAGGGCTTGATGATTGTAACCTTGAGTTCGATTTTTGTGAACATTGTATCTATGGAAAACAACACTATGTTTCATTTTATTCTAGTCCTCATAAATCTTCTGGCATACTGGATTATGTTCATTCAGATGTGTTTGGTCTAGTCAATGTTCCTTCGTTATCAAAGTCTAGATATTATGTCTCTTTTATTGATGATTGTTCGAGAAGGGCATTTGTATACTTTCTTAAAAGTAAATCAGAAGTGTTTAGTCGGTTTAAAGAATTTAAATCTTTGGTAGAGAATCAGACTGGAAGGAAAATTAAATGTTTGAAGATAGACAATGGCAGTGAATTTTGTTCTACAAATTTTGAAAGGTATTATATTGATCATGGAATTAAAATGCATAAGAAAACGCCTTACACTCCACAGCAAAATGGAGTTGCTGAAAGGTTCAATAGGACACTGATGGAAAAGGCAAGGAGTATGCTGAGTGGTGCTGGTTTGGAGCAAAGGTTATGGGTTGAGGTTGTGGCTATAGCATGTTATCAAATAAACCGATCTCCTTGATCTGCTCTTGTTGATAAGATGCCTTTGGAAGCATGGTCTGGTAAGAAGCCCTCTCTGAGGCATGTTCATGTCTTTGGTTGTGAGGCATATGTTTATGTGCCAAATGAAAAGAGATCAAAATTGGATAACAAGGCTGTCAAATGTATTATCATCGGCTATGGAGTTGGTGTGAAGGGATACAAGATTTGGAACCCTGTTACTGAGAAGGTTCTGTATAGTAGAAGCATGATATTTCATGAGCTGAAACCTTCAGTAAGTGATCAACAACTTGAGACAGATCAAAGTGACAAGAAGAAGGATGTAGTTGAGATTCCCCAAACTCCAAAAAGGGAAGAGCTGCATGGTGTACCTAAGACTAAGGAGATCTCAAGCAGCTCTAGAAGTTCTAATGATGAAGAACCACAACCTCAGCCTGTAAGAAGGTCTACACGAGAAAAAAGGCAACCTGAAAGGTATGATTTCTCTATGTTAAATTCAAACTATTCCTATGCCTTAATTACTAGCACTGATGAGCCTAGGACTGTAAAAGAAGAAATCAACATGACTGATTTGAATTCTTGGCTGGAAGCCATGAATGAAGAGATGGATTCATTGAAAAAGAATGAAACCTAGGATTTGGTACCACTACCTAAAGGGAAAAATCCTGTTGGTTGTAGGTGGATATTCAAAAAGAAGACAGGCCTTGATGGCAGTGTTGAGAAGTATAAGGCACGACTGGTTGCAAAGGGATTTTCCCAAATTGAGGGAATTGATTATGGAAATTTTTTTTCCCTGTAGAAAAGCTGACATCTATCAGATTTCTGTTGTCATTGGCAGTTGTGTATGATTTTGAAATTGAACAGATGGATGTGAAGACAACATTTCTCCATGGTGAGATAGAAGAATAAATCTATATGTCCCAGCCTGAGCATTTCATTGTGAAAGGTAAACAAAACTGGTCTATAAGTTAAATAAATCTTTGTATGGTTTGAAGCAATCTCCTAGAATGTGGTACTAGAAATTTGACACATTTGTGTTGTCTATGGGATTTGTAAGATCAAAATCTGATCATTGTGTTTATCATAAGTTTGAAAATGATCATGTGCTTGTTATTACACTGTACATGGATGATATGTTATTCATAGGAAATAACAAGACTATGATTTCTGATCTTAAATCTCAATTGTCTGCAAAGTTTGAAATGAAAGATCTTGGTGCAGCAAGGTACATTCTTGGAATGGAGATAACCAGGGACAAAACAAGCAAAAAGCTTTGGGTTAGCCAGAGTAAGTATGTGAATACAGTTTTGGAGAGGTTTGGTATGAACAATTGCAAGCAATTAGTTGTTCCAGTTATGCAGGGAATGAAGCTATCTATTGAAGATTGACCAAAGTCTGCTACTGAGATGGAGGACATGACCAATGTGCCATATGCAAGTGTTGTTGGCAGTTTGATGTATGCTATGGTCTATACAAGACCAGACATTGCCCAAGCAGTGGGAGTTTTAAGCCGTTTTATGGAAAATCCAGGTAGATCACATTGGGATGTTGTAAAGAAAGTGTTTAGGTATTTGAAGGGGACTTCAGATTATGCCTTGTGTTACCATGGAAATTTGGTTGCATCACAGAGAACACTCAACATTCAGGGATATGTTGATTCTAATTGGGTAGGGGACATTGATAGTAGGTGATCCACCAGTGGATACACATTCATGCTTAATGGTGGAGCAATCAGTTGGATGAGCAAGTGACAAGTTGTGGTTGCTTTATCCATGACATAGGTATAGTACATGGCTGCAACTCACGCCTACAAGGAAGCTATCTAGCTAGGTATTTGTGTTCAGACATTGGTTTTAATGCAGGGCAGATCATAATTTACTGTGACAGTCAGAGTGCCATTTTTTTAGCAAAGAACCCGACCCTCCATGCTAGGACGAAGCACATTGATGTGAAGTTTCACTTCGTGAGGGACATGGTGGAAGATGGAAGAGTCTGTCTTGAAAAGGTCGACACCTTGAAGAATGTTGCAGATGCTTTGAAAAAGCCTATGAGCATAGACAAGTTCAGATGGTGCACAAAATCGATGGGCCTAGGGACCTATGACAAACAATAATTTTTCAAAGTCTTGAGGAAGCTAGAAGTCTTCGCCAAGTGGGAACTTGTTGAGAAATTGTGTCTCAACTTCTAGTCTTGAGCCTCTGACATTAAGGACTTGGCAAAATTTGTTCATTTCTACCCTTTACAACTTTACCTCGGTTGTGCCTTCATCCCTTGGAGGTACTGCAGTGACAGCCTTGGCGGTTATCGCCTTACCGCGCACGGTGAGTTGTCTCACCGCAGTGGTTACGGTGAGACCGCTTGCAGTCGCCCTGGTAGTTATTGCCATACCACGGGCGGTGGGTCCACTCACCATGGTGACCATAGTGAGACCACCTGCAATCTATCTAGTAGTTAACGCCCTATCGCAAGGTGGCCTGATGGCCCCCATGGTAGGACGGTTTGACCACTAACGGTTATTCTCAGCGGTAGCGCAATGCTGTCAAAGGGGCGAGCTCGGTGACACATACTGCCTTACCACGGATGGGTTGGTTGGACTTGGAGGTAGCGTGGGGTATCTTCGATGAGCTCAGTGGAGTTGAAGGGTGAGCTCTAATGAGCTCACCGCATTACCACGGGTCGAATTGGATGGTGCAAAGGTAGCATGAGCAAGTTAAGGACAAGCTTAGATGGCCAAACCGCCACACCACAAACGGGTCATTTGGACTTAGCGGTAGCACGAGGAAGCTTGGGTGAGCTTGGCAGAGCTCACCGCATTACCATAGATGGGTAGAGTTAGCTCGGCGATGGAGTGGTAGAGTCTTAGAGAGCTCGGATGAGCTCGAACCTAGTTTTGACCGAGTTGGACTCGGAATCAAATGCGATCAGCGAATAGTTGGACACATGGCAGGTTGATAGCTTGTTGATTGGCCAAAAGCCAAAATGGTAAAAGCAGTAATTGCATACCAATTTCAAATGGTGATCAGGACCTGATTTAGGTGGTGGCATTAATGCCTGGGTGGCTCGATGTAGGGAGATCGACATGGGAAGATTAGTTGTGTGATTTGGATGAGAGATTCATGAGCCGTATGGTCAGTGATTGGTTGATGACATTGAATGCAATGTATGAATTAGTAAGTCGAGTACAATATTGCATGGAGAAAATGTTTTTCGAATTGTATGTTAGATATAACATTGTAACAGTGAGATAGAACCGGAAGAGCTGTTGTGAGCTAATCAGAGAAAACTGAACATTGTATGTAATTTCTTTTATTACTGTAATACAATTGTCTTGACTTTGGGTGGTGGATTTTTTACCTGAAAAGGTTTTCCCATGTATATCTTGTGTCAATTTGTGAATGCTTTATTTTCGTTATCTCTTTTATGTTGGTTGTATTTATCTCAGTAGTTTTTGAAGCTATTAGAACTAGTTTTTGCTTCTCTCCCCTATTGTATTGGTGTTAAGGGAATGTATTCCACATGATTGGGTCATTAGATCCATCTTGTTTTTCCCTTCAGCAAGTATGAATGAGTATGGTGGTGTTGTCATTGATTTCAACATAGTTTAGGTTGTTTCAAAGAAAGGAAACATGTGATTTTAGGTGGTACATGTATGGTTGAGATATTGTAGAAGTGTTGAGAGTACATGGAGCTATCGGTATGGTGTTGCAGGTGTGCTGATATCAAGGGCTTTTAAGAAAATTAATAAACAGTGAAGACAAAGTTATGTGTGTTATGAATGAGCTCCAATAATGTGCTTTTCATTTCTTCTATGTTGATCCTATGCTTGTGGATATCTGTAGTGTTTCTTATGAGCATCTTTGGCTGATATATCCTAAGTTATAGCTTCTAGGTTGATGAAGAGTGAAAGTTGTGTTCACCGGTGTGTGAACTGGTTTGGTAGAGTTATTTGTCTATGGACTGGGAGATATGTTTCTACTCTGCAGTCCTCTTATGGTTTGTCTCAAATCTCAGATTTGGAAGAAGGTTGATAATTATGTTATCTTTGTTCTGGAAAAAGTGTTCATGGTTTGGTGCTCTGGAAGGCTTGTTCCAGAGCTGCTATGTGTGTTTGCATTGTCTGATTGGACTGTTGGGAAGTGTTTTGTATAAGGAATTTGTCGCAGTTGCTATGGATGTATTTGATGGTATCTAAGAGGTGTTCCAGTTTCTAGTGAATTGTGTTATGCGGTCCTCATGTTTTCATCTTATTGTCAATGCGTGTGCTTCAAATTTCATTGGTGTTTTCATTAGGTTTGGTCGACCTAGTGTCTACACGTTATATAAAGGATAAGCATCAATTAAGGAAGCGTGTGATTGATCCAAGATGTTGTTTTGGGTTTGGTTAAGTATGTATTTGGTCCACTCTCATTCTTATCCACCACAGGAATGTTGAGTCACCGACCTAATCTGAATTTGTAAAATAAAGAATGTGTAGCTAACCTTGGAGAAAGTTTCTAAGATTGAAGGTGGTATAAATACAAGTCAAGATGTTGTGAATTGTGAGTGAGGAAGTGTGACAAGCGTGAAAAAAGTGTGAGAAGTAGAGTGTGCAAAAGTGAATCAAGGTAGCAGAACTTTAATGTGTTTGACTCCTAAAAGTAGTGAAGTGATGGTGTCTACAATTCTTTGATCAAGGTTATGAATGTGTTGAACCCATTGTGGTGGATTTTATGTTATCTATATTCATTTGTAGGCAGTGAACCTCCCTTCTAGATAGTGAATCCTATCTGTAGGCAATAAGCCTTGTATCTAGACAGTGAGTCCTATCTTGGGCAGTGAGCCCTTTGGCAGTGAGCCTTTGTATCCGGTTTTGCATTACTATTATATTGTGAGTTAATCCTCACTACGGTTTTTCCCTCATTAGGTTTTCCAGGTAAATCTAGTGTCTTTGGTATTTTCTTTTTGTTATTTGCATTTCATGTTTATACTTAGTAATAGATTAAAGTGAATGTGGAATTGATTGAGAGTGGGAGTGAATGTGATTAGATACAATTGATTCACCCCCCTCTCAGTTTTCTTGTACATTTCAACCGATTAATCCTTGGGATTGTGCTCTCCATAGTCTCAATTCAAAATTTAAAACAAATTTTCTTGGTTGAATGATTTGGGTATTGTAATTGTTTGATGTTTCCTGAAGCTAGTTGTTGAATGTGGGGATTTATGGGTTTTCTGACTTTTCAACTATGAAATTAGAGGGTTATTGTTGGGGTAAAATTGATGATTTACTTATCTTCCTAAAGATGTATGTGGTAGATTTCATTATCCAAGTATTTAGTTGAAAATGCATTCTTTTGATAGTTTAATTTTTTTTAAAGGAGGTCTATCATGAGTTTTGAGTGCAGTTTCAGAGTTGTTTAAATTTTAATTTTTTGGGATGCTATATCCATCTCTTATTTTTGGTGTCTTGTTCTTCTTCTTGCATCAAATGGTATCAAATCCAGTCTTCCTGAGTGTCTAAATAGAGCATCGAACATGAGGCAACCTGGAACTAGGATTTGTGTGTGTAGAGTGTGAGTCTATTGTTATTCTCTAATAGGGGTTAAGGCTGGGTAGAAGGTGCAAAAAGAGAGGTGTTTCTTCCAAAAAAAATTGTTGGGTAGATAATAACTATTGAATGTGAGTGATTTTTTTGTAGATAGTCAGAGGTGAAGATGAATTTGAAAAAGGGAATGAAGATTATTTTGAAGAGACCAATTGTGTGGATAGCTATGAAGCAGTACCCGAGAAATAAGATTTATGAGATGATAATAGACATCCATTTGAAGTTGGATAGAATAGAGGCTATACAAAATAGAGTTGCTACCAATGTGAGTGATTGTAACAAATAATTTCATGTTGATGACATGGTGTAGGAGAGAAATATAATTGAATAAATAAATATTGAAATTGCAGAGGTTGAGGACGAGAAAGAAGAGAGTGAAACCATGATTGAGAATCCTTTGGAAGATAAGAAGATATTGGACAGTGTTGAGAGTGGAGTAAAGCTAGGGAATACAAAACCTACAATTGTTGTGATGAAGAGGAAGAGAAAATAGTTGAGGAAGTATCTAATTTTTGTATGTACATTGATTTTTTTGTGAGTGGATTAAGTCAAATGAGTGAAAGTAGGTCTCTTTGACGGTCCCATCTTTGATGAGTGAATTGGTGAAGATGAAGACCTACTATTCAGAGAGGAGATAAGAAGGATAAAAAAATATTAAATAGAGAAGTGATTGAGGAAATAAAAATGAAAAATGATGAATCATATATCTCGTTTGCTAACATTTCTTTAAATTCAGCTATAAAAGAAAATACAATAAAGTGTCAAGAATATGGCACTAAAGAATAAGAGATCCTCATGCAAGAGGATAATGAAAAGAAAGAGGGAAAATGAAAGAAAGAGTTTGTAACTGAAATATGTCATTTTGAAGGCATAGAAGAGGAGGTTGCATCAATTGGAAAATAATGGTTCACATTGACAAGAGTTGGAGAAAAATTTGCAATGATGAATGAAGAGGAAGAAGAGGATGACGGAAAAATAGGTGATAAACTTGTACAGGTTCAATTCATTGATTTCCATGAATCTGTTAAAGCTAATTCATAAATAGGTGATGAAGCTAATGAGATAGAGTGGGAAGATGAATTATGGTATAGTAAAACAAATTTCATGAAAGGGAGAAAGAGAGGAAAGATGAAGGGAGAGATAGAAAGGTACAAAGTAAGGTGAAAAGGAAGAAAAGGAAAAAGGATAAGGAAGAACGATGGATGAAGAATAAGCATAGGATCTAAAAAAAATTATGAGTCCAACTCATGAAATATTTCTCTTACTTGTGTTGTTTGATGCAGGAGCATTTGGGTGCATGAGAAATCATGTGCACCAAAAAAATTATGTTTTCTTTATTTCTTCTTTTTGGATTGTGTTGTTTTGTTTTTGTCTTGTAGGTAGGATAATTATTTAATTATTTTCTCCTCCAACTCATCAAAATTTGAATTCATTTTGTTTGGGTGTGAATTTTCTTTGTTTTTGGTAAATTAAGTGCCAAAATTTAATTTTATTTGAAATTATGGGGTTGGACAAAACCCCACACCTAAGTTGATGGAGGCCATTTTTGGCATCTTGTAACTCCTTTGGGAATTTAAATTTTGTAGAATTTAATAATGGCGGAGAATTTGGATGCCTAGGAGTGGAGGTGATGGATTGAGGAAGTGAAAGGTAATTTCTAGCAAAGAAATTGAATTTATTACCTGGTCAATGGAAGAGGGGAGTTATGGAGAAATGGGATGCCCAAAAAGACAAAGAGGAGAGTTGAATATGGCTGCATTTTTAAGGAATTTTTAATGCCCTAGCTTGGAAATGGAAAAAGGGAAGGTAAAGTGAAGAAAATGACAGAGAAATGAGGTAAAAAATCAGAGAAACCATGCCTTTGTGTCAATAAAGAAGTATCATAGATTGGAAGATGCATTTTATGCTTCTTGTAGCTGATTATGGAGTTTTTGGAGTTGATTTGAAGTGGTTGTGCGATTATCCATGCATGTAGCAGAGTTTTGGCTATGACTAGTTTGCTCTTTGTAGCTTGTTGATTGCAAACTACACAAGTTTTGATAATGAAATAAAATTTCTTTGAATTATTGTAATTTTATGTGATTGTTAATCCTTGGAATTTTTCTCTCCGTAATCTCAATTCAAAATGTAAAACAAAATTTCTTGGTTGAGTGATCTGGGTGTTGTTGCAATTGTTTGATGTTGCATGAAGCTAGTTGTTGAATGTGGGGATTTATGGGTTTTCCAAGTTTTCAACTATGAAATTAAAGGGGTATTATTGGGGAAAAATGATGATTTACTTATCTTCTTGAAGATTAACGTGGGGTCTTTCATTATCCAAGTTTTTAGTTGAAAAGACATTTGATGGTTCAAAATAATTTTTGAAAGGAGGTCTGCCATGAGTTTTGAGTGCATTTTTAGAGTTGTTTGAATTTTAATTTGTGGGGCTGCTATATCCATCTCTTATTTTGGGTGTCCTGGTATTCTTTTTGCATCGCACACACACACCACCATCACAACTCCATAAATTCACTCTTGAGTTCTATATGTAATATGTAGGTACACAAACATGGTACCCACAATCTCTAATGCATATATGTGGTAGAACTCATGTCTAGTGCTCCTACAAGAACCAAATTAAATTGTATAACATAGATATAAAAATTCTTATAACTTGGATCCACCAAAAAAAAAAAAATTGAATCTCTACCAAAAATAATAAATAAATAACATAGTTGATAATATTTGGATTATTCCCATAGAAAAATTAGTTAGATAAAAAATATTTTCAAATCCAAAATGCCACAAATCTATAATTCTAAGACAATTACAAGTCAAGAACTAGAGACTACTAGGCAAGCCTTCAACTATGCTTGGAAGTATGCATGCAAATCCACAACTATCTCTTATTTACATAGCCCTTAGAAATTATGCTCTAAATAACATTTTTCTAAAAATCTACAAAAGGAACATATATTTAAATAGAAAATATATAGGACACATAGCCATTAAAAATTTATGTCTTGTAAGAAAAAATAATCCAAACACTTATTACTAGAGTTCTTGAGAAGGCTCCTCATCTTTGTGCCTCCTCCTCCCATGCCAGTTCCTAATGATTGTATCTTGAGGGCGGTTAATTTTTCATGTGATGAAAAAGAAAGTGACAAGGATAATGATTCACGTCCTCCCAACTAGTTTCCTTCTCATCTAGTTTTTTCTCATCGACTTGGCATTTTGGGGGTTAATTTTTTTAGCTTATTCTACATTGTAAAGGTTTTTTTTTTTTGTTGGTCTATTTTTTTATCTACCAACATAGCGAGTGCTTTTCCATGTGACTAGATGTTAAGAATAAGCACCCAACATAAGAAATTTATAACTGCACAAGATTAATGGATGAAAATTATATAGAAGCTCCATTTGTCCAACTCCAAATAAAACATCTAGATCAAAATCACCACACACAAAAAGCTCCAAAAAGAGCTCCAATTCAAAATCACCATATGAACAACTTCAAGATCCTCTATCTTGAGCTCCCAAAACTCAACATTAGTTTCATTTAACCTCCCTACCTCTATCTTAGAAGTGCTTGTGATTATTTCTTTAAAACAAGAACAATTATAAAATTACCATTTGAGCAAGGATTGATATCATAAGGAAGGAATCCCCTCTTATAGTTCAAAAATAGGGTATGATACTGATTAAAAAGAAATATGATCATAAATTCACTAGGACCAAAAATAAAAACTATGTTTAGGTACTAAATAAATTAAATATACATATACTTCCTAGATTAATCCTATGAGGAGACAGGCAAGTTGTCCGATCTAGGGGAAAAATAACAATATTTTGGCATGTAAAACAACACTTCAAAAATAAAAAGAATAAAGGAAATAATAAGAAGAATGTAACAACCAAAAAAAATTTACATAAATATACCATGGGAAATAATACAAAGGAAAAACCTAGCCTCCAAAACATACACCTAATGTATTATCAACAAAAATGTGTTATAATACAATATCACAACCTATGAACTTTGATGAGATGAACATCTCTATATTATGAATGGATTCTAACAACATAACCTTGTATAAACAAGTGCCTAATAGTTCTAACCTAAACATCCAATATATAGGCCAAGGAAATTTAGGAAATTATGTACGAATAGTTTCCAATACCATGGTCCAAAGCAATGAGCCCAATTTGGGCACACAAATTGGTCCAAGTTTCCCATGCCTAACTTATGATGATTCCAAATTTTTGGAATGATATGTAACTCTTGAGGTCAAATATTCCACAAACTAAAATTAGTTCTCTATTTTTGTCAATTCAAATATTTTTAATTATGCTCCTATACATTAGTTTTATGCATCAAAAAGTGGTCAAAGGTCCTCCATGAATTTTCTAGTCTATTTTGTAACTCACTCTTATATGGTCTTATATGTGATGCAATACAGAGGAAGAAAACTTAACCACTCAATCTTATTTATTAACACTCAAATCAAATTCTTGACTGTCCTTGTAACTAGGACTCATTCCTCTCACAAACTCTTAACCAAAACCATCAAACTGGTAATAAAGCACAAAATACCTTCAATACTTCTCAAAAACCTTAAGCATCATCAAAATAATTGACCCATACCTTTCCATCAGCATAAACAACTCAGATTTGTGATCTTACAATTTTGACTCCCAAACCAACAAATAGGCCTATTTAGATCACCCAAACAACAAACTCAACATTCCCAAATCCAAATCTCTTTGAGAATTCATCAAAAAAGTTTAATTATGTCTGTACAAACACATTAGATCATTCCCCAAACTTGATTCATATCATTTTATCAAACCCTTATATTGAACCTTCAAATTTGATGTCAAATTTTGGTCTATGACAACTCTGCCACAACAGGGTAGTCCTTTAAATAGACTCAAATTATTATACTTTTTCCAAACCCAATAAAAATAGGGATCAAAATACACCCAAAACCCTTCCAAAACAAGAATACTTAAGGATTATTTACACACCATCAATAAATCTCATCAAAACTCACTACTTACTGGTTTTTACTAGTCTGAGACAACTTTTATAGTCCTTGGGCATCATGGTTTTGGCCCAAAAACTTTACCGACGACTTTCCTACTTTGGAATCTTTTAAAACATGACTAAAACTCCTTATACATTGAATTTTAGGAGATTTACACATTTATAAAATGAGAAACATAATTTTCTTTAATTTTGTTTACCCTAAGCCATGGTTTTAGTAGTTTTTAGAAAAAATTCAATATCTCACTCACTTATTCATGCATATAATCCCATACAAATCCATACAATACCAAAAAATAGAGAATATACAAAGAAATATGCTTTAAAACAATGCTTTCATTGATCTATTTCACTTCTTCAATCACCCACCCGTACAAAAGAGGTACAAAGCCTATTTAAAGGCATTACATGATGAATCTTGGGCTTCTAACTGATTCCTAACCACCTATCAACGTTTTAGGGTTACTTGACCTTTCATCTTCCTTGTTGTACTTTTACATTTTTTATAATTTTTGCAATTTGTGACAACTTTCTTTTTGCATACATTGGCATATTTTTCATTTTTGACTCAAATAACCTGCTAATCACCTAGACACATAAGAAATGAATTTAAATAATCCTTATTACAAGGTAAAACAACAAATTGAATCAATTTTCCACATGGAGGCATAATTTTCTAGGGTGCTCCTGCACCAATATGGCATAGATTCTACCACATATTAAAATGTCATATATGCTCTTACACACATCATAATACAATTGAAAATAGTAGAAATTTATGCTATGATATCTCAAGATTCAATCCAAGTGACATGCTTTTCCATGTGAGCACATTATTTATAGTATCACAAATATTAACTAATTTTAACTAGACCTAGGGTTTCAAGGTGTATAACTACAAAGTTATAAATTACATACCCTACAATTTCTACTCTATGTGTTGCACTCACTATATCTATTTTAGTAGCATGCTTTAGGCCCCACTAAAAATGCATTCTAGGACTTTTCCATCATTGGATTGCCAAAATTTAGTCCTTGATTTATATTTTTTGACATATTTATATGATAATTTGTTATTATATTAAAAAATAGATTCTAATGTAGGTGTGATAGTGTCATTGTAGTCATGAGTTCCTCCTCGATTATTAAAACTTATTATAATTTTTCCCTTTTCATGATTAAAAACCCTAATACTACTTATTTCATCAACAACTCTTATTTTGTCTACAAGTAACCTCTCTTAAGGCCATTTTTTCACTTATTTTTTAAATCTCTAATCTTCTATTCTCTTTTATTTCTCTTTTCATTCTCTTAGATCTTCCTCTTGGATTCTCCTCCATTTCTCTAGGTTTGTTAATATTTATCATCTTTTTGGAAAACTCTTAGCTAAATCCTATGCTTTTAGCTAATATCAAGCTCTATGGTTCTCCATTTAGCTCTTTGATTTGTTGGTATACTAGATTTATTGTGGATACTTGTTAGCTATTGATATTTTAATTACTAATAGTATTTTATTTAGTTCCTATTTGGTTGTAAGGAATCTCTTCCCATTTTTGGATCATTTCTCCGATAGGGGGATTTATCTACTTGTTTATCCATCCCTTCTTCTTTAAGGAAATAAAATATATCTTTTTCCTTTTAAATCCTTTTTATTGAGAGAAGTCCTCATCTTGAATTCCCCACAATGATCTAAGGTTCATGTCATATTTTCTCCTCCCCTTTCTTCTTGGATGAAGTAATTTATCTACTACTTTACTATTTAGAAAACCCCAAGAAAAGTATTCCTCCTTTTGCCAATACTTGGGATTTTACTTTAACTTGTTCCACTTTCCTTCCCTAGGGAAAATCCTTACTTTATTTTATTTCAATATTGTTGGGTATTTCAACATATATTACAAGTTTGAAATTTCTTGAAGTCTTCAGTGTCATCTTCTTTTTTGGCAATACTGGTAAATTTCATCTTCTTATTTTCTTCATACACAGAATGAAGACATCTTATTTTATGATATTATATTATATTTTTTGTTATATTCATGTCTTATCTCTAAGAATATTAGGCTAAGTAAACACTCTAAAATTCATTTTTACTACCTATTGATGTTGAAAGGCTTAATAGGGATATGACCCTTTTGGTAGGCTTGTATGAAATCACCCCTTTTATCATTTATCTTAGATGTAGGTACATCATTTTAAAAATTCCATGATAAATGTCTCTTCTCTTGACCAAATTTTTGTTATAATTTGAAATAAATTCTAGTACCATAATTTAGTGCATAGAAGTAGATTTAAACTAACCTTATTTAAACCAAAATTAATATTAATTAGCTAAGTTTCCTAGTCTAAAATTTCTCACAACATACTTTCTTCATTATTAGAAAAATATGGAAGAAGTGTTACATTACATAACCTTAGATTTTCCAAATCTGATGAGGATAAGGATAAGGAAAAAATCCAAAAAGGAAGTGATTGCTTATCCAAGTTTCCAAATCTATGAAGGTCAAGAAAAAGTAGAATCCCATGAATGTGCAACATTATATTTAATAACTTAAGTAAAATTAATAATTACCTAAGTAAACATAAAAATATGTGCAATAATATACTTAGGATTAAAAGATATCCTAAATTGTTAATACGGCATTAACACCCCCCCTCTTAAGTACAACTGAGGGAGATACTAAATTAAGTAAAACATGTAAGAATGGATCCTAAAAGAAATCCATATTGGTTACCCATGTACAAACAAGCTCCCATTAATGGAGAAAATGAGAAAACCCATAGGAGAAAACTCCACCCAAAAGAGAGAAAAGGAAGGGTTAAGAAGAGGACACCTACATACCCCAAGAAAAGCTCACAAATGATGGAACTTTCTCTCATTGTATGTTTTATTGAAGATGTATATGATTTTCTTTGATGGTTGATAGTACTAAAGATCAATGGCGTGATCACGAATTATCTCCTGGATGTAGTGCATATGTATCTCAAGATTTTTGGTCTATTGGTGATGGATAATATATTTTAAGATTTGTATTGCAATTTGGTTATCACAAAAGATGATTGCAAGATTTTGGAATGAAATTCAAAACTTAGAATATTTTGAAGCCAAATGGCACCAGTGGTAGTAGTAACTTATTCTTGATATTTAGCCTCTATAGATGAAAGAGCAATTTTAGATTTCTTTTTTCGTAACCAAAAAACTAGAATAGAACCAAGTGAAAAGAAACACCCTAAAGTGGACTTGTAATCCTAAGAATTACCTACCCAAGATGAATCTATGTATCCACCAAGTGAATATCGAAACCCATTGAATATTGAATCCTATAACTATGAGTTCCCTGCACATAATGAAGCATCTACTAGTTTCTTTCCAATGTAGCTCATGAGGCTCCTACATGAATTGAGATATATACCTAATAAATATAATTTTTTAGATCTTATATGAGTAAAATATAAGATACTCCCAGCTATTTGGAAAAATAAAGTAGCATCCACTAATGGCAAAGACCATTGAGCCTCAAGTTTGACCCATAATAAAAATGGATTTGGAGAAATCATATAGTTAACCATGAAAAATATAGAGAGAATATCAAGTACATAATTGGTTTGCACAATGAAGATACTTGAATATGATTGAGTGATCTCAATCTCTAATAATTAATATGAAATTCCCAAGTATAACATCAAAAGGTGGTCACTAAGAGAATATTTCACTACTTGGAGGGTGTAGATGGATGACTTCCTGTGATCATTAAATCATCAACATAGAGAACCAAAAATGTGAGAGCCTCATCTAGTTATAGAATGTACACATTTAGATCATGATGACATTGAATAAACCCAACTAATAGAAGGAAGGAGTCCATCTTGGCATACTAGGATCAAGGATCCCATTTCAAACTATAGAGAGATTTTCAAAGTAAAAAATAAAGAGGAATATTGAATGAACCCACATGGTTACTTCATATATATCTTGAATAAATGCACTCTTCATACCTATATGATGAGCTTACCTACAATGGGTTGCATCTATAGTAAGGACAATTCAGAAGGAATTTATTTTGGAAACTGACATAATTTTTTTAGAGAAGTCAATCCTAGGAACTTTGGAGAATCCTTTGGAGACCAAGAGATGCCTATGCTTGTCAACTAACCCATCAACTACAATTTTTTTTTGATGAATCTACTTTCATAAAATAATATTTATTCCCTTAGGAAGAGGGAATAAATTATTAATGTGGTTCCTTTCAAGTAAATGAACTCTTCTTGCATAGAAGCATACCACTTGAGGATACCAAATCTTCTCAAAATGTTTATGTATTAGAATCTCAATCAATGAAGAGATGTGGTGCTTGCTAAAATTGTGAACTTGTTCTTCTAGCATCTAAAACATCTCCAAATCAATCACTTATCGAATGTAAACTCTAGCTAGCCCAAATAGGTTGAGTGGATATATAATATAGAGAATCAAGAGTACCTTCTAAATGATGAATTGGTGTGGAAGGAATTAAATCCTTATCATTATCATCATCATTATAATTTGAGGATGAAGAATACTCATAAATATTAGGAGGATTAAAATCCTCTAAAGAACTATCATCATGTCACAATGTCTCCAAAGTGATGAAGGATGCAAAAGTGTTAGAAGAACTTGAAGAGTTTTCTTAAAAATAAATACTCTATGAAAAACCCATGATTAGTGGGATGGAGAAGTCTATATATACTTTGATACTATCTGGTTACCTAAAAACTATGTAAGGCTTACTCTATAGATCCATGACCTTGTTATTTTCTACAAGGATGTGGGCATGGGCCCATGATGAAGAATATAACACTCAAAAGTTTTTTACTATGGGTTTCCTATTAGTCCAATATTTAAAAAGATTTACCCCCTTCATAGCTTGATGAGGTACCCAATTTTGGATATAACCTACACAATTGATCAAGTATCTACCCAATGTTAAGGTGCTAATGTTTGGAGTGTATCATATAATTGGCCATATATTTCAAGGAATTGTTATTGCATTCAAATAGACCATTTTTCTAAGGAGCATATGGAAGTATGTGTTCTAATTCAATACCCCCAAAAGAGAAAAATTGATCAAACTTGTGGTTAACATATGCCCCCATTATCTAGGTGTAAAATATCGATGGCCTTCCCTAATTGTTTCTTTGAAAATGCTTTGAAGTCTTGAAAACAAGAACATACTACCAGCTTTTGTTTAGTATACCCAAGTGTATCTAGAAAGGCTATCAATAAAATTTAAGACATCCTGCTAAAAGATGGATCTATGAATGGCCCTACCAAGTTACTATGAACTAACTCCAAAATATTTGTCCCTTCATTCTTTTCCCTTGTTAAATTTTTCTTTAGGATGCTTACAAATAATACATCCTTGGTAAACTCAATTGGAAAATTGAATAGAAGGTAATATTAAAACCATGTATTTTTACTAAGTTGTTGTAGGTAGTGGTAGTTTAAGTGGACAAATCATTGATGCCAAAAATAACTCACCTCATATGAATGAGTGAGAAAATTTGTTAGAAATAAATGATAAAATTGATATATTCTTGAAATATCATCAAATTTCCTTATGGAAAATATGTAGCCAATATGAATTTTTGTTGATTACCATTGAATTTAGTATGAAATCAACTATGTTTCTAATCTAGCATGAGTGATTTGATAAATAGATAAGAGATTAGTTGGCAAAGAGGGTGTAATGTCCTTAACATATAATTTTAACAAATACTAGTTTGTAGATGGAATTAAAACACAAAAATAAAGGCACAATAGATATTACTCCAAAATATGACAAGAAATATAGAATGTAAGTATAAATACTGACTACAATTCAGATAATGATCTAGAATTATTTCCAATTACTTCCATAGATCAAATAGAAGCACTACCATTTTCTTATAGAATCTTTGAAGCTCAGTTGAAATCCCCAAATGAGAATTCCCTCAGGAACCAAAGGGGTTTCATCCTCTGATCATAGTGAACATTAGGTTTTCATCCAATGAACACAACTCCTATGGGTTTTTATCCACAAAAGAAAATAGAACACAAGTTTCCTAAATTTGCAAGGAAATAACATACGAATTTGATTCCCTTACATTAATTTATTTCCTACATTTATATGCTAACAAACTCCTTTGAGGAATAGGTCAGTCTTGAGCCCAATTGGTACCAAAGCCAAAAATTTGAATTCCCAACATGCTGCATTAGGTCAACCTTAAGGCCAATGCAATTTACTTGGGAATAAGCATGCCATCCTATGGACCCATCCACACACTTTCCTTTCCCTCTCTAGCTTCTTGAAACTTCATCGTTACTGTTGCATGATCTCATGATATCTTATCCTTCGAGCCTGTAGGAGTGGGTGCCAGTTTACTAGCACAATCACCTTTTTTTAGTGATATATTTTCACTACCCAATCCTCCCTTCTTGAGTTTTGGGTATGATGTGAAAGTTCCATCATAGGTGCTATGTTCCAAATCACACACTTGAACATGCTCGTATAGAGGAATGTAGAGGGATTCCCAAAATTGACTTTGTCTTAACATAGTGAGTATGAACTGATGATATTCTAATGGTGATATCTTTTTGGTAGACGATCCTTTTCCCACAAGCTTTGGATATGCTGTGGGGCCTTTATTATAGATGTTATTTCCCAAATATTAGATTGAGATGAGCTCCTACAGAGGAATGTGATATAATTCTTGAATTCCACTCTACAACTATCTTTTTGAATAAAGGGACATAAAAAATCCCCCCTTCCCAAAATTTCTTGTCCTCAAGCAATGCAAATTTGGATTCTCTAGGATTTCAAGTCCTTCCTAGGTAGCATCTTCAATTGTAAAGTCCTTCTAACGAACAAGATACTCAGTTATATTATTGATCCTTAGATTTTTAACACTGGTATCAATCACAAATTTTGGAATAAGGATGAGTACACCTTCATCATCAAGGGGTGGTAGCTCAGTAGCAGGGTATATATCCAATCCAAAAACCTTCTTCAGACATGAAACATAGAAGACATTGTGGATTTATTTTTTCTGTTAGAAGTTTCACCTCATAAGAAACTTCTCCAATCTTCTGGATTATCTTGTATGGTCCATAAAACTTAGGCTTGAGCTTCTCTACTCCTCCTTTCTTGATGAATGTATATCTATATGGACACAACCTAATAAACACCATATCCCCTACCTCAAATGCTCTTTCTATGTGCTTTCTATTTGCATACATATTTTTCTTGTTTTGAGCAACTTGTAGATGATCCTTGAGAGTTCTCAAGATGTTTTAAATTTGATTAACCAAATCACTTGCTGCTAGAACTCTATTGTTGGAGAGGACCAATTATACAAAGGTTAATGCATCATATCCATAGAGGGCTCTGGATAGAGACATGATAATGGACATGTGATGAGTCATGTTGTAGCAATATTCTCCCAAATGCAACCATTTGATCTAGGTCATCTGCTGATTGGTGACATAATTCCGAAAGTATCCTTCTAACCACTTGTTTATAATTTCAGTTTTCTCATCAGTTTTTGGATGATAACTTGTGCTAGGGGTGAACTTTCTTCCTAGAAGATAGAATAAATCCTTCCAAAAAGTGTCGAGGAAACAACTATCTTTATCACTAACAATGTTCTTAGGTTACCCATGCAACTGAAAAACTTCCTTGAAGAACAGTTCTACAACTTGTGGAGCTTTGTAGTCACTAGAGATAGAAAAGAAATGAGCATACTTGGTCAATATATCCACTACAACATATATGTATTCCTTACCTTGCACTTTGGGTAATCTGACACTGATGAAATGCATGGAGATACTTTCCCATTTGTTCTCTGAAATGGGAAGACATTGTAGTAATCCAGTTGAAAACCCTTGTTCCCCCTTGTTCTATTGGCATGTGATGCATTCCTAGATGTGTGAGAGAACATCCTCCTTAAGGACCTTCCAAGTGAACCTTTCCTTGATCTTTTGGTAAGTTTGTATAACCTGGGATGCCCTACTATGGCGCATTATGATAAGCCTCCTTTATCTTCTCCTTTACCTTAGATCTTAAAACCAGGAATACCCTATTTTTGAATAATATTAAGCCTTCCTCCACCACATATCGATCATCCTTCTATACACTTCCATGGACACTAGTAGCAAAATTATCCTTAGCATACTCCTCCATGATGGAATCCTTCCAATCAGTTGATGTGATGTATACATGACATAGTGTAGGTCTCCTAGAGAGTGCATCCGCCATAATATACTTGTAATTTTCTAACCCATTTTTGTTGCCTATCAAAATCATATTCTTGCAATTTTCTAACCCATTTTTTCTGCCTATCATTCAAATTTTTTTGGATCAAGAATAATTTCAGAATGTTATGGTTTATCTTGACCATAAATCTTTTGCATACTAGGTATTATCAGAAATTCTCCAAAGCATGCATTATAGCTAGCATCACCTTATCATATATGGTATATCATTTTCCATAGTCTCTCAATTTCTTAATTTCAAATACTATGGGGTGTCCCATCTAAGAGGGAACAACTCCAATCCCTTCACTAGAAGCATCACATTCTACAACAAAAGGGAGTGAAAAATTAGGAATTGCAAGAACCAAACAAGAGCTCATTACCTCTTTCAACTTCACAAGGTCCTTTGTGCTTCAGATATCCATTCAAAGTCTCATTCTTTAGTTAGATTGGTGAGAGGTTTCATACACTAAGATAATTCTCTGACAAACCTTTGATAATAGCTACACAATTCAAATAAACCTCTTAGATGAGATAAGTTTGTATGAGGTGGCCAAGTTAGAATGGCTTGGATCTTCTATTGATCAACCTAAAATCTTTTAGCACTTATGACATGTCCCAAATATAATATCCTTGTTGATGAAAACTCACATTTGGAGATCTTTACAAAGAGGTATTGTTGCTCCAAAATTCCCAAGAAAATATCCAAATGCTTCAAATGTTCTTCCCATGTTTTTCTATAGATTAGAATATTGAATCAAAGAAAACCAACACATACTTCATCAATTTCTTACCAAAAATATGATTCATGCATGATTAGAAAGTTTTCAAAGCATTAGTGAGACCGAAGGGTGTAACCAAAAACTCAAAATGCCTATAGTGACATCAAAAAGAAGTCTTCTCAACATCTTCTTCCCTCATTCAGGTTTGATGGTAACTAGACCTCAAATCAACCTTTTAGAAGTAAACCACAATATGTATTTCATCAATCAGCTCATATATCTATGGTATGGGGTATCAGTTGTTTATGGTCTTCTTGTTTAATGCCCAATAGTCTATGCACATCCGTAAGCTGTCATCTTTCTTATTTACCAACACCACAAAAGATAAAAAAGGGATAGAGATTGGTCTAATGTAGCCCATATCTAATAGCTCATTTTTTTCTTTTGCTATCTCCTCCTTATACATATAGGGATGGCGGTAAGGAGTGGTCATAACCGGCTTTGATTCTGGTTCAAGCTCTATGATATGATGGAAACCTCTATTCGATGGCAGTCTAGGAGGCATGTCACTGAAAACCAAACTATTCTTATCCAACATATTTTGCATATCAATATGAAATTTACCATTCCTACATTCAGAAGAGTCCTTTGCAATCACCAAACAACTAGTAGACTAGGCAACTTGACTCTTACGAAAGATCATTTCCATCCTCTTGGTTGATACAACTTGTGGACCTCCATTAGCCATTCCCTTTAGAACCACATCCTTCCCATTGGATCTGAACTTGAGCTCCATCATTTGGTAGTTTGTAGTGTACTCACCCAATGAATGTAACCAATGCACACCCAAAATAAAATCAATTTCACCCAAAGGTCAATAACATAGAAATTGTCACAAACCTTATATCTCCAAATGTTATGTCCAACTTCCATACTTTCTCCTTGCAAGGTAAGTTATACCCATCTGTCACAATGATAATGAAACCTTCAATTTTTCCCGCATACAACCTTCTTCTCCTCACAAGTCCTTCATCAATGAAGTTGTGAGTAGCTCCTGTAAGATGGGGTTAGATCATTCCTAGCCTAGAATAAGTGACATCCAACACTTCTAAGATACAAACCACATCAAACAAGAGAAAAATAATAATAAGGAATTAAAATGAAAGCATTCATAAGTAAACACTCCCCATTGTAGTTTCTTCACTTCTCTTGTCTCTCCTTCTTCTTCTTATGCCAATATTGCCCTCATATTTGTTGTTGAAGTTTTGAAAATACTTGCAAATAGTAAGAAAGAAAGTTGGAGAGAATGGTTGTTAAATCAAAAATGGAGGAGAAAGGTTTCTTTTATAGACAACCTTTCGAATGGACGACTAAGATTAATCCTCTAGAAGGATTCCAATATCAATGGATGAGAATGAATGAGACAGAGGTTATGAAATGGACGGTTGAGATCGAACCTCCAAAAAGATGCCAAGATCAATGGTCCAGAATTGATGCACCAGGAATATGCCATGCATGGAAAAGATATGACACCAACGACTATGACACCCAATGGCTATGATAACAATGAAGGCTATGATAGGGGTTAATGATAGGGCATCTTTGACCAAAAGAGGTGCATAAATAATTTATTTTAAATAATTTATTTGAAAATGGAGGAAATTGACAAGTGGAAGATAAATTATTTATTTGGAGAAAATGAAAAAGAAGCATTTAATTAAATGGGGGAGATGAAAATGGACCATTAAATAATTAAGTGAGATTAATTATTTAATAGGGGAAAATGGCAAGGGGTAGTTAAATAACTTTGATAATTATTTAACTATAGAAGAATTAAAAGACCATGAATAAATAAATAATTAGTGGTAATCATTTATCTATAGATGAAAGGTGATAAAGAAATAATTAAATAATAATTCATTTAATTATTGAAGAAGAGGAGGGATTAGCAATGTAATTAATTTAATTAACTGATCAGGATAGAATAAAGATTAGAAAGTGAATTAATTAAAAAATTAAAAATTATTTAATTAATGGAGAATATGGTAAAAAATAATCAAATAATTAAAATTATTTAGTTATTCAAAGGTGGAGACCAAGAAAAATGGCACTCACAAACTTGTGACATTTTTCAGTTTGTACAACTCCATCAATCAGGACAGTCACTCTTTGTCTAACAAGAACTCCTTGGACCTTGAAAGAATGGTATCTATGCACACTAGATAGAGAGGCTAGAATACCACCATTGTCCTTCTCCTTATCTTCCTCCTTTGGAGGGATGTCTTTCAAATCATGAAACTCTTCAGACCCATATGCTTCTAATTCTTTGTCAGATATGACTTCTATATAGTGGACTTTCCCTTTTCCAAGACATTTGTGACTTAGAACCCATGGTTCTCTACAAGATAAATAAAGTTTCTTCATTTTGAGCTCATTATTAGTCTCCTCATCACCCTTAGGTATGACAAGGGAGTCAATTTTTTAGTAGTCCAAGGCTTCTTTTGGTAATTCCCCTTTGGCTTATTCCATATTGAATGTTTTGATTTCTACTGAGGAAAAAAATTCTCTATATCAAAGGCTTTCTAGATAGTCTCCTGAAGTGTTGAGGGGTGAAATTATTTCACCAAGCCCCTAAGTTGCTTTTCTAAGCCTTCAATGAATAGAACTATGAGTCTTCTCTCTAAAATGTTAGTTACCATGACTGATAGCTTCTAAAAATCTATAGCATATTCTTCCATACTTCCTTTCTTCTTGAGGTGAGCTAATTATCTAAAATGTTCTTTTAGATCTCTTCTATAAAACCTCTCAACTAGTCTATTACATAATGCATCATAAGATTTGATCAATTTGTGGCCTTGAGTGACCAAACCATGGTACCACCAATCATGAGAAATTCCTTCCAAATACAAGGTGGCAAATTTAATGGCATCTTCCTCGTACATTGGATTGAGTACCAAATATGTATCAAGTTTTTTTAACCATGCCCTAGTAATTATTTTCTTAGATCTATCAAAAGGAGAAATAGATAGCTTTCCCAATGAGTGCTCTAATTATTTTGGCTTGAGGGGTGAATGGAAAGTTCCTCTTTTATTCTTCTTCATCACCATGAAATCTTTCAAAGACAAGATCTCTTTGATTGGAGGGTCCAAATACCTATATTCCTCATAAGCTCTTGAGATGTCATCTTGAAGGGTAGTTTCTTCCTTTGGTACTTCTTCCACTCTTTGAATAAACTTGGGATTAAGGGGCCTATTACTAAATTTCATTCCAAAACTTTGTGTAGAAATTACCTTCTCCTTCCCCTTTCCACCACTCGATTCACTAAAGGAACTAGCTCTGTCTATGCTATCATTCTCCTTCCTTGCATTAGTCTGCATCCACTAAAACATCTAGCCAAACATTTTGGCAAGATAATTTTTCTTTGAATTCATCATCCCCTATCATTTCTTCTTGCTTTTCTTTCTTCATTTCTCTCCTCCATAACCTAATCTCCCTTTCACTTGGAAACATTAATCATTAGGAAACCCTATAGGCTGGAAAAATCTTAATCTGATACCATTGTAATGTCCCTAGCATATAATTTTAACAAATACTAGTTTTCAGATGGAATTCAAGCACAACAAAATAGGCACAATAGATATTACTCCAAAATATGATGAGAAATATAGAATGCATGTATAATATATTGACTACAATTCAAACAATGATCCGAAATGATTTACAATTTCTTCCATAAATCAAATAGTAGCAGTACCACTTTATTATAGAATATTTGAAGTTTAGTTTTAATTCCCAAATGAGAATTCCCTCAGGAACCAAAGGGGTTTCGTCATTTGATCCTAGTGAACACTGAGTTTTGTCCAATTAACAAACTCCTATGGGTTTTTGTCCATAGAAGGAAATAGAACACAAGTATCTCAAATTTACAAGGAAATGCTATAAGAATTTGATGCCCTTATATTAATTGATTTCCTACATTTATATGAACAATATCCTTTGAGGAACAGGTCAGCCTTGAGCCCAATTGGCGTCAAAGCCCAAAATTTGAATTCCTAGCACTACATTAGGCTGGCCTTAAGGCCAATGCAATTTCCTTGGGAATGAATTTACCATCCTATGAACCCATCCACATTCTTTCATTTCCCTTTCTAGCTTCCTAAAACTTTGTTGTTACTGTCGCATGATCTCATGATGTCTTATCATTCAAGCCTCTAGGAGTGGTTGCCAATTGACTAGCATAGTTTCCTTCTATTAGTGATATATTTCCATTGCCCAATCCTCCCTTCTTGATTTTTGGATATGATCTGCAAGTTCCATCATAGGTGTTATCTTCCAAACCACACACCTAAACATGCTCCTATAAAATAATGTGGAGGGATTCCAAAAATTGACTCTATCTCGACACAGTGAGTTTGAATTGATGATCTTCTAATGGTGATATCTTTCTAGTAGATGATCCTTTTTCCCATGAGCTCTGAATATGTTTTGGAGCCTTTATTATAGATGCTACATCCCAAACTGTAGACTGTGATGAGCTCCTATGAAGGAATGTGGTAGAATTTTAAGATTCCATTCCACAACTATCTTTCCAAAGAAAGGGACATGACAGAGGGAATACAAAGAACATTATGGAAATTTACTTTACCAATTTCAATAGAACTTCTCACATGTACTTCAATAGATGTGTCATTACCCATTAATATGGATGTAACAATACATGACTCTAAGAAGGTAAAACCATCTTATGAAGAAGTCATGTGGTGAGAAGCACCACATTCAATGATCCAAGAATTTGGTTTTGAAACAATTGCTATTAAGGCCTTGGCCTTTCCTTTTCCTTAACTAGAATTAGTGGCCTTTAAAGATTCTTTTATCGAATATTTTTTATTTAAACTTATAAATTTAATATTGTTCTTCTCAAGGAGATGAGTTAGATGAGATAGTTGTTTCTTCATGAACTTATGTTCATCATGTCTATATTTCTTACAAAAGGAACACTTAAGTTTTTTATTTTTATACTTAGCCTCTTTTCAATAAGAAATTTCATTAGTTGTATTTGAAGTGGATTTTTTTCTTTCTTTTCTTCTCTCTATGATTCTTTTAATTCTTATTTTTTTATCTACCTCTTTTTGATCTTTAGTGCCTTGATTTGTTGCCAAAGCATGAGACTTAGAAAGTTTATTGTGCCCATTTGAACCAAGTTATCATATTACCTTGTGAGTTTATTTGTAAAATCATTAAGTTAGGGAATTTTATAGGTAGATCCTAAATAATTTCTTATAGAATAAAATGTCGAAACAAACAATGATTAGTTTAGACCAAGTTTTCAGAGACTACTTAAAATTATCTATTGATATTTTTTTTCCCACACTATTTTACTTGCAATATTATGCCTTTTATTTTTGTAAAGAAGTCTTGAATAGTATCAAATTTACTAGGAATTAATCATATTATCTCATTATTTATTTGATGACCTCTTAATTCATCTTATGTACTAAAGATTTTTTCTAAAGTGGTCCTCATTTATTTTGGTGTAGAGGAAATATCTATGTGAAAGAGTGAATCTAGAGATATAAACATTCACAATGTATGAAAAGCTTCATATAATAAATTAAACCATATAGTTTTTCTGCAATTGAAGTTGGCCTAGTTTTAAGACCCATTATATAGACAATGATTCTTTAAATACATAGTCATCTTAGACTTCCAATTAAATTAGTTGTAGGGTGTAATTAAAAGAATTAAAAGTTGATCCATTTTAAGAAGAAAAGAATATTGTTGTAGTGGTTGTAGAAAAAATAAAATACAAAATCGTTAAAAGAGCACACATAAGTAAAAGAGCACACACAAAGAACCCTCTTTTATTATATTCAAAATTCACACCCCAAAAATTTACAAGTTAGAACTTTTTAATTTTACTGCATTTATAATTTTTTCACATATTATAAATTTGTTAGCCAAAAAGTGGCTAAATTATAACTTTTAATTACAAAAAATTCCTTAAAATATATAAAATTTATATGTCTAGCTTTGTAGTTCTCTTAAACAAATTCCAATGACTATTATTTTGGAAAAATAAAAATTATGGGGCATAGGATATTATTTGTCAAAGAAAAAAGTACAAATCAAATTCAATATGTAGTTCTAAAAAAAAATAGCAAAATATTTGAGTGAAAAGTTACTGTGAATATAAATTTATCATCACTAACTTTTTGTTAACTATTTGTTTGCCAAATTTTGACACCTAGGAAAAAAGTTATGTCATGTTGAAAAACACTATTTTAGGCAAACAAATTGGCCCTAATGGCTAGTGGGTAGACCTACTAGGCTAAGTTTCCAATGGGTGGGGCTAGGATGGCAACTAAGCCATAGTGGTGGGGAGGTGGCCTACGGAGAAATGGTGGCTCCATGGTGGGGTGATAACAATGATTTGGTTTATCCTCTGGTGGCATTTTAATTATTGCTTGGAAGTTTGGTAATCTACCAACAAATATTTTAACAATCCAAAACACTATTATAAATATATATATTGAAATTAATTTATATGAAATAGTATGGCCATTGTATATGGACCAATTTTTTCCCCAAATTTTTGGCATCTAAATTTTAGGTTCTTTATATCAAAATATTTGTTTTGATCCTTTAGGACTCAATGGGGAGGTCATTTTGGCATGAAAACACCTTGAATGATAGATGATCACTAGATCTTGGCTACCAAATCCCCTTTTTGATGCAAATGGGACTCCCAAATGCATGCCAAAATCCACAAATCATAAAAAATTACTCAAGATATCACATGCAGAAAATCTCTACTCACAAATGAACTCACAATCCACCACATAAACAACAAAATAACTCATTCTTTTTACTGAATTTGAAAGCCAACAAACAACATCAGTTTTTATTAAAATTGCAACAAAAAGATAGACCCATCACGTTCTTCATAACACTACTATTTCATTCATTACAATGAATTTTCTTGAATTGTTTCTGGTTGTGTGTGTTTCCTTCCCAGCTTTCCATAACATTTTGAATTTTTACATTTCATTACTATATGAGAAAGTTATTCCTTTTTTACTGAAACTAGTCCTCTCAGGCATGGCTTCTAACTCTCTTCCACTAACATACCATTTAAATTTCCTCCTCTCTATTCTGGGCATGAGATTCATGCATTCAACCCCTTAATTGTTTTCCTAGGAAAAATTTAAATCTTTTCCTCAATTGTCATCCACTATCTCTTTCCTGCACCTCTACTCCCAACTGCCAAGCATCATTGGCCAACATTTATTCCAATTCTTTAATTTAATCCCGATAATTACAAAGTAATAAAAAAATCATTCTCTCAACCTGGGTGTGGGATTTTGGCTCCCAAGAATTTGTTTAATTTAAAATGTTTAAATAATTAAAGCTTGCAACTTTAGCCCCCATGACCATATTGCTAAAAGACTTCAATTTAATTGTGAGAAGAGGGGAAAATGAAGAATTGAACCCATGCCTACAAGAAAATCAAAACAAAACACAAGAATTAAAATTTAAAATATTTTTGGTTGTGCAGGATTGCCCATGCATCCAGATGTTACTGCATCACTTTTCTATTATTTCATCCACTAAACTATGATTTTTATGAAAAAAGGTCAATCCTAACTTTCTCAAATCTTATAAATACAATTTAACAACTTTGAAGATCACTAGAGACACCACAATCCTTGAATTTCAACTTGTAAGAAGAAAAGGACACATGAAAAAAAAAATTATTTATTAATTATTCTCTAGATCATCCAAGATGTAAGAGAAGAGCATACTTTGTTATGAAAAAATATGTATGCAATGTGATAAAAAATTTAAATCTCAAAAAACCAAAAACAAATAAAATCTCTCATAGCATTTATGCTTTCATACTATGTTAGAATTTGAAATGAATTATACTACCAGAATCTACTGCATAGAATTATATTTAAACTAACTTTAAAAAAAAATTAACATTAATTAGTTAAGTTTCTTAATTTTATTTATCAAAAAATAATTGATTCATTATTAAAGAAACGTGGAAGGAGAGTAACATTATATAGCCTTAGAGTTTCCAAATTCGACAAGGATAAGGATTACTTAGCCAAGTTTCCAAATTCAACAAGGATAAGGATTGCTTGTCCAAGTTTCCAAATCTGTGAAGATAAAAAAAGTAGAATCCCATGAACATGCAACATTATCCTTCCTAACTTAAGTTAAAAAATAATTATCTAAGTAAACTTAAAAACATATGCAATAATATACTTATGATTAAAACATATTCTAAAGTATTAATATTACAATAACAAGAACCAATGTGGGGAAACAAAATGGCAGAGTAACGACTATTTTTCTAGAAAAGACAGGCCTCCTCTTCGTGGCCCCCAAGGCTATGGCAGGCAGGCTCAATAGTATCATAGACCCATTGGAAATCCTATTTGTCAACATGCAAGGTGTGGGTCATACGATGTTAGATATAAATTTGCAAAGCCGAACTGGATTACATTTTATTCTCATAGATGCCTTGATCAAGGGAAACAAGCGACTTTTGACATTTGTGAAGATGACAAATTTTCAATAAGGAAAGGGAAAAGAGAAGTAGTTAAAAGGCAATATGAAAATGATTCAAGGTTTTTGAATCGTCTCTACAAAGATAGTAATTTAGATCTTAGATCAAATAAGGGTCCAAAGTCGTACAAGAATGGCACAAATGTTAAAAAAACCCTTAATAGGATAGATATCCTGTAAGGGCCCATGTAAACCATTCAAACCCTTCTATGAATGATCCAAATCAAAAAGGTGTTCCCTTCAATCCAAATAACTTACTAAGAGTAAAATTTCAACGTAAAAAAACCTATTGTGAGAAACTAGGGATATGAGGAGGATGAAGGCAACATTAATCACAATAATGGGGTCTATTTTCAGCCTTTGGTGCAAAAACAACATGGACCTTTGCATAATAATTAGAAGCATGAGGATCTCCCTCACATGTGGCAACAAGAGGCTATAAATGAAAATTTTAAAGTGTCCATAAAGATTAGGAAGCAACTAGAGAAAAAATACTATGTTAATCAAATGTAAGGGGCTTCAACACAAAGCAGAGACCATGGACAAGGTACTAGGAATAATGCAACATCTAGAAAAGGAAAGAAAATTCAAAAAAAGGGTTCCAAGGGTAAGAAGAAGAATGTGGCGAAGTGGAAGAAGCACAAAAGCAAGAATGAAGACGTAAAGAGTCACATTAACAAGAATCTGCAAAGAAAAATAAATCGGTTGTCATAGGGTGTGAGCATCAACAAGAGGTAGAAAAGATCTAGGTCTCAAAGCAAAAGGGTATTTTCAATATCACATTCCTAGAACACCTATTACAGCCTCAAATCAAATACCTCAAGGAAAAATCCCTAATCTATAAGTTTTGGAATCTTGCTCCTGATTTAGAGGCATTAGGATTTACTTTTTTATGAATGGGAAGGACTTGAACAAATATTTTATTTAGATCAGGGCAAGGGAATATTTGTGGTTCTATTTTGCAACAAATCACAAAAAGATGTTGTATTCAAAGTCAAATCTTGGGTTTTTGAAGGTTCTAGAATGTAGATGCAGCCATGGGCTCCTAATTTTAAATCTAAAGATTTTGTCACTAGGTTTGTTCCTTTTTTATTTCAGATGCATGTTCTACCTCTTGAGTATAGGGAATTGAGTTTAATATAAATTATGGCTAATCATGTAGGAATTTTCCTTAAACATGATTATTATTTTTTCAAAGATCCCTCAAAACCAATTAGGGTGTGTGCTTTGGTCGATTCCATGAAGGATCTACCAAGTCAAATCCAAATATCATCCAAATTTGGAAAGTGGTTTTAGAATATAGTTCTAGAAAATCTAAATAATGCTTGCAAAAAATGTCATATCTTAGGGCATCCTACTATTGATTTCAAAAGAATGGATAATTTTGAAAATCAAGAGTCGCAAATTTGGTCACAGTAGGGTAATTTACAAGAAAAATAATCTATCACCTTATCGGCTGACAACCTAAGAAAATAAATAAGGAGGTTATCAATGGAAAGGAAGTCTAAATCAAGTCAAGTACTATGACTCAAAGTTTTAAGTGGAAATTTAATAGGGGAAGTACAAAAGAAATTTGAAGAGACAATGGAGTCATGCCCTAAGCAATCCTTCTAATAGGTCCTCATTGGGCTTGATTGTTCATAGCTCCAGATGGCATCGAATTTTAATCATGCTAACAATGTAGATGAATTAAAAAAATTAGCTGAGAAAATCCTTATATCAGTTGGGTCAGAAATGTTTGATGAGATTGCAGATGAAATAGTAGCAGCTCCATGAAATAGAATTAGCTTCTTGGATGCCTTGATGGTGAAATGGTAGACACACAAAACTCAAAATGTCGTGCTAAAAAATTTGGAGGTTCGAGTCCTCTTCAAGGCATAGATATTGTAATGTTTATTGAATGAGAAATTCAAATAATATCAATTCAATTTGTTGATATTATTTCAATTAGATTGAATTTTTTGATACAAAATCAATAGGGCTAAAATACTGAATATTGTTTTCAAGGTCTTGCGAAATGAGGGATTATATTATGATCTTCATAAAGAATAAATGGAGATAGATAGTAGTGTGAACCCTAAAGCATTGATTCTGAGTGCTCATACACATGGAACCTCAGAGGTGCATCTGAATTTGTGGAAGACTGACAAGATGGTGGAAATGGATTAGGTGTTGATTCAAAGGGAAGGAGTTTTATTTTTCTAAGAATCTTTCTTTAACCCAGTCTCCTTCTCAACCAACAGTGAAGAAATCACTAGGGAAAAGAGGTAGGAAGTCTAATTTGACTAAGTTGTTGGAGGAGATTGAAGCGGGTGTGCAAAATACTATATATGATTCTATCACAAATTCTACAAGTAAACGATCGAGGAGAGCTTGTTTCTCTCCTAACATGCAATGAAGGTAATATATTGGAATGTCAGGGGCATCAATTCCCCTAAAAAAAATGCTCAAATCAAGCATCAGGTTGATGCTTGTAGAGTGGACATAGTTCTATTGTAATAAACAAAGACATCAATGGTAACATATGAAGCTTCTATCTAGAAATGGATAATGTGGAAATCGGTTCATTCCCCAGCTTAAGGGGCTTCTGGGGGATTAGTTACTCTATGGAACCCTAAGATTTTCAAGTAAGAATGAGAGCAACTAGCAGCTACTGGAGCTTACTAAGTTTGATTTGAAGTTCTGGTTGTTAAATATCTATGGTCTGAAATCAACTATTGACAAAAAAGGTTTGTGGGATGAAATCACACAAGTATTAAATGGGCTGGGAGATGACAAAGGTCTCATTACAAGAGAAGAGTGGGGGTATTAGCTCACCTATGAAAGTCATGGTAGATTTCAGCTCATTTATTCTCACTAATGCACTAAAAGATATTATTCTAGTCAAGGGAAAGTACACCTAGACAAATAGGAGGAAAGGGTTTTTGCAAATAGCAGAGAGATTGGATAGGCATTTAGTTACTTCAAACTATTTTATATTGTATCATAAACTAGAGTCATAATTTTTTCCTTATACAGGTTCTGATCACTATACAATCTCTCTCACTATCTCAAATGTCTCTTGTAATACCCCTCTGTTTTGCTTCTCATTTCATGTTGTTTTATGCTTTGATTGGATTGCAGCTACTGTGATACTGGACACGTTTTTATTATGATGTTTTGATCGCTACTCTTGAGCGACAACTATTACTATGTGATGTGATTATCTGATTTGATTTTACATGCTTTGATGAATGAATGCTGACAGTAGAATTATCATGTGATTATTTATGAAACTATTGATATGACGTTAGTGTCAGTCTTTGATGAGTGTATTGGTGAAGGAGACGGGTTCGCATCACTCGCTTGCGAGCGCCCTGCGAATCCAAGATTTCTTCTTCACGGTGTGAATTATATATTGCATATATCATGTTGATTATTTGATTACAGGTTGCAGGTACATGACATCAACTCCACCTGGTTCCACAGGTTTGAGCGTGTCGATCCAACGGTTAAGTTGAATGGGAGATAGTAGCTTGGTAACATGTGTCAGGTCTACACCCTAGCCTTAGTGTGTCGTCCGTTCTGATGATTGAGTCATGTTGTATCTTATTGGATGTTATGTTATGTTTTGAAATGTGTTGAACCTTTAAATAGTTCTTTTGAAAATTGCATTGGCTGGAAGAAATGTTTATTTTATATTATTTTAATGTTATGCTCATTGGTTATATTTATAATGATTATTGAAATTAAACTTAAATTATTTATTTAATTAAATTTAATTATTAAATAATTGTAAGTAGGTTTATTAAAGTTGAATTATTTAATTTATTAAATTTAAATCTCAAGAGAGTGAATTTAATTATTAAATAATTGAAAGTGTGTTAGTTTAGTTAAAGTATTTATTTAATTAAATTTAAATCCCAAGGGATTAAATTTAATTAATAAATAATTGTGAGTAAGTTAATTAAAGTTAAATTGTTTATTTAATTAAATTTAAATCTCAAGTGATTGAATTTAGTTATTAGATAATTTAATAATAATTAAGTTAGTGTGTTTGATTGTTAAATTAAATTAAATCAAAAAGGGAATTGGAGAAATTGAAATTTTACTTTAAAGTCAAATTAGGGCCTTTTCAAATAAAAGAGAAAATGAAATTATCTTGTAAATTCAATTCTTGCATTTGAAAGTGAATTAGGGTTACATTAGGTTATTTTGGAAATTTTGAGAAAATGTTGTTTTATAAGTTTAGGGTAGAAAAATTTGGGGAGGCTTCTCCCTTCATTTTTTTTTGACAGGCATGAAAATTGTTGGAGAGATTTTGATGGAAGTTTAGGAAATTATTTTCTGGTTGAGGAATTAAATTGAAAGGAGAGAAAAGATTATGTGAAGAAGGTGAAGCTATTGGATAAAAGCTTGCTAGAAATTCTTTGCATTGGGGAAAAGAAATTGTGAAGAGTCCAAAGGAAATTCTACATCAAGAAATTTGGTGGCTGCAAATAACCAGGTTCTCTTTTATTTCCTTGTTTTCTTATTCTTAGTTTAACCTATTAGTTAAAATGATATGAAATTTGTAAATGGGGGATTTTTCTTGAAACCCTAGGTTAAACTTCAATATTTTGATATTCAGATTTATGTGAGTTAAAATGCAACCCTTTTAGAAAATTTGTGGAAAAACCCTAGATCAATGTATTAATCTTCTTGTGTTTAGAATTATCTAAAAACACCAAGAAAAGGGAATGGTTTCATTTACTATTCAGAATTTAACCTTTGTTTTGAAAGGTTTCTATGTTTGCAAAATTTTATTTTCTGGTTGTTAACTTATTTTCTTCAATTTCACTAGAAGAGGAAATTCTGGAAAAAAAAATTATATATATGTTAATATACATTACATATACCATATTCTGAATATGATATATATAATTTATATAAACACATATATAAAATTTTATTTTAATTCCTGGTATTAATGTTGTTTTTGGGCCGCCGTACGGACCCGTGTTGAATCGTACTCTGCGTACGATTTGTTATTTTGCATTTTGTGAAAAATAAAATTTTAAATTTTATAGAGTGGGGGGGATTCGACCCCCACTGTGTTTTGTTGTTTGTATTTACCAGTGGGTACGCAGTACCCACTGGGCAGTGCGCCACCAGCATGGGGGACGCACTGTCCAATGGGACTACGGCCCCCATGGTACCGCCGGCCGCTATACGTATAGTACAGTCGGTGCAAGCACTGCGGACTGTGCGCAGGGTACGGGGTACCCTGTCACATCCGCCAGTGTTTGTTTTTATTTTTATTTTATTTTTTTTGTTTATTTATGTTTTATTTAAATTTCGTTTTATGAAATTTTTTATTTATGTTTTTTTTTAATTTCGTTTTTTAATTTTAATTTTAATTTTATTTTATTTTCAATTTTAATTTTAATATGGTTTAACTTTGTATTTATATGATATTTATTTATTTATATATATTATATATATATATATTCTTTTTATATTATATATTTAGATATATATGATATTTAATATATATGTATATTTTTATGAATATAATTAATATTATATATTAAATTAGATAATCTTATTAGAATGATTTTTTTTTTATATCGTTGATTTCTTGAATCAAATGAGAAGGGAGATTTTTCTTTTATAACGAATATTAGTTATATGCATGAGATTTCTTTGTGGAGGTTGTAGTTAAATATCTTGTTAAACATAGAAGCATCCTCCAACTAAACAACTAGTTATAGCTAAGTTTATCACTCTCATGATTTAATTCAGTTGAAAAGTTTAAGTTTTTGATGAAGAATTATTGTTCAATATAAATTATAGAATGGAATAGTTCCTCTTTTGTGAGAAACATTAGATTAGGAACATGGTTTTAGAATAACCAAAAGTAGTATTTTTCATTGCCAATGCATGAGTCCATGATGTATCTTTTATTGAATATTTTGTGAATGATTGTTGAGTAGTTGTGTTGTAAAGTCTTCCAGTTAAACGTGGGTCATTCCCTTGTTAAAATATCGTTTTGATTTCCCTTGGGTAGTGTTACAATTATCTTGTATCCTCCTAGTATTGGAGTGGATTTCTTGTATTGCCTCCTAGGATTGGAGAGAGTATATTGGTTCATTTCTGTAGCACTTGAGTAACCCTTGGAGTTAGTTTTGTAGTGTGTTATCCAATTAGAAGAGTGGCTTTTGTTAGGGGCCGGAGCCCAAAGAGGTAAACCGGGAAACCTTCAGAAGTGATTTTAACAACTGAGAACTAAAGTAAATATACTTAGCATATTAGGATGTAGTTCACATTAACCAAGATAAATTAACCTCACTCACAGGCACAAGGGTTTGTTTAGACTTGGGGTGAGTGAGAAGGCCTGGAATGGCAAGATCACTACCTTGTCCTTATGAGAGGTAGTTGATTCCGCTTGAGCTAGTATGAGTGTCGGGATTCGGTTAAGGCCACCAGGATTTTTGGAGCCTATGAAGAATGCCCAGAGGATATCTCATGACGAACCTTGCGATGACACTCTGTCTAGGATAACACTGTGTTTTGTTGTGCGTATGTTTTCTTTAGCACACTTGATTATATTATGTCTGGAAGCAATGTAACCATGATTAGAGTTTTGACTTTATTGTGCATATGTGTGGTTGAGTCAGTTTGTATCAGTATGAGCCTGCCTTTGGTTTGAGGTGGTAGGTTTCTCGTCCATGTTACTTGGTTACTATCTCCTAGCATGGGGGGTGGTCCTTTGGGTACCACATGGTTGGGTGGAACATGCACCATAACCGTTGGGTCCCCTAGATCTTCAGTACTTGGTGGTGAGACTTCTTGATGGACATCTCACTTGTCTTACTTTTGGATTCTTGTATTTTGTATCTCATAATGTAATGATATTGTTTTACCCCTCTTGTGTATGAGGTGGACCTTGTAATAATCGCACTTATGTATTTGTACTCATTCCGGGAATGAGGATTGTAATAGATCCTTTGTAATTGATTTATGTAAATGAATGCTTTATCATATCTCGTTTCTTTCTATGATGAAGAATGTTATTACTTGTGTTATTTACTTTCTATGTATTTTAAATGATGTATGTTATTGGGGTTTAAGTAATCTCAGTTATGTAACCCTAGGGGGAGGTTGTCAGTTTAGTTGGACATGTGGGTTAATTCACTTCTTTTAAAAAAAAAAATTAGTACGCTTGTTTAGTGAATTGAAACTTCCTCTAGGGTTACGTGGCGGGGCATTACATCTCTCTTCTTAAATGTAGTCCATCCTTAAAATTTGAAAGCATGTGGTTCATGCATTTGCAGTTCATGTCTCTTCTCCATCAATGGTGGAAAAATGCACCATATGAGGGGGGGTTGAAAATTTTTCAACTATGCAAAAATTTAATCCATGTTAAACAACAAATCAAAACTTGGAATAAGCAAGTTTTTAAGAATGTCTTTCAACAAAAAGATCTAGTGTTCAATGAGTTAAGGAAAACTCATGAGCACATAATTCAAAATGGTCTAGATGTCACATTGTATGATAAGAAGAAAAAGTTACAGGGGGGATGGGAGGAATTATGTGCAAGAGAAGAGACATATTGGAGGAAGAAGTCATGGGAATTGTGGTTGAAAGAGGGGGACCAAAACACCAAGTATTTTCATGCCTCTACACAAATTAAAAGGGATACAAAATTATCTTTTTCTATTCAAGAGATTTATTCGGGTAATTGGCTTACAAAGGAAGGTGATATTAATAGGGAAGGTATTAGATTCTTTTCTAAACCTTTATCAGCACCTAAGAATAAAAATGTACAAAGTGATAACAATGAAAAGGAACTATTGGATGCAATACCCATAATCATTCAGGATGAGGACAATGATTGTTTGATGATACCTTTCACAATGGACAAAGTGAAGAAGTTTGTTTTTTCCTTGTCTCCAGATAAGGCCCTTGGCCCTTATGGGTTCACAACCATTTGTTTCCAAAAGAGTTGGAACTTTATTTATTTTTATCTACGTTGGGCATTAGAAGAATCAAGAAGACGAGAACAATGTTGAAATAGATCAATGTCACAAATATCAAAATTCTACCAAAAGTGAAGGATCCTAAATCCTTCATAGAATATAAGCCAATATCATTATGTAACACAATATATAAGATCTTCACTAAGGCACTATATCTTAGATTGTGACCTTTTATCCCAAAAATCATTTCTTAGGAGCATGAAGGTTTTGTTCCAAGAAGAGAAGCTTTTGATGGAGCATTAGTTGCACATGAGACTCTTCATTCCATCTCTACCTGTCATTTTCCTTCTTTCATTGTTAAATTGGACATGATGAAGGCTTATGATTGAGTAGATTGGGGCTTCTTGGTAAAAGTTCTTACTAAGTTTGGATTTAGTGGGAAATGGTGGAGGTGGATTCTTTATTTCCTAATAGGGGCCAAGTTTGCAGTCATAATAAATGGTTCTCCCATAGGATTTTCTACGGAAACATAAGGGATAAGGAAAGGGGATTCGTTATCCCCTTTTCTCTTCATAATTATGACATAATCTTTAGGTAGATATATCCTTCACAAGCATAATCAGGGGCTTTGGAAGGGTATTAATATTCCAAACACAGATATTTCAGTGATTCATTCCCTTCTTGTAGATGATACCATATTGTTTGGAAAGCCATCAGTTGTAGAAGTCATTCAATTCAAAGAATTCTTAGATAAATATTAATGTAGCAGAAGTCAGCTTCTAGCCAAAAAATTAATGTAGCTAAATCCAAAATTTATGTGTTTAACATAAAGGATGCTATAAGGAGTACGGTAGTCAAACTACTGGGATTTTAACAAGCAAATTTTTTTGTGTTCATAATTGGGCATTCCTTTTTTTATGGGCCCAAATAAAGCTTCCTATTGGGATAAAGTAGTTGAACTTGGTTAAAATCAAGGATCTTGGTGTGGAAAACTAGGTGGTTATCATTGTCTGGAAGAATTTTTTTAATAAAATCTATCTTATCAACAATCTGAAATTACTTCTTGGCAATCATCAAAGCATCCAAATCAGTTATTGCAGAGATAGAAAAGATTATCAGTAATTTTCTTTGGAAATGTAATATCAATGAATAGAAGAAAGCACTATTACTCCTGGAAAACATGGAGGAAGAAAAGCATCAAGGAGGTGTTGGCATCCATAATATTTCAAATAGGAATAAGGATTTTGGTGCTAAGCTAGCTTGGAAAATGTATGCAAAATCAGAAGCTAAGTGGTGTAAGGTAATGCAAGCTAAGTACCTAGATAGTATAAGCCCATCAAGAGTTTTTACTATCTCAAATCCACCAAGTGGCTCAGCCATGTGGAACTTTGTAGTTTCATGTAGAAAGATAATCACTTTGTATATCACATGGGAAATTCATAATGGGGAAATGTGAAGTTCTTGAGAGATCTATGGAATAAAAACTAACCATTAAGAAATGTTCCAAAACTTCAAACTGTAATGGCAACTCTAACAGAGGAATGGGGTGAAATTTTTTTAGATTATGTTCAGTCAAAAGATGGTTTAACTGGTAAAGTATCTTGGAAAAACTTTTCAGGTTCTTCGCTTTCTGTGGATCAATATTCTTTGCTTCAAAAGTTATTAAATGATGGAGTTGTTTTCCTCTTAGCTAAACCAAATAGGATTGTATGGGAACCATCAAAAGATGGATCTTACTCAGTAAAATAAGGATATAAAGCTTTAAGTAAAAGAAAGGAGCAAACAGTTTCACAAAGATCCTATTCATTTTGTTGGAATGATAAAATTCTACCCAAATCTGGGAGCTTTGTATGGTTAGTCCTAAGAAAAAGGATCTTGACAAGTGATATTTTAACAAAGTTGAAGATAGTGGATCCTCTTAAATGCCTATTATGTGAAGATGTGTATGAGGATACTGATCACCTGCTTATTCAATGCAATTTTGCACAAAATTGTTGGGAGTTTTTATGAATAAACTAGATCTGTATGCTCCATTACCAAATTCTATTTGGGAGCTTTTTTAGAGTTGGCCAATTTTGTACAAATCTTCCTTTTTCCTTGTATCTAAAAAATTATACCAACGTTAGTAATATGGAATTTCTAGTGGGAATGCAACATGTGTATATTTAGGAAAGCAACATCATTAGTTGAGGAAACCAAAGTGAATATTGAAAAGGTGATCACAAAAGTTTTTAATTCTTATGTTCAAAAACACAAAAACATCAATTCCATTTTTACAAGCCGGGATGACACTATTCTAAAAAATTAGTACATAATCCTACCCTTTGATGGGAGTTTGCATAAAAATATCAAGGTAAGAGTGGATAGGAGCACAATCAAATGGAAGTTACCAACATCATAATTCTTAAAGCTTAACATTGATGGAGCATCAAGGGGAAACCCGAGTATTTTGGGTGTAGGTATTTGTATAAGAGATTCGTTTGAGATGGTAATAGCAGTGAGTTCTTTTCATTTACCTTGTGGCACCAATAACATTGCAAAAGCACAAACAATCCTTTTAGGTTTGTAAATAAGGTTGAAATTGGGTATTCCAAAAATCCATGTTGAAGGAGACTCTCTGATTAATTGGAACTTAAAGTACATATTGCAAAAAGTTTGGTCTTTATTAGACAAGTATCAATCATTCTTAATTTCACATACTTATCGTGAAGGCAATAGATTGGCTGACTGCTTGGCGAACATGGGTTGTGATTCACATGAGGTGGCTTTGGTAATAATGTTGATGAATTACAAGCATATCCATAGCTAGCAACAATTGCATCACAAGATGAATTGGCATCAAAGTTAGATTAATATTGATAAGAAGGGTAGTGATAGTTTTGGTGATGCAATTATTTGAGATATATAATTGAAGATGGTGATATAAGTTTCTAAGTGTGCTAAAAAGGGGACATAAGATAAACATGTGCTGAAAATCATGGTACGCTCCCACAAAATAATGAACTACAAAGTGGCACATGGGTGAAGGGTTAAATCAAAAGCAGATTCCAATGTGCCCCTAAGGTTGTCATCATAAGGAAATATTTTTCTATCTAACAATTGCTTTGTTGGTTGCAGGTTTAAGGTACTACACATATTTGATCATCATTTGATGATAAACTTAAAGCATTAGGTGGCAGTCATAGTTGAGCCTGTGCAATTTAGCATTTATATGAAAAGACATCAGTTATCTGATTCATATATGCAGAAAGATTACAAGTGTGCCATCTTCTTTGAATTCCTATTTCCAAAGGAAATTTGGGAAATGTGTTTGGCAGTTCTCTCTCATTAATTTGGCATTTGGAAAGGCCTAAGTGCAATTAATCGAGGTTTTTGTTCCAGGGAATTGAAGGTACAGGTGTCGAGGCTTCTGTGAGGAAGTGGGTGCAACAACTAGTTTGTCTTGCAGCAGATAAGATTGAGGATTTCAACTGAGTCATCATTCGACATCTTGTGGAAGAATGGAATACCACCCCAGAAATTATAGAGTTCAGTTTGTAGTTCAACCTTGGGAATTGCCATTTTCAGGGTGCATAGAGAAAGATCGTATTCTGCAAGTGTTCAAGGTAACTTTCCCCACCATTCTTAGTTACATTAAATCTATCATACGGGCCGAGATTTTACACAGATTCGTATCAGTTGATTTTCCCATCCAATCTCCTTTCTATTTTCATCTCCAATGTTGTGGACTTGGTTCAAAATCTCCAATCAGTATAGTCCATTGCAGCAAAGGCAGTTAATGAGTTTTATTTGGAGAAGAATGTGTTGCTTCAAAGCATTCAAGCTTATAATCTCTAGCAAGGAAAGGGTTATGTTGGTGACCTTTTCCCAAGGAATTACTTGTTGCATAAACAGATGTATGTGGATATCTATGAAGGCATTAAATTATCTCTTCTCAAAGATTCATCAAGCTATATGTATACAACACTTAATAGATATCATTTCGAGCTTGGAAGGGAGGTTGTAAACAAATTCAAAAATAAATTTTATGCAATATTCATTCTCATGATGCATGATTGTCTAGAAGTTCTTCATCCAAGGGGTGTGTTACCAATCCAAAGGGCAAAGAGGGAGCATCGCCAAATTCCAAATATAAATATCACGGTGCACTCACAAGCATTTCTGACCAAACAAGTTCAGGTAGCAGTGTAGGAGGAGCAAGGAGAGAACTCTATTTAGTGTCCTCACAAGGAAGATTAACTTCTACATAGTAGCTTCTTTGTTTTTCCTTCAAAAACTCATATTGTATAGGGTTTTAAATTTTGGGTAATAGGATGTAATTTTGGTTCGCAGTTGGGTTGATACAAATATTTCCATGTAAACTTCTAACCTGCATAGTTTCGACCTTGCTAAGGAATTTTTGTAATTATCTATTATTATATCAATATAATCTATAGGCTAATTGCCTTTTGCTCAAAAAAATATATATATTACAATAACAAATTTTCTCTCTTGTTATTTTAATCAAATCCCTTGAAGCTATTTATGATATTGCAATATCGTCATGCTCTATTAATTCTTTGTCTCTATTTTATCATAGGTTTTTATAGTGCTAGACTATTATTTTTATTTTTATTGATGCAGGAGCATCCAGGGTGTAAGAGCAATCTTGCATCACCCAAAAAAATGTTGTTTCTTTTCAATAAGGGCTAAATTTGGTAGGGTTACTATTTTAATAAGTTTTCATTTATGCACGGTTGGACACGAGATCTTTACACAAACCTCTAGAATGGTAAATTGCATCCAATGGTGAAAAAATCACTTCAATACCATTTGTCATTTGAGAGATATTAAAATTTCAATTTTCAAAAATCCTAGTAAAATCTTCGGAGTCAATTTTGAGGCACTTCGAGGCTCCAGATGGGCCTGGAAATTGGCGGAAAACGAAAATGGTCAGCCTTTAAAGGATGTGAAAGGGAGGTATAGGAGGGGGCCAAAGCAGCGCAGATGGTGGCTCTGATTTGTAGATTTGCAAATTTATGTAATCAGAAATCCCATATGATGGAAAATATAATGTTGTAATTTCATTTTCATTTCAATGATAATAGAAAATATTTGCTTTCCTTCTTGCATTTTTTTTATGCCATTATCTGTTGTTTTTGTGAGTTTTAGATTGTAAGGGGAGTACCCTTCATCATTTATACATGTAGAGGAATTATTTATAGGTGCATAGATTTCATTGTGATTGCATTTGCATCTTGGTGTTAGGATTAGTCCCAACTTCTCATAACAATACTCTTTACTCAAAATTTAGCTTTCTTTGATATTGAGATCGAGTTCTATCTTTCAATCTTCTTTTTAAATACCCCAGATAAATTAGAATCCATTTATTTATGGAACTTATTTTACTTAGTAACATTTCACTCCCATTTTTATTTCCTATAGAATTCATCATTAACCATAGTCTATTTCAAGTAAGCCAAGTTAAATAACCTAGTTTAAGTGAGAGACGTTGGTAATATATTGGGAAGAATAAAAGGATCATGTATTCAAATAATCTCTTTCATAGTGATTGATCCATTTTTACTTTCATTGGTTAAAATTAATAGTGGTTTCCTTTCAATAGAATACAATAAATAGAGGTTAGTATAAAAGGTTTAGCTTGCACTAACCAGGATAGTTTACTTTCCTCTCATTTCTAGAATACACCTAGTACCCTGGTCCTAATAATAATTTATTTTATATAATCTTGAGTGGTTTAAAATGTATTTGTAGTATTTGTAATGTAATTGATATTTTAAAATAGAATAAGGATTGAGATTCTCTTCTTCTAAATGTCGTTGTATGAAAATTTGGAAATGGATATTAGTAACATTTTATTTTAAATTTTAATATAACATTTTTTAAGTATAGTTTTCAATATAATAATGGTTTCAATGTATTTTTGGGCGATTTAGAAAAGGAATAAAGCACAACACATACTATTATGATTTAGTTTGATACTTTGGGAGATAATTGTGTTTTGGAAAGAAGTAAAATTTGTTTCTCTTAAATCTAGTTTAATTTCAATTTGAAGGGGGTTATGAGTTTCCCTCCTAGTATTTGTATGTTAAATATTTTTGGAGTGTTTTTTGGTTAAATTTTATCTTTTTAAACCAAACTTTCTAATTCATGATGGAGACCACTATAGTGTGATCATGACCATACCACTGTAGTATTGATTGTGCTATTGTGGTAGCATCCCAACACAAGAATTATAAGAATTGTTATTTTTAATAAAAGTTGAATTTCATGGTAGTGATCCTCTATTCTATGATATCAAGTGGTATAGTGTAATCATGACCATATAAGTGTGGTCATGATCCTAAGTCACAAATACTATAATGTGCTTTCATAATTATTGTGAACTTACTTTAATATATAAAATATTAATCTAAGTATATTTATGATGTTCTTATACTTTATGCTACTATATGAGTTAAGTTTTAATTGAAATATATATATATATATATATCAATGATCATTGAATTAGTCTTGTATAAAAGTTGTTTTCAAACCTTTATTTACCAATTTTATATATTAAAAATAAAAAAAATATCTCTCCCTCTGTCCTCCTATTCCTCGTCTTCCTCATCCCTTATTTGATGTTCTCTTGAAAGGAAAATCATCATATATGTTTGTAAGAAGTATTTGGAAGGATTATTCCTTCTTATTGAATCTAATTAAATTTTAAATGAATTTTAATACCTTAGAGATGCAATATTCTTTCATTGTACTTTTCCATACCTTATCCCATGCTTAGATGAAAGGTTAACAAAGGTAGATCAACTATTTATTTTTATTTCTCATGTAAGGAAAAGGTTGGTTTAGTGATAAATACACATAAAATATTATTTATAAAAGATAATAGAAGAATACAATATTCATTCTATTGATCTATGTTTCTATTGGAACATGTAAGGCCTACATGTTTTGTGTCTTTATTTTTATTTCACATGGAGTATCTATCTATTCATATGTGTATTATTTAATGACATTTGGAACTAGTATGATTGCATAATTATATAATATATGATATTATTTTTATGATTATACTTGGACTGGTCTTTCAACTTAACCATTTCTATTAATGATATGAACTGCTAGTGATTGATTTATATTATTAAATTATCATTGTTAGTTGTATTAATTTCTATGGTTTGTGTTATTTAATTATTTTTGATTAAATGTTAATTTAATCATGCTCTTTTATATCTTCCCAGTTATGATAATCATTAGGGAATCATTATGATTATGTGATTATGTGAGAAGTGATGTCCTATGTGAATGTGTATACCCTGGCTTATTAGAGTGTTGCTTCAACTATCTATTTGCATGATATGTTTGATGTGTGTATTGAGTGTGCAAGATATAATTATAAATCAATGGTAAATAATTATTGAGATGATGACATGGATATGTATGATTTTATGATTTTATACTATATTATTCCATCATGAGGTGAATAGATGTAACTTATGCTAACTTAGTTAATCAATTTTATCTAAATAATTTTTGATTTTGGACCTCATGTTTTAAACCCATAAATTTGTGTCTAAGTACTTCATATCTTGGCATATCATGCATAAGAAATTTACTCGTGTAAGATAGTAAATTTTATATGATCCATAGATGTTATTTTTTAATTTTTAATACAAAAATTGAATATGGGTTAATTATATGTATGTTATATAATACTTGTATATATCTAAAAGGGCTTAATTATCTTTGGTATAAAGATATTTACATTATTTTATTATTATTGAATTTATATTTTGGTATGAAATTCTATGAGCCATGTGGTCTTCATGTGGTCCCTTAGTGCATTTACTAATTGTAAGATCAATAAATATTTTTGGAAGATTTTTTGTTTCACTTGTAATTTTTTATTATAACTTTTGTGTGAGGATAATGTTATCATTTCATGCCACCCTTAGATGACCTATCATTGATAACCGATTTGAGAGATCCTCCATGGGCCATCTTGCATGAGTTCTCCTTTAGGGTTCTTAAAATTGGCTAAGTCCTAGGTTTTTGGGCTTTCGGGTTTTCATATACCTCTTTTCTTGTATGATTTTTCCATCACTCATGATCTTCCATATCCTTTACCTCTTTTTCCCTTCTTTTGCCTAAGTCTTTCGAGTTTCAACCATCAGCCTTAACTCTTAACTCCTTTTTCTTCCCCATCATAGTCTTTAAGTCTTCTCCCCGACCCTCGAAGTCCTGATGAAGCCTTCATGATTTTGTTTAAGTCTTCATTCTTCAGACTTTCAGGTGTCAGTCTTTTCTCTTACCTTTTACCACTTTATTTTGATAGCACACAATCCTTCCTCCTAACCCTTGACATCCAATAGTACCTTTTGAACTTCAAGCATCGATCTTCCACTTTACCTCTTACCTTTCTTTGGTAAGAGGTATCTCATCTTCACAACCTCGGATCTCTGATGTTTCCTTCAAAGTTTTAGTTAAGTCCAAATCTTTCAGGTGTCGGGTATCTATCTTCCCTCCTACTCTTTTTGTCTCTGTGATAAGGCATATGCCTTATCCCCGACTTTTGATGCCCGACAAGGGTGACCCTTTTAGACTTTGGGGTTCAATCTTTATGCTTTCTTCCTTCTTCTAGCATGTAGTATGATGAATTCTCAAAGCCTAATCCTTGATGGTTTGATGCCAATGTATGCATAAAGTATGAAGTAGGCTCGATGCCCGATCCCCAATGAATATGCTCTTTCATGACTCTAGAGAATTTAATGATGCAAAGGTATCCTGTTAGGCCCAAAGCCTCGATTTTCAGCAGATTTGACATGTTTCTTCAAGACAATGCCATTAATGCTCGAACCACCATTTTAGCTACCTCTTTTTATTCTATGGCTTCAAGGACAACATTTATTGCTTCCCCTTGACTTCCATAGATGATCATATGGGTGCCCATGCTCATTTATTGCTGATTATTATCCTTCCTGACTTGCCCCATGCCCAAATCATTGATTTCATGGGGGCATTTTTGAAGGCTTTTGTTACAAAATTTATTGTTGGGTATGGTGTGCAAGTCTAGGGCTCCTCTCTAGCATGAATTTCATGGACAAATATTCTCAATCTTGCTTGATCAGATCTTGTTAACCTTAGTTAGGGTTAGGGTTTTGTTTATGGTCATCCAAGCTATGCCTAATCTATAAAGGACATAATTGTATTAGTTCTAAGGTTTCTTCCTCCAGCTCCTCCAAGGTTTTTCTTTAGCAAACTTATGCATTTAAATGAATCTTTGTGACTATAAAGATTGGTTTTTTCCACTACATTAATGAAATTGATTAAGCTTGCCTCTTCTCATCTTGTTTATGTTTGTGTAATTTCATTGCCTGTATATCCAAGTGTTTTCTCTCTCTTTCAATGTACAAATGCTTGAGTTAAATTCTTTACAATTGCTACTTGAGAATATCCCTTTCCTTCCACCTCCCTTTCAAACCCTAACCTCCATGTTTGCCTTTGGTCCCTCTTCAATGGTGTTTTTGTGTAATCTCAACAAAGAATAAACAAAATTTTCATCTTTGTGTACCACCTCTCTTTTCTCTTTCATGAATTTCTTCTAACCCTTTTCCCCTATGAGTTGTTAGAGTAGGGTAGTGGTAGGATTTCATGTAGTAGGTTGAACAAACACATTTCACTTGGATAGAAAGAGGAAGTTAGACTACTCCAAAGATTCAACCTCATACGCACAAGGTCCCACACCTTGAGTTCATTTCCATTATGTCATTGGAATGTTGAACCCTATGTTCAACAGGGTGCAACTACATCTGACAACAAATAATTAGCCATTTTATTTTCTTATTTAATATTTATCCCCTAAATTAATCTAATTAACTTATTGACGAGAGCTATACGAAATGAACACAAGTCATAATTTAATTGGTGAGGATGAAAATGTTAAAGTTGAGTTATTTAATCTCTGGAATAGGTTAATATTATGGGTTACCAATTCTTATAATTCATTCTACACTTTGCATTTGAAAACTAGATAGAGATTAGGAAGAAGGGTGGAATCCTAAAGTGTTTATGAGATATTAAAGAATATATTTGTGATTGAGGAATGATTCTAAATTTGTGAAAGATATTGAAAAGGATTGAGAGAAGATAGGAGAATACTTGGAAAATATCAAGAGAGAGCTTAAAACCCCTTTTGCGTCAAATTTTTGAAGATTGAATTATTTATCTTTGTAATTTTCTTTATTTCCTTGTGTTGTATTTTTTTAAATATTGTCGATCATTATTCAGTTCTTTTTTGGTGTAATTAGTATTTAATTACACTTGCATAAGTTTACTTAGGCATATTATTTAATTAATTCCTAGGTTGCATTTACTAGGCAATTAGTTATAATTGGGCCATCCCCCTTCACATGTTTGCATAGGAAATAAGATTCTTCTAGAAATATCATCTAGAACTTATCTTATCACTTCATCATTTCCTAGGTAGTCAGTTAGTTGTCACATGTTGTTAGATCAAGACACGTGTCAACATCATATTACCTACTACACCTCATTCATACCTATTTATACAAGTCATTTGTACATTGTATCATATCAAGATCTCATAATAGAATCTCAATTTGCATGCCTAAGTTGAAACACTTTCTTGTGTGGGTGATATTTTTCTTGCTAAGATCCTTTGAAGGCTGCAACTTCATAGGGTGATTGTGAATCCATAATTTCTACATGCTTAAAATATATTTTTAAATATTCTTTTACTTTCATGATAAATAAATTGTTAAATAAAAAACAATGGAGTTTTTGAGATCATGAGAAGAAACTTGTATGAATCTATTTTAAATTAAGAAATAAGAATATGATTCATTTTATGGGTATGTCTAAAATGGAAGAAGATAAAAGATAGTGTATGAAAGTGTTGGATGAGGCTTGTGTGTTTACCCTCACCTTATATTAGCAACCATATTTTAGATTTGGTATTATTAGCATGTAATAGGTTGTATAGGTTGTAGGAGGCTTGGAGTAGTGTTTCAATATCAAGAGTGAGATATATGTGTTTTTTGATGAAGAATAAGGAGATGTAACATACAAATCCTAAAAGAGTGACCCTTACAAGTTTTATGGTATTCATTAATAGGTGAAATTTATTTGAGATATTCTTAGAGTTATCTATAATACAATTATAGGGATGGGAGGTTCATAATGAAAATATTTAAATTTATTTTACTCCCCTACCATCCTTATTTATAAATCTTGAAAGATCATATTGTTTATGATAAAAATATTTGAGAGTGTTTGTATATATTTTTAAATAGGTGTGTTTTGAGCATTGTGTTTGCATCCTTGTGATTATCCTCTTAAGAAAGGTGTGGTGGATCTTTGATATCCACAAGGTTGGGTAATATACTTTCCTACCATTGGCTTGGAGATTGCAAATCATGAAGCTTAAAAATTGGCTCGAGTCACCAACCTTCATTACATTATTTTGAATATGTTATTAAATAGTTTCAAAATGTAGAATTAAGTATTTTTTTCCTTAAATTTATTTGGAATAGATTAATACATATCACTCCATATATTATATGGACTCATAAGAAGAATTATAATCTATTAATTTTATGCATTTTTGAAGAAAATGAATATTGAGTTGGTTAAATTTGTTTGAGTAGAAATTATGATTTTTATAAATCTTAGTTTTTAAAATTTATGGTATGAAAAATTAATTGGTTATATTATGAATCCAATGAAAATATATACACACTTAAAAAATTTAAATCAAAAGTTAGAGAATTTTTTTTGTTTTAGATATATTTCCTTAATAAATTTGAATTATAATTGTAAATTGAGTTTTAGGGCATGCATATGTTTTTTATAATTATAAAAGAATGAAAAAAGGAATTCTAAGTTATAATGGTTCTATAGGAAATTTGATTTGATTTTTTAAGATAAAATTCAGATAAATTTACATATTTTATTTACACTTGTCTTGGAGAAAGTTACAAACATCGGTTCATGAGAAATTCATCCATTTTTTTACAAAGGTAAACAATTATGATGATGAAGATGTTCACTAGGATGAATTTTATTGTAGAAGTGGTGAATAATTCACTATGCTATCATATGGTAAATAAAATGTTAAATATTTCATTTTCATTAATGATAGCCAAATGAATCTTGATCCTACAACTTGTCTAACATTTTACTTATATTCTAGGATTTTTAAAATATAGCTTAAATATGATTTAAATATGTGTAACATATTTTGTTCCTTATGATAGAAGGAACATATGGATATGTATTATCAAGCTAGACTTAATGTTTTTTACTTGAAACAATGAAATATATTAGAGAATGTGAGTAACTATCTTTATCATTTACATTTATACTTGTGAAATAAGAAGTGGATTAATGTGATTTAAATAATCCATGTATTTATTTATTATGAATTTCAAACTAATTAATTGGTAAATGAATGTAGAGAGGTTAGAGAAAATATAATTAATTATTATTGAACCTACTTCATCCTTCTTTCTAGGGATGATATTTTAGTAAAGGTAAATAAATTATCTCTTCAAAACTACTTCAATTCCTCATTTGAGTGTAGTGATAGGCTTGTTTACCTATACAATTAGTTAGGGTGGGATTCTATCTCTACTATTTTTCTACCTTAGGCTTATTTGATTCATGCTACTATCTTGAGAATACCCTTTGTGTTGAGATGATCCATTGGACTTCTAAGTCTTCCACTTTGCATGTGTCTATATGTATTGCTTTAATGTGCATGGTTCCTATCATAGATAAAGGTAGGGAATCCTCTATACTCATTCATAACTACATGTATTCTATTTGTATAGAGGTTTTTGTATGTAGTTATGTTAGGTGATATGAAAACACTAGTAATTTAGTATGCATTGTTACACTATTAGTATTGTAAATGATAACATAAATGATTTTTTTTTCCTTTTTCATCCCTTTGTAAAATTTAGGCATTAAAAGATGGTAAAATTATATGAAAATATTTATTTATCAATATTATGGTTAGTTAAAGAAAAGAGTCACTTTCATACATACTTAATTATTTGCTAGTGCATTCATTTTATTTAGTGTTTGGGAGGGCATAATCCTCCATATTATCATCTAGTACCCTAGAAGAGTGGCCATAATAGGTATGTCACTCCATTGGGTGTCACTTATTTCTATGCCTTATCATATATTAACTTTCCCTTCTATTTATTATCATTTGTTTCATGAGGATGGGTGCTAATTGAATATTCATCAAATTCATTTTTTTCTATTTTTCCTCACATTTATTTAGGAATTTTGTGTGTGTCATAAGTATTAGCTATTATTAATACATTCTACTAGTATAGACTTAATAATAAGACATATTGACCTTAGTTTCATAAGACCACCTCTTGAGCATGTCAAAGTGAAACACCACCAAAAAATTTGAGTGGACCACCATCTAATATTTTTGAGTGAGCCTTAAACTATTCAATATATATAGTAGGATGTATTACTTGATATTAGAGCCCATATTGTTACTAACATTATTAGTTAGGTAGGTGAATAATAGCCATATTGTTAGATACCACTAAGCCTAACTCAAAGGGGGTTTTGGATCTTAATATCTTCTCGTGTGATACTTATGACAGTAACATGCTTAAGAGATCTACAAGATAGAATATTGTACTTAATTGACCATTAAAAATTCTATGAGTAGGAATAACACTTGAGGACATGGTAGGTGTGAAAAACCCTACTAAAATTTAAGATAGTCAAGATATACATAATGGTTCATGATTTACTTATGGAAATATAGGTCATATCACCATGATATACATAAACAATTGATCTTTGTTCAAGATAATAACATATAGGTGGAATACAAGAATCAAAACATTTTGATAAATAATTTAATTTATCTAAAATAATTGGTGTTGTAAATACATCACTTGACCATACATCTTGAGACAATAATTATAATTGGTGACAATATCACTCGTATTGTTTATTTTGAGGCATTTTTATTTTTTATTTGTTAGAGTGAGATGATGCAGGTTCTAGTATAAATTAGTTATATGTTGGGTGGGTAGAAAGAACTTGTAACATTTTTGTTCCTTTAAGAGTAGGTTATCTTGGTTTGTAATTTATGTGAACCTAACCCTATATTTAAACACTAAGTTATCTTAAATACAACTTGTTAGAGCTTGAGAGATAAAAAGTTTTCTTTATTAAATGTGTCATAAAATTAAGATCAAATAAATGATATTTAAATATACATTAGATCATAGTATTTTGACCTATGTCAACAAAATTGGAGTTGGGACTAGAAAATCAATGAAACTTAAGATTTAGAAAGTAAAAATTTGAAAAATAGGAATAAGACATAATTTGGAACTAGTCAACTAGGAATTGTGTAAAAGAGGGTTAAGATGCACATATAGAGAGTGGTTCCTTGTAGAAATATATTTAAGAAAACATAAAGAGGCCCTAGATAAAATTTTAGAAAATTGTAAGGAAAGGAATTAAATGATGTACTATTCTCAAATTAAGGAATTCCAAACCAATAAGCATTCCCATCACAAGGGAATAAACCCAAAACTATCCCCTGTACTCCTCAAAAATTATCTTTTTGAAAAAAAAAATGCATGAGAATTTTAAAGGAAATTTATACACCATGTGTTATGTACTCAAAAAATAAGTTCTCTAGAAATAATATACATACTCAAGAATCATTTCATTCAAAATAAAGAACATAAAATAGAATACATACAAGTACTAGAAGGCAAATACTTCTCAAATATTTCTTTTCCAAGTGGAACAAGAGTGGGAATGAGACTACTCCTATAGGAAACACCAAGTCACAATGACTCCCTCCAAGAACAATCTCCTCATCAAATCAATTTTGAACCTATGTCTAGACTTATGTGAAGGATTCTTGTTATTTTAAATAAAATATCACCAAAGAGTAATCATATGAGAACATGATCTTCAAGAAAAATAAATTTCTAACATCATCTTAGTCTCTAATTATCCATGAGAACATATAATTGATCAATCCATGTTAAAATTATATTATCATGAAGCTCCCAAGTAATAGATCAATGTACTCAATAAAAAGATAATTAACTGGACCATGATTAAAGTTCCCATTATACATCTATAGACTTAAGAACTAACCATGATGACATTATCTAACATCTCCTAAAAGAAGATCATATGCTCAAATGAACATATATTTCTCCTAAGAGTACCTATATCATGCTAAAACTCTAATATATAATCAAGAGTCCACCACATTGGCACAATACTAACCATCCTCTAAAACAAGGATCACATGTAAAAATTGAGAGAAGTCATATCTAACACCTCAACCAAAGAATCCAAAAGTATCTAGCTTCTTTTTTCCATGGACAATGGATATTCACCTTATTTGCTGTAGAAAATTCCTCTTGGGTAGCAGAACAGGAATTTATCTTTCGAGTTAAATAATTATGATGGCTTGAACAATGTTGCTCTAGTAAACTAGACATTGTAATCATAGTTACATCAGTATCTTTTAATGACCAAGTCCTCTGCCCACCAGGCCCCCTTTTGCAAACTACTATTTACAACATTACATTCAGTCTTTCTAGGAGATAAAACCCTACCTTTCAAGCCATTATGTTGAGCACGATCAAGTGATAAAATTCCATATTTTGAACCCCTATTAATCACCTAAGATAAAGCAATGCCCTTGTTTGCATACACCCCCTAGCCCAGATGGATAGTTCCTATTTGTCTCTTTTGCAACAAATTTCCTTGACAATTTCCATTAATTGTAACCATTTTATTGCCATTTGATTCTCTCTTGGCTTCTTCACAGTGTTTGTCTCCGGCCTATAACTGCTCAACCAATACACTGTGATTGGAATTTGTACACCATTATCAAGATGACTTATCATCTCAAAGCAATGTTAACTCCATAATATACATTTAGTTAGGCTTGAAAATGATAGAAGTCAAGTGTGCTACTTTTATCTCCTAAACAATAAAACACTGCATCACTTCCTAAAGCAACTATCCTATCACTCTTGTCTGCCCTTCATGATGGAACCTGGCTTCTCTGTTATATATTTTTGTTGACCTCACACTTGGAAACCATCATCCATCTATCACACTTTATTTTGTATGTTCCTCAATGCACCACTACAACAGTCTTTTAAAATAATTTTAGATACCCATCCTTTGTGATAATCATGCATTTTTTAATCAACTCTCTTTGTTGTGCTCTCAAGTCATAACTTGTAGTAGTCATTATACTTCAAGAATCAATCCACTTAGCATCAGTGCTTATTGTTAGAAAATGTAATTATTTTTGTGCCATTTTTTTTTGGATAGATCTTGTCAACAAAACCTTGTGCTTACCTTTTAGATACTATAATCCCATTGAGTATTCATTATTGTTTATAATAGTGGATATATGAAATTCATAATTATGAATGGCGAATGCATCCTCAATTGTATTACACTGTCATGGAAATCTTGACAAGTTAATCTAATCGTAACACAACCTGTAAACACGTTGGGCTCAACCCTTGTGGGAGCCACATTTATCCCACATGTTGTAATAAGATGGATTAAGACAAAAACTTAACTTTTTATATATTTGCACATGAAGCAAACAAGTTAGAAATTTAAACATGCATGTTTTAGGTGTGTTTGATGACTTTGATGGTTGTTTAGGACACCTAAAGTATGCCTGCTTGTTTAATGCATTTTGAAGATTAGTATATATGTGGAGAGGTGTATGTTCATGTATAGTTTGAAACCTTTCATTGCTTAGATAATTGCTCTAATACCATTGCTTTTGCCAGATACGGGACTAGGAGCGATACAAATCTAGGAAGGATACAAGCAGCTCGGGGCAACAGCGAACAAGATGACGCATCTAGAACTAGTCATTCCAGGCAATGATTGGTTTCTTTCTTTACATGCACATTTACTTCTATTCACTTATTCATGTATATTATTTACTTTGTTTTCATTGAATAAGCAAAGTCAATCTCACGGCTTGTGTGAGACAATGTACATTTCTACATTCAATAAAGATTACTATTATGTTCATAAAAGATTTGTGTAAATATTTTTTCCGTTACATGCATATGTATGGATGCAGTAATTTGTAAAATGTAATCTTTTTTGAGTTATTTCATTTAAACAATTGAATGTAATGAAATAAATATTTAAAATGTACCTTTTCTCAATTTAAAATAAACAAGCTCTACCTGATTGATTTGTAAGTAAAATCTGGTAACATTTTTTGCGACCTTTACAGAGTGTTTGCCTGCTAAACATCCTGACCAGTTTCCTAGACCTATCCTTGGGCATGGAGTCACTCAAAAACTAGGATCAAAACTTAGGAAAATAGATTCAAAACTTTTGTAACTCAATTTGATAGTATGAATGACACCATAACATTATTGAAAAGCAAAAACAACAGAAAGGAAACTACCTAACTATGCTAAAACAACACTTAGGGAAAGAAACCTGCAACTAAACTATAGTGTACCAGCACTTTATTGAAAGAATAAAACCTAACCTAATATGTACAAAGGTATATCATACCTCAAAACAACGTTTGAGATGTATCCCATTAACTAGGATAGGTAAAACTTCTCCATCCATCTTTGATAACTAGAATGCATTGTGCTCCTTGCACTCAATAATAACAAAAGGGCCAGTCCAAAAGTTGTCAAACTTTGAATGCTTACCTGGCCTACTCTTCAGCACATCCCACTTGAGAAAAACACCACCCTCTTTGAAAATTATGGGTGTAGCTTTCTTATCAAATACCCTCTTTGTTTGGAGCTGATGATACTCGAATGTCTTCATTGCTTTGTCTCATGTCTCTTCAAGCTCCATAAGCTAGGCATATCTCACTATCATAGGATCTTGTTCTCTAAACATTTCCAGTTGTTGTGCAAGATCTAGAGCTAGAAGCTCTAAAAATAAAGGCAATCTTGCCTCTTTGCCATAAACAAGCACAAAAGGTGGATTACCAATAGATCTTTTAGGAGTCACCCTATTTTCCCACAGAGCAGATTTCATATTTGTGTGCCAAGTCCTCTGGTTATCCTCCATAGTTCTCTTAATAATTTTGATCAAGTTTTTATTTGAACTCTCTGCTAATCCATTACCTTGAGGGTATTAATTTAAGGAGGTATTCAGATGTATTCCATGTTTAATAGCCTAATCAGTTACTCTTAAACCAACAAAATCCAAAGCATTGTCAAAAATTATGGATTCAGGAACACCAAACCTAGTGACTATATCTTCATAAAAACTTAGAACAAAAGATTCATTAGCTTCTTTCAAAGCTACTACTTTTTTCCACCATGTAAAATAGTCAATTGTTGTAAGTACACACCTGTGACCACCACTAAAAGGTGGATTTATAGGACCTATGAAATCAATGCCCCATCTTATGAAGGGTTTCTCTACTTGAATAGGTTGCAAAGGCAAAGCTAACAACCTCTCTTTTCTTGCAAAAAGAGCACACTTTACACACTTCCTTGACCAAACATGGGAATCTTTAAATAAGTTGGGCCAATAATAACCAGCACGCATTATTTTCCAAGTTGTAGTTCTCAGGGCAAAATGACCCCCTGCAATTCCATCATGGAACTCATGAAGCACCTTGTCAATCTGATCGCTGTCAATACACCTTAATAGAATACCATTAAGATCTTTCCTGAAAAGAATATTGTCAATTAGCACATATAGAATAGACTGCAACCTGAAATACCTTCTCTTAGCTTTGTCTAAACCTGGTGGACATTCACCGGTCTATAGAAAATGGGTCATATCTTGAACCCAACCTACATCTAACACAGGTGCAACATCCTGAATCGCATTATCATTAACTAGAACAACATCTATTTCAACTTTCTCATCATTACTAGACCCTGCAACAAGTTGCTCATAAATTCCTTTACCTCTTACAAGTTTTGTGATCTTGATTTCCAAATCATACTCCATGACTTTAGTGATCCATCCAGCTCTTTTCTCATTTATATCCTTGCTCAGCAAAAACTCTTTAATACTTGGGTGTGCAACCATCAGATGAATCTTATTGTTAGAAATCAAAGGTTTGATTTTTTTCAAACTCCTGATTATAGCAAGTACATGTTTTTATACAAAGCTATATCTTTGCTCATAATCTCTCAGCCCTTGACTAAAAAAGGCAATGGTCTGCTCAAACCCATCATCATTTTGTTGTACTAGCATTGCTGAAATAGAATCCAAACTGCCAAAAGCATAAAGAATAAAATCCTTAGAGAAATTAGGATTTACTAGAGTTGGAGTTGTTGCTAAAGCCTCCCTTATTGTTGTAAAACTACTTTTAGCCTCTTTGGTCCAACTAAAAGTGGTATTCTTTTTTAACATGGTAATTAAACATTGCAAAACATATGCAACATTGGGTATGAATCTTCTCAGAAAATTATTTTTTCCTAAGAAACTCTACAGCCCCTTCTTGTGATTGGGTAATGGTAGCTCTAAGATAGCTTTAACTCTCTCGGGATCAATGGTGATCCCATGTTTTGACACTATGTGTCCAAGAAGCTTGTCTTCATGGACAACAAAGATACTCTTTTTAGGATTCAGGGATAAACCAAACTCCTTACACTTTCCAAATAATTGTTTCAGATGTAACAGATGCTCATCAGCATTCTTGGAGAATACTGTGATATCATCTAGATAAATGAGGACAATCTTATTAATCAAAACTTGAAATTCCATATCCATGGCCCTCTGAAATGTGGCACCAGCATTAGATAGGCCCAAAGGAATTCTTTTGTAGGTCATAGTGCCCCATTTGGTTGTAAAGGCAGTTTTAAACTGGTCTTCCTCCTTGGCTAGTACTTGGTCATAACCAGAATAACCATCCAATAAAGAGAATCTCTCTGAACCAACAATTACTTGCAGGATCTGCTCCATGGAGGGTAGTGAGTAATGATCTTTTAAAGAAGCTCTATTAAGATCCCTAAAGTCTACACAGATTATAATCTCTCCATTTTTATTTCTAACCGGTACAAGGTTAGAAACCCATGAAGTATGTTTAATAGGAAAGATGATACCCCCTCAACTAGTTTGGTCAGCTCTTTGATCATGAGAGGTTCTAACTTAGGATTTAAAGGCCTTTGTTTATGTCTAACCGGCTTAGCATCGGGTTCTAATTCAATAGTATATTGGGAAATATGAGGATCAAACCCCTTTAAATCATAATATTCCCACACAAATAAATCATGAAACTCTTGACATAAAGCAAAAAAAGCCTGCTTATCTTCAGCTGAATAGATTTTACCTATCTTAAGAAGCTTACCTTTAAAAATCTCCATCTCTTCATAGTGCTCTTCCTTGATCTGCAAACCAATTTTACTCTTCTTAACTTGATCGTTAGTGTTGAAAATGGATTCCAAGGTAACAAGTCCCTTGGGCAACTTGTTAGTCCTCAACTGGATGATTTGATCATCATATTGTTGCTTCAGCTTGTCTTGGTTAACCACAAAAAATTGATCCTCTTCTAAAAAAAAACTTAAAATTTGTTAATCACTTTCAAACACTTGCTAGTTAGTGTGATTATCAGGAATTGAAGGTCTAACAACAACCCTAACATACTTTGTACCTTTTCTTTCTTCAAGTCATTAGGGATATCAAACTGAGCCCCTACTATAGCTAGCCTATCTGCATGACTATTCTTACTCTTAGGAATAGAAATCAGATTAAAGGCATTAAATTCCTCTATCATATCCCACACCCTATGCTTATAAGACTTCAAAGCATCATTCTTAGTAACATGCAGATTTCTGACCTGATTAACAATGAGCTCACTATCACCAAATACCTTTAGGCAGTCAATTTTCCTCCTCCTAGCCCATTCCAATCCCTGAATCAGACCCTCATATTCAGCAGTATTGTTAGTACATGAGAACACAAAATGAAAAGTATCATAATACTTATCACCTTGTGGGGACACAAGCATTGCACCTCCCCCAGCTCTATTCTTGCTTCTAGAGCCATCAAAGTACATCTACCACAATTCATCTTGTTGTCTCAACTGTCGATCTGGCTTCTTTTCAAGGTTTGGAATCACCGCTTCAGGCTCATGAAGCACATAGTTTCCCAGCCTCTTGAATGAAATAATTAGGATTATCAACAAAATTCTCTATTGCCCATTCATTTAAGAGCACCTCTGGTACACTTTTAGATTGTAATTCATGAGTTGCAGCAAGCTCAATGTCTTCTAAAAAAGAAGAATTAATATTAACAACAGATGGATTATAGGGCTCAATGTGATCCTTCACAAGGGGCTCAGATCTTATTGTTACCTTTGTGCCATATCTAGTCTTGAAGAGCAAGTGGGACCAGTCTATTGACAAATACCCCCCAATTTTGGCATTGAAATCCCTAGACAAACAAAGGAAAAAAATGGAGACAAATCTATAACAAATACATCCTAAGGTATGGAAAATTTAGGATAGGCATGTAAGGTCAAGCTAAAATCCTTGATAACACCTACAGTGTTAACAATTGAACCATCTAGTTGAAGAACCCCCTTTTCTAATGGTTGATATGTCGGTCCTAATTGGTTCGCAGTCTTTTTGGGCATGACTGAGCTACTAACATCGCTATCTACCATGAAATTATGAACTATCTTATCTCAAACTATCAAGGCAACATAAAAAGGAGGAGGCTTAACTTCCTTACCTTTTTGTTTGTTGGGTTGTTGTTTGTTGTCCTGAGGAGTGTTTGTTAAAATAGCTCTAACCTGACCTAATGATGGCTCATCAGTCACCTTTAAATCTAACAAAGCTAACTGTAACATGTATTTTTGGCCTAGGATAGCTAATGAATCCCACATAGACATCCTTGCATTCACCTTTTTCATATTATAAATTATATTGAAAGTCACAGCTGGATTTACCTTTTGATGGGTCCTTACACCAGCGTGATCAGCTTGCAAGTGTGGTTTCTCCTTGGTAGCTCCTTGAGAATTCTTCTGCAAAATGTGAGGCACTTGTGAGGTAGATGTTTCTACAGTTGTTGCTTTCTCTTTATCAGTTATTTTCCCAAGATCAAGAGCTCTTTTATTTGCTTGTGTGTTTGTTGCAACTAGAGAATCATCTGCATTGACTCCACAAAATTTTTCTCCTTGCCAATTTAGTAGAGTAGCATCATTTGTAGGCTTCTCCTGTTGTTGTAGAGCTCCATCATCAGGTACATTCTGTTATGAATTTGAATCACTCTACACCATTAATGTCTCATTAATGATTCCATTAGAGAATGTGGCTTGATTGTGAGGTTGGTTGCAAGGGTAGCACCACTCATACTCAGTTGCCAAGTTGTTTCAAATAGGGACAAGGTCCCTAGCTGCACTAACAAGTGTCGATGCATATGCTTGAAAAGGCCTTGTATTCACATTCTATCTTGGACCTTGGAAGTTACCTTAGTACTATTTCCTATTGCCTTGATAAGGTTGTTGTTGACTCTGATAAGGCTGGCTTGGCCCTGGATTTTGAGGCTGGTAAGGTGGTCTAGGCTAAAATTGTTTCCTTTTAAGGTTGACTAACCCATTACCGAAGGATTGTAGCAAGCCTTTGATTTCTTGCAACTCATTAGAGGGAGTCAAACCAATCTTTTTAGTGCTAACAATAGCTGAAATTATTGAAACTATAGGTAAAGGGGCAAAAGGTGGAACTTGCAGAGGCATACTAGGATAGATATCTATAAAAATAGAAATAGGAGGCCTAAGTGCTATCTTGTCAGCTTGAATTAGGTTGATTTCTACTCTTATTGCAGTCTCATAAGCATTAGGCAAAGAAACTCTGCCCATTAACTGTATCATAACTGCAATATCACTATTAAGAGCCCTTAAATAGTATAGAAAAACATATTTAGGGGATGGCCTTACCATTTCAAGTATCCTGAACCAAGTCCTCTGAAACCGAAAATTGAAATCTGTCATTTTCTCTTGAGGAGCTCTTTTTATCATTGTTAACTGCTCCACCAGGGACAAGTTATCTGATTTATCCTGAAACTGCTTGTGCAGCTTTTCTCCAAAGTCATCCCAAGTAGCAATGGTACCAACTGGCAAACCCTTATACCACTATAGAGCTTTACCCTTCAATGATGTAGCAAGTAGCCTAACAGCTACATCTTCTTGGGTTATATGATGAACTCCACATAACGATGCAACATCCCTTATATGCTCAATTGGGGTAGTCTCTTCCTCCCCTGTGAACATTGGCAAAATTTTCAGGGCAGAAATTGGTATATTATTATGTTGCGCCAAATTTAATGGACTACCTCCATTAAATGGCACAAACGACTAGTTTCTATCCATTGGAGGTGGTTGAGGTGGATTAATTTGAGTATGAGCAATAGAAAATACACTTGCAGAAGTTGTAGAACTTAAAAAATAAAATGTAGCAAAACCTTAAAAAGTAGCAAATGTAGCTCTAATTGGACTACTTGAAGGTGATCTTGCTACTCTGAGGCTTGGTGAAACAAAACGAGTCTCACTCTACCTCTTGGTTGGTCTTCCTCTCCTCCTTGGTGATGAAAACATTGACTCTGGCCTAACACCAGGTGGTGTAGACTAAACTCTCTTAGAGGGAAGTGTTCTTTTTGTTGTTTTGTCTTGTCTTCTAGGTGGTGACAGCTGCAAAAACTCAAACTCCTTGCAACTCCTTGTTTGTATTATTCTCATAACCTATGACAGCACTGGTTATGTTGTTCTTTCACTTCACAGAGTTGCCAGATATGCTCGAATAACCTCTGAAAAAGGTCTGAACTTGTTGGTTGCATATCAAAACCAACAAAATGTTGAATGAACGGGTCCCACCGGGCATGCCAAAAATTGTTATCTCATAAAGTTGCACCCTTATCAAGCTACAAAACTTGATACTTTAGAGGAACATGGGAACTTTTCCAAGCTGTGGGTCACCTAAAAATGGAAAAGAACCTCTGGACATATTGGCTTCCTAGTAGATTATATCACCTAAAAATAATGATTTTTTGAGGGAAAAAAGGAGAAAGATTGTTGAAAATTAAATGTTGAAAATGAAAATTTTGGGTGATACACCAAACTAATAAAATCTATGAAACATTCACATTGACATACACTTGAAAATTGATGATAGATATTGCACTGCACAACATGTTACTCTAAGTTTATGCATAAATTTTTCATGAAAAGGTCTGACTTGCATATACTTTCAAGAAGGAAAGAAAACTTTCACAAATTAAAAAAGGTTCATATGCAATTTTAAAACACAATTCATAACCTACATAACCCTACTTTTGCAGAAAAGGCATGATACATGAGAAAAAATTATAAGGAAATAGAAAAAAAATCACAAATAACTTGATCAATCACCTGGTAATGCACAATACTTGCAAGAACAAGAAGAAAAAATAAGATCATCAATGTTGTCTAAGGTAAATTTTGTACTTCATACTCCAAAATTAGTTACAAAAACATGCTCAAATTGTCAAAGGACTGAGAAAGTCTCTAGAACATCAAAAGCATAATCTGAATTGACTCAATAATGAGTTACAAAAATGGCTAAGTAGGCAACATCCAAGTGGTCCCACCAAAGAAGGAACAAAAAACCAACTTGGGTCAAATGCCCCTCAAAAGCCCAAAATCTAGGGCCTATATCCCCTCCAAATGAGCTAAAAATGGGTGAAAAAGTCAAGCATGACTTAATCAAACCATAAAAATCTCAAAAATGCTCTAAATGGAGCTAAGAGAACCTATATTCCCTCAACAAGATGATGAATCACTCCCTATATCTTCTACTCATGTTTTCCAACTAAAAATAACCTCCCTCAATTCTCTCCCATGCACATAAATACAATTCACTCTCCATCTTAAATACAATTCACTCTCCATCTCATGACTTATTTTCATCGAGACATGTTCCTATTTTCACTCAAATGATAATGATTTAAACTAAGTGATTTATAAACTATCATTTAGATTAAATCATTTACAATATATAATAAATGCAAAAATACAAGACTTCATCTCCATGTATCGGTATAGGCAATAGTCAAAGGTTTACTAAGTCAAGAAAAATGACTTAGATATGCCTAAGTCACAAGGCAAAAGCAAACAAAAACCCATGGGAAATTACTGACAATGTATCTTTTTTAAAATTTTAAGCAAAAAATGCTTAACTTCATTGGCCACCACAAGAATTAGGGTAAAAAACTCTAAAGAAAAAGCAAAAAAAAATGAAACTTATCATTTCATTTCTATCTCACATGAAGCTTCTCGAAGAAGATAAGCTCGTCGACACCAAGGGTTTCTGGAACTTTGCAGAGACTTTTTTATGGAAGATCTTCGCAGCCCACAGAAGAATCTTTGCATGAAAACCTATCATTTCCCTCCACATAACACACTGGTAAGCATTGTGGTTGGTAATTTCGACAAAAACCTTACTTCCATCTAATTTTTGTCATACAGGTCATTCTTCAACAACGGCTTCTATAGCTCTTACTTATTCTCATATACTTGTTTCATTTCTTTGTGATTCTTCAGCAAAATACATAGCCATTGGAGGGTTTCAGTAAAAACTCAGACTGAGTTCTTGTGCAAAAAACATTGAAACTCAAGGTGAGCTTCTATTGGTTGCAATAAAATATTGAAAGCTTTATCTCAGGCCGCCATTTGTATTTTTTTCTCTCTTCTGGTTTTTGGCTTCCTCTGAGAAGAGAGGCTTGAACCCGAGCCAAAAATTTGAAACATGACTCAAATGCTTGAGATTTTTCTTTCTCTCTACTGGTTTTTGGCATACAGGTCATGGGCCTTTCCATAGCACAAGGATTTTTCATTTTCCATGGCCTGCGTTTCAAATTTTCCTCCAAACACTCGGCCTTATGATTTTCACTAGATCAATGCCTTTTGTACGCAAAAAGCCCTATGTTCTTCTTCAATACTTCATTGTAGGTTCTTTATTCTTTAATGGTTGTAGCTGACAGATTTTTGAAGATTCTATTTTTTTCCTTGCTAATGTGTTATGGCTGCGGCCACATTTTCATAGTTTTGAAATGCTTAAAAACCCTTCTGTAGACTCAATTTATTTGATTAAAACTCCTCCTGGGTCGAGGGTTCACTTATGTTTCTTATAGATATCAAAATTACACATGGGTTAAAAAACCCATGGCATCATTCATGTTCTTCTAGGTTGAGGGTTCACTCCATGAAGCTTTTCCTACTTCTGATAGAGGAACAAAATCCATATGACTTTAATGGTTGTGCCTTCTTCAAACATACTCAGAATAATTGTGTAAGCTTGTCCTCTCCAAAAATAAGTTTTCTCAAGTTGCAATCAGTCCTCACTCCCAAAAGCACTAGTGACATGATTTATACTTCTAGTACCTGTGTCTTCTAGATTATGTCCAATCTTTTCTTTACAAACAACCTAGCTACCAAATGAAAAATGAAAACTATCTTTATCACCAACTGTACATTCTAGCTCCTACTCTTGTATTGAATTCTTCTCTGAACTGGCCTTCTGATCTTTTTTGTGTCTTGTTTTACTTACATAAGATATTTCCTCAATGTCAGAAGCAGGGACTACATGCAATATATTATGTTGAGATGAAGTATCTGCAGTTCCAGAAGTAGAGTAGGTTTTTGACATTTCCACACCATGAATACTAGAAGATCTTTAGTCATTTTCCTATACTTCTCAACTTATTTTTCCCATGTACAATGGATATTCACCTTATTTGTTCCATCAAATCCCTCTTGGGTAGTGGAACATGAATTTATCTTCTGTGTTAAAGAATTTTGATGGCTTGAACAATGTTGCTCTAGTAAACTAGACATTGTAATCATAGTTACATTAGTAGCTTTTAATGACCAATTCCTCCGCCCACCAGGCCCCCTTTTGCAAACTACTACTTACAATATTACATTCACTATTTTTAGGAGATAAAACCCTACCTTTCAAGCCATTATGTTGAGCACGGTCAAGTCATAAAGTTCCATATTTTGAACCCCTATTAATCACCTGAGAATAAGCAATGCCATTTTTCACATACACCCCCTCGCCCAGATGGCTAGTTCCAATTTATTTATTTTGTGATAAATTGCACTGATAATTTCCTTTAATTGCAACCATTTTATTTCCATTTGATTCTCTCTTGGCTTCTTCACAGTTTTTGTCTTCAGCCTATAACTACTCAGCCAATACATTGTGATTGGAATCTATACCCCATTAGCAAGATGACTTATCATCTCAAAGCAATGTTAACTCCATAATATACATTTAGTTAGGCTTGAAAATGATAGAAGTCATGTGCACTACTTTTATCTCCTGAACAGTAAAACACTGCATCACTTCCTAAAGCAACTGTCCTATCACTCTTGTCTACCCTTCATGATTGAACTTAGTTGCTCTGTTATATATTTTTGTTGACCTCACACTTGGCAAGCATCATCCATTTGTCACACCTTATTTTGTATGTTCCTCAATGCACCTCTACAATGGTATTTTAAAAGACTTTTAGATAACTGTCCTTTGTGATAATCGTGCATTTTTTAATCAACTCCCTTTGTTGTACTCTCAAGTCATAACTTGCAGCAGTCATTATAATTCAAGAATCAATCCATTTAGCATTAGTGCTTATTGTTAGAAAATGTAATTATTTTGTGCCATGTTTTTTTGGATAGATCCTATCAATAAAACCTTATGCTTAGCTTTTAGATACTGTAATCCCATTGAGTATTCATTATTTTTTATAATAGTGGATCTATGAACTTCATAATTATGAATGATTAATGCATCCTCAATTATATTACAGTGTCATGGAAAGCTTGACAAGTTAATCTGATCGTAACACAACCTACAAACACACTGGGATCAACCCTTGTGGCAGCCACATTTATCCCACGTGCTATAATGAGATGGATTAAGACAACTTAACTTTTTCTATATTTGCACATGAAGCAAACAAGTTAGAAAAAACATGCATGTTTTAGGTGTGTTTGATGACTTTGACAGTTCTCCAGGACACCTAAAGTATACCTTCTTATTTAATGCACTTTGAAGATCAGTATATATGTGGATAGGCGTATGTTCATGTATAGTTTGAAACCTTTCATTGCTTAGAGAATTTCTCTAATACCATTGCTTTTTCCAGATGCAGGACTAGGAGTGACTCAGAGCTAGGAAGGACACAAGCAGCTCAGGGCAGCAGTGGACAAGATGACGCATCCAGAACCAGTCATTCCAGGCAATGATTGGTTTATTTCCTTACATGCACATTTACTTCTATTCACTTATTCATGTATATGCTTATCTTTGTTTTCATTGAATAAGAAAAGTCAATCTCATGGCTTGTGTGAGACAATGTACATTTCTACATTCAATAAAGATTACTAATCTGTTCATAAAAGATTTGTGTAAATATTTTTTTGTTACATGCATATGTATGGATGCAGTAATTTGTAAAATGTAATCTTTTTTGAGTTATTTCATTTATGCAATTGAATGTAATGAAAGAAAGATTTAAAATGTACCTTTTCTCAATTTAAAACCAACAAGCTCTACCTGATTGAGTTGTAAGTAAAATCTGGTAACACCTCCATAGGAGAAGCTCCCACCTCAAAAGGAACAACAAATGAGGAAACCTGAAACTTCCAACCAACTCCACAACACCCATATCCACTTCAATAGTAGAGGAATTCACCTCAATAGGATCTGAGGAGAAGGCCATCACTCCAGCAAAAAAGGAAACCATACCATCCTTTGGTGATGTCCGCAATAGGAACATAAGGTGGAACAAGAAATGAATCCCGAACAACAATCATAGGGCTTCCTTAAATTCTTTTAGCATTATACTCATCTAGGTGTTCAAGGAAAGCATGAAATGAAGCCCAACCATTAGCCGATAAACAACAAAATGAGTAGAGAAAAACCACTAATTGGAAGAAACCTTCTACCAATAAAGAAGGCAAAACAACCTTGGAGAAAGAATAGTTGAGGCCTTAGAAAGAAAAAAGATCAGTTGTGGCAACAAGAAAAGCATAACACTCAGCCCAACCACTAGCATCCAACCAAAAACCAAGGAAGAAAGTGCTTCCATAGGCACCAACAACATCTAGGACTTGAGATATTTCTTTGAAAACCACCCACCCAAATGAACACACTCCGAGAACAACCCAAACAACAAGAGCACATAGACCAAAGCATCAGAATCACCAAAAAAATCACTAAGAATAAACCCATTTCCATCCTAACTATCACTCATAGTAGAAGTAGGGAGGGCAAAAAACCACTCCAAAACAACCTTCTCAGAAAAATATTCATTATGCACAACCTTCTTGAGACCTGCCAAACCCCAAACCAAAAGCTAGGGATGCTGCAAAGAGACAACAATAGAAGGAAAAAGTGATAGATCACCCTTTAACCAGTAAAGGCAGCCCCCAAAAGAGCCCAAAAAAGCACTCCAACCACTAGGAACTCTGACCCAAACCACCCACCAAGGCATAGAAAAATCCCCATCAAGGAAACAAGCCACACTAGTAGTTTGAAAGATAATGAAGATGGAAACTAAGCACTCTCAAACGCAAAGAAGAGCCAAGATGACTTGAACATCAAGGGAAGAGGACCATCCCAAGACCCTACCACAACCAAAGCTCACAGACAACGTCCAAAGCCTCCACAAATAGAAGCAAGAGAAATTTGAACCAAGGGACACCTTGCCAACAATAACAAGGCTAAGTAGACACAAAATGAGCTACAAAGAGCACCCATGAGAAACTAGCCACAACTCCACAAAAGACGAGATTCCCTTGTAGCTTCATAGACAACCAAAAGCCAAAAATCCAACAATTGAGAAATGCCAAAGATGCAGCTCTAGAATAGGGTAGAAAGAGGGCTCACTGCCCATGCACTCCACACACAACCACCTCCAAGAAAGCAATTAGAAGCCAAAATGCACCAATATCAAACCCCCAATCATCATCTTCATTGTCTGAGTCTGATTCACCATCATCATCAGCAATAGAATTCAAATGAGGTCTACCACTCCTCTTCCTACCTCTCATTCTCGCCTCCATTGATGCACAATGTTTCTCTTATAGTGTTTTATTAAAAATAAATAAATAAATAATTGTCAATTTGTGTGTTATGACAACATTAAAGTGTGGGAACATGACAAAAAATCCTAAGAAGAAGAGGGGATAGAAAGAAACATTAAATTAAAAGGAAATCACATAAGAATAGGGATATGGGTGACATGGGAAGGCTATGAATTAGGAGGAATGAAAAATATATCAAAAGGTTTCAAAAAGTACTCAAATAGAAAAGAGGCTAATAAGTGCAAAACATGATAGGATACGAGTGGTAGCTGACGGAGCCTGGAAGCTACGAATGTTCACCTAAAAACCCTAAACATTTTTCACCTTTCAAGGAAGTTACATTCGCCTGAAAATTCCTAACGCCTTTCACCATTAACAATTCTTCATTCTACCGCTAACCCTAGCATTTGCTATTAACAGTTCCTCTACTCTATCGCCTTCATTTCCAACTTGATTTTTGTGTTTCTTTTTCCTACGCCTGCAAGTGATCACGGCCCGCCTGGCCTGTGGCCCCTTGCCCTCATATGGGGTTTTCACTTGTCATTCCTACTTCTCTTTTATGTGTCATTGCTGATCTAACTTCCTTTTCTTCTGGAAATGAAGCAACTCTTTCTTTTCCCTCTGCTACAAAGCGGGTTTTGGACCTTTTCATTATTTCAATGCACTGATGAGGCCTAAAGTAGTTGCAAGAATGACTAGGGAGACCTTTAGCCCGGAAAACAAAATGGGAGCAACAAAGCTAACTTCAATGCCTGGTGACTTTGTTGATGATTTTGTGGAGGTCCATTGTGAACCAGACGACCCAATGCCTGATGATCAAATAGGTAAAACCCTTGAAGTCCAACTTCTTGATGACATTGTAGAGGTTATTTTAGAATGCCAAACCAGAACTCTTATCTTATTTTTTTTATGGGGAGTTCCCTCTGAAACTATTTTTTATAAATGGGTTTGGTTCAATTGGGAAAATTGGGGATGGGAGATTCAAACCATAAGAGGTCTAGGAAAAGGATATGTGTCATGTATGTTTAAGTCCGTAAATCATGCCCAAGTTGTTTTACAATATGGCACTTGGGTAATTTGTGGGAAAATTTGTTATTTGCAAGCTTGGACCTTCAATGTTTACCCTGAAGGCCCATCCCACTCCCATTATCCCATGTGGGTCAAGCTACCATTCCTCAACTTCTCTTTTAGACCCATCCTTAAGGATATCATGGCTTAGTTGGGGATAGTTATCTGGTATAAGCATAATTCTGACAAATTTTCCAGTCTAAGAGTTCATCCGTAGGCCTGTGTGGAAGTAGATTTAAACAAACCATTGCTAGAAAACCTCAAAATTATAGGCCCAGGCTTCGAACTAGATCAACCATTAGTTTATCTAAACAAGCCAAATGCATGATTTTATTTTCGAAAGGAGGGTCACTTGTTTCACGAATTTCTTATTAAGAGAAATAAATCTTCTCAGCCTCACTCAAGTTCTACCCTGTATAACAGCCACTTGTCTTCTCTAGCTCATGCTTTGACCCCTTCCTTCGAACACCCTCCAAGTTCTACTCCATTTAATAGCCACTTGTCTTCTCTAGCTCATGATTCATCCCCTTCCTCTGACCACCCTCCTTCTCCCTCTTCACATACCCCCAAGACCTCACCACTTTCCTCCCCTACCCCTAACAATCTTTCTAATGTCCATGAGGAATTTGCTCCCTCTTTTAAGGATGTCATCATGTCAGATGGTTGTACATTGGTCAGGGAAAGGAAAGAGCCACCCATCTTTTCCCTTGATTTTCCTAACACTTGAATTGCATCTTCTCCTCCTCACTAGTCTTCTCCTCCTCGTCACCCCTCTCCTCAACCTCATTCTCATGATTCTTCCCCTTCCCCTTCTTTTCCTCGTCATCGACCTAGATCTCCTTCTTCCAACACTAAAGAACGTGAGGCTATAGACTCAGCTTTGATCCTTGATAATAGCTTCAGTGTGCTGCCTCAAGTTGATGATTTCTCTCTTTCTCACCATGAACTATAGAATTCTCTCTTAGAATTTTTGAGGGATTTCTCTCCCTCCTCGAAATTTCCAAGTGAAGGACATGTCATGAAATGGAAGCCAGATTTACTTTTTCCTCCAAGAAGTTAAAATTGGCAATATCAAGCTTGAGGCCTCATTATATACTATTTGGAAAGATGCCAATTTTTTGCATACATCTCATTATGATGGAAAAGGCAAGTTTGTTATTGGGTTTTCTCCATGGATGGCTAAACACATCATTAGTAAAGGTGAAGACCCTTCTCGCAGCTGTGTTTGGGCTCTCACCTTTATTAATGATCAACTCATTGGTTTTTGTTCAATTTACACCCCCAATTTTGTTAAAGATCTAATTGATCTTTGGAAATGGATGTCTAATAACCTCCCTACTGCTGATTGGATTTTAGGGGGTGACTTCTATATGGTTGAATACTCCCATGATCACAATTGGTTTAGACAGTTTAATCTCAGCTCTAATGAATTTGACAGCTGGTTATTTTTTCGGAACTCTTTAGGAGTGACAGACCCTATCCATGACAAGATTTCCAGCCAATCAAAAAATTGGTATACTTGGTCTAACTACAGAATGGGAGAGGATAGGAAGATGAGTAGGTTGGACAGATTTTACATTTCCTCTAGCTTTCCTTGGCTCAAGATGCAAAAGGATTGCATGTTTAGGTGGATTTTTTTGCTATACTTTTTGATCATCACCCCATTATTTGCAACATTTTCCCATCTCAAATTTCTAACATTGACCACTCTCTTCCTTTCAAACTAAATGTGTCACATCTAAAGAATCATGCTTGTTTGGATGCTCTTGAGGGGATTTGGAAATCCTTTCCTAAACCTGATGAAGGGGAGTCTTGGATTGATTGGTGGTGCAAGGCCATTGAACAATGCACTAAATTTTTATGTTCATTTGGCAAAAATTGGCATGGCAGTGTAAACAGAAGGAAAAATCCCTTCAAGGCAAACTTTCTCATGAAAGGAAGATCCTTAATGATGATCCTATCAATATTAGAATTCAAACTTCTATCACTGCTATAAAAGCTCAATTGCGTAAATTTGATAATTATAAAGGACGGGGGGCCAAAATTAGATCTAGACTCTACTTGATAAAAGAAGGGAATAAAGGCACTAAATACTTTTTTAATTATCTCAACTACAAGCATAAAAAGGAAAGAATCAACACAATAAGGGATGAAGCTAATGTTCTTCAATCCAAACCTTTTGATATATGCAATATTTTTAAACATTTTTATGAAAATATTTTCAAAGACAATTAATGGCAGGATATCCAACAAACTCTCGAGGATATGGTTAATCCTTATATCCCTCTCAGAATAGACTCGAACTATAGTCAATACTTGGATAGAATTTTATCATTGGAGGAGTTGGAAAAGGCTCTCTTCTCTATGGCCTCTTATAAAAGTCCTAGTAGCTATGGTCGTCCTGTGGAATTTTACCAAGCTATGTGGCAACACATTAAAGATGATCTTTATTGTTTATACTTGGAGGATTTTCAAAATGGATCATTGGGTCCTTTTATTAATAGTGGCATAATCAAACTTCTACCTAAAGTGAAAAATGAAGACTCTATTTCCAGATGGTTTCCCATTACCCTTCTCAATACCTCGTACAAAATTATAGAAAAAGCCTTGGCCATTAGGATCAAACCTATGGTGCAAGGAATTGTTTGAGTTGAGCAAACAGGTTTTATTGTTGGTAGGTTCATTCTTGATAATCGTATGTTAGCATGGGAGACTTGTGAATGGGCTCAACAATCTGGTCAAAATGATATTTTGATTAAACTCGATTTTGATAAAGCTTATGATAGAATCCGCTGGAGTTTCATTCTAAAAATGCTTGAATGGTTGGGTTGTGGCTCCAAACTTTGAGCTCATGTTTAAATGTTGTTTCGGGATGCTAATGCATAGATTATTATCAATAACTTGATGATAGATCCATTTCCTTTGAATAGATCTTTTTGGCAAGGTTGTCCCTTAGCTCCTTATCTATATGTCCTTACAACTAATGCTTTGGGTTATTTACTGCATAGTGCCCATGATATGAAGCTGGTTACAGGAATCTATATTTTTTATAATGATACTGTAATTAATTCTCACTATGCTAATGGCAGCCTGTTATATCTGCAAAATTCTAAAAATAATATCTCCAACACAATGGAAATATTGGATCTATATTGTGAGGTTTCAATTTCTAAACTTGCACATAATAAAATATAATTTTTGATGCTTCAAATTGGTCCTATTCCCCATTGGATTCCTCATGATTGGAAAAAAATTAAGAATGGGGAAATTATGAGGTATCTTGGCATACCATTTGGCATCAGGGTCTCTCTTTCAAACATGTGGAATCAGTACCTTAATAAATTAAAAAAGAAACTATTTAGTTGGGGAAATAAATTTCTCTCTTTGGCTAGAAAAAATATAGGTTGTCAATAAAATCTTTCTTGCCACACATGTTTGTTATTCTTCATGTTGGATTCCTTCAAAAAAGGGGTATGATGATTTAATCAAAATTATCCTTCAATTTCTATGGGCTAGATGGGATGGTAGTAGAGGGTTTATTTCCACTTCAAGGGCCCATTGTATACAACCTAAATGCAAATGTGGCTTGGGACTTTTAGACCCAAGAACGCAAGGATTCTACTTGGCTACCAAATGGATTATTCGAGTTGTTCAAGGGGATTAGTTATGGAAGACTCTTATATAGAATTGTATTAAATTTTCCTTTGTTAAGGGAAAATGGCAGCAGGTGGGTTGGCTTGACAAAATTCTTCATGCCCCTTTCTTTTCTATAAAGTCTTCCCTTCCTCTCCAATCTATTTGGAAAGCTTGGAAAAACACTTGCCATCTCTTAAAATGGAGGGATAATTCGTTGCAGCATGGTTTTAGTTTCTTCACCTCTTCTATTTGGTGGAATAGGCATATTCTCTATCAGGATCAACCTCTTGCTTTATTCTTTCTAAAACAATCCTTCTCTTTGTTCAAAAAAGGAGTTTGTAATTTTTGTGATCTTTTGGATTTTCATACTATGAGTTGGTTGTCATGGCAATATATCAAAGGTCAATTTAATCTTAGCAATCAATACAAGGTGTTTTTTATTTTTGTTCAATCTTTGGTTCTAATTGATTTATCTATGAAGATATGCACTCTCCTATCCATTGTAAATTTGACAAATATTGGCTATGGATGTCCTCTTATCCTTTTCTTTTCTTTCCTTTGAAAAAGTTCTACCTTCAATTGCTTCCAAATTTTCTCTTAAGACCTCATTTGAACTCCAAGTGGAATTGTAGGTTCAATGAGAAATTTTGGGCTAAATTATCTGCTCAAATTTGGAAGTCAAAGGTTAATGCAGATGCTCAATTAATTGCTTGGAAGGTTTTACATTGCAAACTTCCTATTCCAGACAGGTTGAAATTTATATTGATCAAACCAGTTAATTGTCCCTTCTGTCAAAGGAAAGAAAATACAAGGCACATTTTTTGGGGTTGCCAATCCATTAAAAAATAATGGAATATTGGTTTCCATGATCTAACAACTATCTTTGGGCATAATTTAAATTGGAAAGAAGCTCTTCTTGGGGTTGGGTTACATCAGAATATCATTGTTGATGGAGTCAGGCATGTCATTTTATCTAACATTTGGAGGAATAGGTGTAAAGTTGTCTTTAATAACCTCAGTGATCACTAGGGAGTTGCATTTCTAGGGCTTTACTCAGACATTTTTTATTGTCTGATTTCTCTTTTTTCTCATCTATAGGCCGAGGCTGCGAAGAATTTACAGGTTGATTTTTAGATTCAGCAGATCAAATTCCAAGTGAACCATTTACTCAGCCAAAGAAAGGTCATTGTTACACAAATTTTAAAGTATTACTTTAAGGATTGACTAGTGTTAATGGAGTCTCATGTTTTTTGGCTAAGAATGTTTCTATTGATCATCATGTTGCTACTATCAAGTTTCTTACTACTGTGGTTGCTTGTATCGGAAGTTGTATTAGATGTTGGCCTTGTAATCAAACTTTTCTATTATTTTTTTCCATGTTATTGTTGATACTATTTTTTTTTCTATTGTTGATTTAGGCACCGCTATTATGTTTCAGCAAGTATTTTATGCAGTTTAATATTGCATTCTCTTTGTATTTTTATGCATATTTAATACAAAAAAAAGTGCAAAACATAATAAAAGGAATTGTAGAGTAGACAATTTATGTTATTACATAGTTAAATTAATGTAGATTATATTTTATTTGAATGTATATAACGAATAGTAAATACATATTTTGTTAGAAATTCTTTGGTAATGACTCTATCTTGACTATTGGTTTTTGAGTTGAGATCAGTTGTATGATATGATGAATTAAGTTTATCTTGGAATCACATGGAAATTCTAAATGATAATTTACCTTACATTTTAAGAGAAACTAACAAGAAGGTTTAGTTATAAATTCTTATCCATGTGTTGCACTTTTATGTTATGTGTTCTATGTGGCATGGGAAAGTTGATTGTCAAATTTATTTGGGATATTTATTCATAGACATAAAGCATACCATGACATGTAATATCTAATAATAGAAGATAAAGGGGTGTAGACACCTAAAAATTACATGTCTTCATTTTCCTACTCCTAAAAAATTTATCCCTTATTCCCTAAGGTCCTAATTACTCCCTAAGTATGATTAATTCATTATTAGGACTTTATCTTAATTGATTCTATTCCCCCTTAATTTCTACTTTTTTTCTTTCTCTAGGCCCTAATCCGCTTTCTTAAGTCCTAATACATAATTCCTATTTCATGTCCCCTTCCACATAAATTTAATTAATCAATTCATTAAATTCATCCCATTGTTACCTATTTTTAGCTACAGCTCAAAATAGGTAGAGCTGAATTGAAAATTCAAGTTAAAGGTACACCAAGTACACAAATTTTCTGCTAAGTATCCATTATTGTGTAAAAGATTGTTTACAAGTGAGTTTCATTTTTATTATGCAAGTATATTTCAAATAATATCATACATTTGCATAATAATTGTTTTATTCATATATGAAAAACACGAGGTCCCACACAAGTCATGGGAGTAATTGAAATAACTAGGAGCATATGACAAATATGCATAAGAATTAAACTATACAATTGAAGATAGAAATAAACATGAGAAAATAGGTGATTTGTCATTTCTTGGAATGACGAATCATAGTCACAGTTGTATTGTGTCTTCATATATCCAACTCTAGTTGTTTCAGCTCCAGCTCCAAAGGCACCTGCAAGATTGTTAGAATGTGGTGTTAGAGCAATGAAGAATCAAAAATCTTCTCATATTTACATACCAACAAAAATATAATTTACATCCTATTAGATATTCATCGCATGATCAGGTTAACAAAAAACAAATATTTGTCATTTGCAGAGTTTCCTTCTTTTCATTATTGCAAGTCAAGTATTTGCCTTCTCAGGTTCAGGTGTTTTGTATTTATTGAATGTTTTAGATGTGAATTTAATGTGTTTGATTTCAAATCCTTTAAATTCCTATCACATTCATGAATGCATGTACATGAAAAGAAAGAAATTTTAGTTACAGGTCTAAGTTGTGTTGTTAATTTATCCTCTCCTTTAGGTTGTTATAATGGTGTTTTGCTCAGATGTGTAGAACCAAAACATATTGAGAAGGTTCTGCAACAATTTCATGATGGGCCCACTGGAGGCCACTTTTCTCCAAGGACTACAACTCTGAAGATAATGAGAGCTGGCTATTATTCGCTAGATTTATTTAAAGATGACCATGCTTGGGTCAGAAAATGTAACAACTGTGTAGTGTTTGTAGGAAAGCAGAAGCTCGCAGCCCTACCTCTAAATCCAATACAAGTGGAGAATCCTTTTGGAAAGTGGGGATTAGATTTCATTGGTCCCATTAATCTACCTTTGAGTGCTAGACATAAATGGATACTTACAACCATAGACTACTTTACGAAGTAGATTGAAGTAGTTGCACTAAAGGAGGAAAATGAGACATCTATTTTGAACTTCTATCAAGACTTGGTTTCCAGGTTTCGTACACCGGATTCAATATTTTATTATAATGCTTTAGCATTCATAATTTTAAAAGTTTCAGATTGGTCAGTAAAGCATAACATTTTTCTGAATACTTCTTCAAACTATTACCCTCAGGGTAATGGACGGGTAGAGTCCACTAATAAAAACTTGATCAAAATCATCAAGAAGACAATCCAGGATAATCAGAGGACTTGGCATGATAAGCTTAAACTAGCCCTTTGGGCTGATAGGGTTACACCTAAGAGAGAAACAAGTAACTCACCTTACGTTCTAACTTATGGTAAAGAGGCCAAAATACCTATCTTAGTTGAGCTGCCTACATTAAGTATGATCATAGAACTGGAACTACTTGATGAAGAACCTATGGAGATTAGGCTAGCACAACTAATGGAGTTGGAAGAAATAAGGAAAGAAGCATTAAGGAATTTGGAGATTCATCAAGCTTAGATGAAAGGGACATTTGACAGAAAAGTAGTACCAAGGATATTCAAAGAGGGAGATCTAGTTTTAAAATGGAATGAACTCAAGAGCAGGCCTAGTAAACACACAAATTTTTATGCCATGTGGGATGACCCATATATTATCATATAATGCAAACAACATAATGCATTCCAATTGTCAAAAATGAATGGAGAGGTGTTGCCAATCCCTATCAACGAGATTCACCTCAAACTATGCTATTAGGGAGCAAAGTTTGCAGATGTACATAGTAGACTAGTTTTAGTTTAGTTTTTTTTTAAATAAGTGCCCACGACACATTTCATTATTGTACTATTTTGCTTTCAATAAGTGCAGATGTTGCACATGTTTTCTGACTCCATCATAAACATATTCATGATTAGTTTATTTCAGTTATGTTTGTTGTTGTATGGTTTCAACAACTGAGTTACAGATTTTCTAAGTCAAAAAGGACAAAAATGGACTCCATGCCCAATGGATTATCAAGGCAACTGGTCTAATGGTGCTTAGTAGGAAAGCACTCAACAAAGGTCACCAAATTGTTACCTATTTTTAGCTACAACTCAAAATAGGTAGAGCTGAATTGCAAATTCAAGTTAAAGGTACACTAGGTACACAAATTTTCTGCTAAGTATCCATTATTGTGCACAATATTGTTTACAAGTGAGTTTCAATTTTATTATGCAAGTACATTTTAAAGAATATCATACATTTGCATAAGAAATGTTGTTTTATTCATATTGTAAAAATGTGAGGTCCCACACAAGTCATGGGAGTAACTGAAATAACTAGGAGCATATGACAAATGTGCATAAGAAGTAAACTATACAGCTGAATATAGAAATAAACATGAGAAAATAGGTGATTAGTCATTGCCTCGAATGATGAATCATAGTCACAGTTGTATTGTGTCTTCACATATCCAGCTCCAACTCCAAAGGCACCTACAAGATTGTTAGAATGTGGTGTTAGAGCAATGAAGAATCACAAATATTCTCATATTTACATACCAATAGAAATATAACTTACATCCTATGAGATATTCATCACATGATCAGGTTAATAGAAAACAAATATTTGAGAGCACAAAAGATTCATCATTGGAAGCTTTCAACTTCATTTTTTTTTGCTAACTTGTTTGTTCACTGTGCAGGTATAGGAAAATTTATGTTCCTAATTTGAAGACTTCAAAGCATGTGGAGAGAATGGGCTACCATAAGGGTTGAGCCCAGCATGCTCAAATACAAAAAATAGCAATGACAATGTTACCCAAGAAGCATGATTTTCAGCCATAATGAATGATCAATTACAATGGAATAGCAAATAGAACATGCATTCAAGGTCCACATTTCAAAAGGAGCAATCATATAAAGGTAATGAGATTGTTTCCATAAAGTTGATAAACACGTAATCATGCTAGAACAATTGATAAAGAAACATTACATAACAAAGAAGAAGATTGTATTTCATAGGTTAAGTAATCCTAAGAAGTGTTCCAGATTTTCAAGTTAAAGAGGGGTAGTGCTTGAATGTTTCAGAATGTAAAATACTTACAATAACAATATCACATTTTAAACATACATATGGAGATGTATCATGTTTTTTGATGCAATTATGTTTGAGTAAATGTTCAGTACAAAAGCTAAATCAGAATACCTAGTTGGGGTTTTTGTCTCAAAAGAGAAAAATGCAAAAAGGAGATGAACGAGTTCGAGCTCATATATGTAATGGAACTCTAAAATTGCATATTATATAGTAGCCTAAATTTACCTTTTCTTTCACAATTGCTAAGACCCACATGGTGGTTTTTTGACAAAATGCACAATAAGTGAGGGATTTTAAGCCCAAATATACAAGGAGGAGTTTCAGAAAATACAGAGCATGAAATAAATTTTGGGTTTGCAGGCCGCAGCCAGGAACCATGATATCCTTCATAAATTAGAGAAACCCAGATGGGTTTGTGCAAAAAAAAAACACAAATACAGTGAAATAAATGAGGAATTTGTGGTTTAGTTGTGAAGTTGAGCCAAGGTTTTCCTCTTGTTTTCTAGAAAAATGAGAAGCTACAACAAGGGTTTCCAGCCATGGATATACATATAGAGTTTCAAAATACATAAACTGCATAAGTGGCCACAACCTGATAAGTTGGTTTCCTTCATAAATGACTAAACCCACTTGGTTTTTTTCCATGCAAATACAAATACAACATCAAATGTGAGGGTTCAAACTTTTTCAAGTGCTCAAGTTTTGTTAAAATTGCAGATATTATGATTAGATAGTCATGGCCATGGAAGAAGATTGGAACCTTCTAACACAAGGTTATCATTTTCATTATGGGTCAAGCCCAAAGGTCAGAGTGCTTTTGCAAAAAATAAAAGATGGATACAAAATGGGAGATTACCTTTTGTTGTTGGAGGAGGATACAATATTGGCCATGGATTTTTTCCATTATTCCTTTTCAAAGAAGTGTAGTTCGAGCTCTCATGGTGGCCCAAGATGGTGAAGAAATGTCAACAGCAAACGGTTAAAAAAAAAATGCAAAGCAAAAGTTACAAGAAAATGTCAGAAAGAATGGGTATAGCCACGGCCTTTATGGCCTCAAATCACCTCAAAATGAATTTGCAAAGCCTCAGAACAATGAGCAATCAACTTACCATCAAGTTCTCATGGAGATCAAGCCCTGTTGTAGCAGATTCGAGCTCATTTAATGGAAATTAAAGCTTCCAAACCCTCGACCATGGTGGCGTGGCCTCAGCCTTCTCCAAAAAATGCTAAGAAAAGAATGATAAAATGATTTAGGGTTTGAATGTTTTGACTGAGCACCCTAATCATTATGTCGGTATTTTTACCTTGTGTTTTAAAAATAAATCGTTGCATTTAACACTGTCATGATCGAAGACTTTAAGTCAACCAACCTAATATCATTCTGTTATATGCCATGGTCTTGAATTAAGATTCAATCAACTTGATCACCAAGGGAGGCTAAATGTTTACAATTGACTTTGAAGCAGAAGGTTATGAAAACCTTTATCTCAAATATATGTTACTTGTGTTTATTGCATATAATATAAATTTAATTAAATGTTTAAGATAATAGCTATAAATTACCTTAAATATTTATCATACAATGCATAAAATAAAAGTATCACATGATAAATATTTATCATACAATGCATAAAATAAAAGTATCACATGATAAATATTTAAAGTAATCACCACTGATTACTTTAAATATTTAATCAAACATTTATCTTTTTCCATGATTATTTACCAAACATAAGTGACATTCATGCGAGATAATTGTGGAGTGAATCATGGAGTTTGAGTTCTCATTCGAGTTCTATTTTGGAGTCAACTGATCATGCAATCAATTGAACTAAGGATCAATTTCATACAACTAAGGGAGATTCAGTTGAGTTTTCTTTGACTTTTAATCAAACTGGAGTGTATTTTGAGATCCTTTTGATCATGTATGTCATGAGTTGGAGTTTGCAGCATATCAGGTTCAGTTTGCTTAAGTGGTAGACCTTATTTTTGAGGCTTTTTCTTTTTTCTTGTGAGAGGATGTTTTCAGGATATTTTTCACTCCCAGTTCACTGTCAGTTCCACCTCTTGACACCTTGGGGTTATGATTCATTGTATATAGAGAAAAAGACTTAGTCTTTTTTCTCAGTTCTTGTTTTTTGCTTTTGTATTCTACAAAGAAGACTATCTTGTAACTCGGCTTTTAGTTTATGATATATAGCAGGTCTTACAGGTTATTTTAGATTGTCATTTGCAGGGTTTCCTTATTTTCATTATTGCAAGTCAAGTATTAGCCTTCTCAGGTTCAAGTGTTTTGTGTTTATTTATAAAGAATGGATTATCATGCCTTCTAGTGAAACATTATGTGATTAGATTGCCCAATTTGAGTTGTGAAAATAGATTTCATAATAATCAGTTGTGCATCAATCTGCTCATAAATACCAATTAGGTGCATCACCCAGTTTTAAGTTTAGTTATGCGTTCATTTCAAGTCTCTCTTCCCTTTTCCATCCAAGTTACAGACAATCATTAGCATATCATAAAGGAAGTCGGCCTATAATCTAGAGGTTTACTTTCAACATAGGGTGCCCACAACCTGAAAGTATTCCCATGTTTCACAGGATTGTTGAGCCTTTCGACTTTGCATTCAAGTGCTAATCCATGTGACAACACCCATAACCACCCAAAATTCAAAAATAAAAAGTTCTCCTCCACCCATCCCATAACCAATTTACAACTATCTCCCAAAAATAAATTTCAAATTAAGTATTTCTCCCTTATTCTCCACCTTCCAACTCTTAACCACTTAACCAACTGGATCTAATCCATCCATCCATCATCATATCTCCACCATTGATCTCTCTTCTTATAAACCTATAAATCCACCATCTATTAATCATATTTGGTATCCTAAATTTATATCATTATGCTATTAGTTCGAGTACCACATTTCAAACATTTTTTAGCAAATCCACTTTCATAGTGTAACAAGAATCAAAATTTTGGGTAACGTTTTTTTAATTTATTCATTTATGTTTTTCAATTTCTTTCTCTAAATGAGGTCACATTTGATACTGATTTAGGTTTTAATATTACATTTGAAATATTTGTTTTGGTCTATACTTTATTCAACATTTGTAGTACACCTAGTGGGACAAAATCTCCATAACATTTGTTTTATCATTCCTAACTCTCTTTGAATATTTTTTAAGGTTTTTCCTAAGGATAAAATTCACATTTGGAAAAGTTTGATCCAAGTTTTAAGATTCATTGATTTACCAAGTTTTTCATATAGAACTAACAATTGTGTCATTTATCAAGAAATTTGATTGTAAAAAAGATTCGACATTATGATATACAAGTAATGGCTAATTATGGATATTCTAGATGCCAAATATTTCTATATAATTTAATTTGAATTCACTTGTTTTACATGAATACTAAGTTATTTGTTCAATTTCATCTTCAAATTTTAATTGATCATTTTCTATAGTAATGACATTTTCATGTTTTTGTTGTGAACCTTGATTAAAATGTATAGATGGATCAATTATTTTAGAACTTCTCACTCTAGTACTACTTTTTGGCAATTATGGAATGCTATAATAAACATACTCATACTTGATAGATACCAATCTAAAACCATGGTTTTTAGTTTAAAACCAGCCTAAACCCACTTAAAACCAGCCTCATGGTCTTCAAAAATGCTTTATGCCTATCAAAACCACAAGCTTGCATCCAATACCATCAAATTATGCCCCAATACCATGAATTGGAAAATAAAACCACCTTTAGTCTTATCAAAACCACTCAACTACTTGTGAAAAATGGATACATCTATGTGAAAACCATGAGTCTGTTGCTAAAACAATGTATTTATGTAAATGAAAACACTTCATTTAGGTGAAAACCTTGCATTTTACCATAAAAATAGTGTATATTTTTTGTCAAAGGCACATATTATATATATATACTAAAATCACTATTTATGTTGAAATCCACAATGTTCATTGTTAAAATTGTCATTTATTACTATTAAAACTACCTTTCCCACGATAGAAACCATGAGTTTTACTTTTAATTTAACCCTCCATATCTAGTAAAAAACACCTTATATTCAAAGAAACTATGAGCTTTTTCTTAAAAATTATGGGGTTTATATTAAAAACACTGGATTTTTTAGTATAGATTGTCCCTTGGTTAACAAAACTTCCCATCAAAACCACCATAACTAATGTTAGAGAAATTCTAAGAATCTTCTTTAAATTTATGGTTAGATTATGCAAAAATCCAACAAATATTTGAAATCCATTAAGGTCAAAACTGATATTTCATCAATTTTTATAACCATTTTAAAACCATCGAAAGCCCATACATTAATTTATTTTTTATAATCCTTTTGAAATCTATACTAACTCATGGTTTTTGATAGTTTTTCATATATGAATAGCCTCAATTCCTATTGCCTTTTAAGTTGTTGGTCGTGTTCATCCCAAAAGACCTAAAAATTAGCTTCTACGCTTGTTTAGCACCTCCATCGTCTACCAATAGTCACATGGCCAACCGGGGTCAATCCGCATGAGCTAAATCCTAGCCCCCTTTTCATTTCAATACTTCAAAAAATCACCTTCTACTTAAATGATTATAACGTTTGTAAGAATAATTGGATTATTTATTTTTTATAGACACCAGAAAGATGGTTCATAGTTCTATACAACCATGAAGACTATTTTCTTAGATGTTGCCTAGATTTTGAGGTATAATTGCCTAAAATTATCCTTTCATTTTGAACTTTGGGTAGGCACACTTTTACGTATGATATTATGATTCACTGATTGTTTTTTTAAAACCACATGAAAAATCATAATGAAGCCATTGGTGACTTTTTTTTGTGTGTCTTCACATATATTTCTAGTTTTCTAGGTTATAATCATTTTAAACTTATGTTTTTCCTGAAGCTTTCATGATTTTCAAAGATAAATGTTTCTAAAATTACTAATATTTTTTCTTGTAGCACTACATGTCAACCAAATCAGTTCACTAAATTAGGCACACTTTATTTATCTAAAGAGAATTAACTCGTTTATTATGTTTGAAAATTTTAGAGTGTGTATACTCTCTCTTCGTGTTACGAAATAATCTTGGAGATAAAAAAACTCTTTTAGTTTTAATTTTTTATGTTACCCAAGGGTCTAAAGTCTATATTCTCTCTCCTCTCACTAGAAATAGATCTTGGAGATCAAAAGTTATTATATTTTTCCCTTTAAGAGGCCTATCTATGGATTTCATCACCCTAGAGGATGACCTCAACCATGTGTTTTGGATGGGTTTATAATAGGGAAGAGTGAAAGGTATAACTCAAAAATGATCCATTGTCATGTTTAGTAGAGCCTCAATACCTCTGATCCACCAATAATGATGAGGTGAAGAGACTAAGAGAGACCCTCCTGATTTCATGTATGTAAATGGGCCCTTAGTTTATAGACTCCCTTAGAAGATTGTATAGCCTATTTAAGACCTTTAGCCATAATTTAGTGTGTTTTAACGAAATTCAATCACCCCTTGAAGTTACTCATGAGTACCATCATGCATTGAGATACAATTAACCTTGGGTGAAGCCTTTGGCCATTCTTGGTAAGGGAATTTAATGCAACATGATTTACCCTAGCTATGCCTCACATGGTAGATGGTATTAGTAGTTTTTGATTATATAAGAAGCATTTACATGGTGTTGTACCCTTTACACAGAGAGCCCATAGGGTTAAAAAGGAACTAGTTCAAAAAATTATCAAAAAATCTATAATAAAAACAATGGAAATAAGACACAGAAACAACACATTAACAACAAAACACCAGCACCACCCAAACCAAAACACTAACTGTCAACATTTTCCTATTTTTGGACTAGGAGATTCAAAACATCATTCCCAATCCAGTTGGGTCCTTATCCCTCAAAATTATTATCCACTTCATCCTTGATGACATCAGACAGGGTGACAATAGATCTGTGAATCATTTTAACAATGAACTAGCCTAGACAAATGAATTTTTGCTCCAATTTAGCAACCAATTCCTATAGCACATTGAGTTCCTCGTTCTTGCCCTTCCTACTCAGGATCTCCTCTTCCCCGCCAGCTCTAGAATCAGAGGAGTGAGTGGAAGCCTCCTTAAGACTTCAGTTCATGTCAGAAAAATTACTAGTGCCTTCCACAAACCCTTCATTCATTTCTTCAACAATGCCTTTTTTTCCTTCAGTCCTGCTGCCAGTCTGCTCTAAATCATTGGAAATCTCATCAACCAGGGCACCTTTTTTGTTCTTCGCCAGTCTGTGGGACCTCCTCACACTAGTTTTCTCTATCCCCACTTCAAATATTTCAACCACCATGGTGTCACCCTTGGGTTCTTTATCCTCAACGCTCCTCCCTTCGCTATTAGAGGCCGACAAGTCCACCTGGCCCTGAGAAACGTTTTTCCCCTTCTTCTTAGCAGTGGGTCTAATGTCCTTCTTGACGAGTTTATTTTTTATCTCACATAACCCAACCACCACATTTAATTGGGCTAAATCGGTCGTGCTTTTCTTCTTTTTAGAAGGGGGTTTGGGCTTATGTCCATAAATGGGTTCAATTTCAGGCATGGGGGTTTTCCTCTTAGAACCCTCAAAGGTACCAAGGGAAGGATTAACAGGGGCCACATTAGGAGGTTCTAGTTCCTCAACACACACAACAGAGATGGGTTTGGGTAGGCATAGGTCAAGATGAAATTGGTAGAACCTAAGGATTAGGCCTTGATGTAGCAGTAAGGGGGAGAGACATCTAGGTTCAGAGCAGCATCCTCGAGGGCTTCTTTAACCAAATTTTCCAGAGAAGTGAGTAGAAAAAATGGAAAGTTGAGGGTCATATTGTGCCTAAAGTGGTTTAACAACGACAAATGGTAAAAAATAAAACACCTTTAACTGACCTTCTAAAGTAACATATTTCATTATTGCAAAACACACCTTGTCCTAGGGTTTTGGTAGTTCCTCACGGTCAAAACCAGACTGCTTTCGAACTAGCTTCTCATCACCTTTGAAGAAGGCATTGAGGCTCTCCAAGTCTTGAATTTTGGTATTTTTTTTTTATTTCTTTCCATCACAAGAAAGGCTCGTAGCCTTTCCAATAACCTCTTCATTCACCTCAAAATAAATTCCACCCATGGTGACCCTCCTATCCTTCCATGAACCAAAAAAATGGGCTAACAAACACTCATCATGACCCACAAGATTCTCTAAAAGTAGTGCCAGACCACCTTCATTACAATGTTCCAAGTAATGGGGTCCCTACAAAAGTCCTCACAATTATTAGGCTTGGTTCTCACTCTATCTCCACCTATCGCAACCCACAACACAAAATAGAAGACCTAGAGAAACAAAGATAGTTGTAAAAGTGACTACCTGTCGGTGAATTTTTCCTTTTTAAAACTATCATTCCTCCACCATCTGGGATAGCAAGGAGTAATGAAAGCAACCTGACTTTTATACGCTTTAGTGGTCATTTCTAATGACACCAGCTTCACAAGGCTATGATTATCATGAAAGAGCCATAGGATAAGATGTTTGTTAATTAAATTTGGATAGTTAATATCTATTAAGTCAAGGGTCAATTTAAAGTTGCACATTTCCCCATGCCACCAAGCCGCAAGGGGAGTTGATTTTTTTTAAAACTCAAAGGATCTTATGCAAATCATAAGATGGCCTAAATTGGAATTACTAAAAATACAAGCAATAAATAACTCATTACACACATCCCAACAGATTTGATAGGATATGTAGTATAATTGAGAAGATAGACTGTAAAATCCAAAGGCCCCATCATAAGTAGTGATGAAGTAAAGCCACATGACACCTGTCTTTAACCTCACCACCTCACGCAACCAGATCCACATCACCAAAGGACCTATCAAGTGGAGCCACTTGTACCAATTTATAAAGACATTGTTAACCATCATTGAATATTATATTCCTTTTTTCTTCAAGGATTAATCCTTGTATAATACCCGGTAATGCCTCAAGCCTCTTCCAACACTTGCATAAATTCCAATTTGACCCCAAGTTAGCCAAGCTATCAGCAACTTGATTACCTCCCCTGTAGATGTGAGTCAAATATTTTCTATCCAATTTAGAGACCAAAAGGTTTATGTCAAGAAGAATGTCCTCGATATTCCAGCCAAGTAATCGACTATGATTAAGAGAGCCAATCACCAACAAAGAGTCCCTTCAATGTGTAGTTTTTTTACACCCAGAGTGATAGCAACCTCGATGCCCTTAAGAAGCACCCATGACTCAGCTGTCATTGAAGAGTGAATACCCATTCCTCTAGCAAACCAAGCAACCAAGTTGCCCTTGCAATCCCTCATGATTCCCCCAATGCTAACCAAACCTAGATTCCCCTTAGCCACGCCATCAAATTTTAGTTTAAACCAATTCACATTCGAGGGTTTCTAAATAGTGTTTACTCTAGCAGTGATCTTGGAAGCATCAAAGAAGTTGGTTCCAAGATTGAAATTATAGGAATTTTCTATTTTAATCTCCCACTTTATTGGGGCTTTATTCGGAGGTTTCCATTTGTATAGGGAAATAATTTCAGAGATAAGTCTAGACCCAATGCCAAAAACTTCCTTGGGGCTCCTTTCAATGTCTCTGAAGATCCAATTTTTCCTTTCCTTCTAGAGGTACCAGTAGATGATAGGGGGAGTTTTTCTGCAGATTTCCATGGGAAGGGGATGTTGGAAGGGACCAGTCCAACCAACAATAAAGGAAATTAAATCCTTATTCAGAGTCCAATCAGTGGCCAACCTTTGAAAATCCAAGTCCCAAACCTCAACAACAAAAGGACAATGCAGCAATAGGTGATCAATAGATTCTTCATTGCATTTGCATAATATGCACCTATTCGTGATCATAAAGCCCCTTTTTTTAAGGTTGTCTTGGGTTAGAATCCTATTATGACAAGCCGTCCACCAAAAAAAAAAAAATTATAGTCAAGTGTCAGTTCCAGACCCATTTCCAAATCCTGCTTTGAGTTCCCTTGTCCGACAGAAGATCGTAAGCCGTCCTAACAGATAGGTTTCCCTTGCTTTCCAAATACCAAAAGAAATTATCAAGTCAGGGGAGAGATGGAAGCATAAGCAAAGTTATTTCCATCTCCTAGCACTAGGGGGACCAATAAGGTAGTCGTAAACACTCGAGCCAAAAAAATGAGTCACAGGTTCCTTGAGGTTTTTAAACTCAAAATTGGCCAAGGGGGTTTTAAGAAGCCAAGGGTCTTCCCAGAAATGAATACAATTGCCTCTACCAAGCTTCCAATGGAGAACAGTTAGAAGTAGATTCCTCATTTTGCATATATTATTCCAAGCTAGGGACCCACAAGGGTGATCATTCTCAATACACTTTATGAGGGGGTTATTGCCAAGATATTTGGCACACATTATCTTGCACCAGTCCTTTTCATTTCTTAACTGGTCCCATCCAACCTTGGCCAATAGAGCTTTATTTGTAGATTGGACCCTTCTAATGCCTATCCCTCCCCTAGATTTAGGGAGGAACACTTTCTCCCAACTGACAAGAGACATTTTATTTTTATCCTCAGTGCCAAACCAAAGGGAAACTCTCTGAATCTTTTCAAACTTCTTAGCTATGCAATTGGGAATTTTGAACAAGGATAGAAAATAGACTGGGATCCCCTGAAGGGTAGTAGTGAGGAGTTATAGTTTACCAGCATGACTCAAAAGGAAACCTTTCCATCCAGCAAGTTTTCTCTATATTTTTTCAAGAATAGTATTCCAGAAAGTGGGAGTGACTTCCTTAATAGTGAGAGGTAGGCCCAAGTAAACCGAAGGAAGTGAAGCACTCACACAACCTAAAACAATAGTCACACGGTCCTATAGACCACGAGTGCAGTTAAAAAATAGATCAAACTTTTATTATAATTAATACACTGACTTAAACAAGTCACATAAATATTGAGGCGGCTTTTCCATTTCCTAGCTTCCACCACCAAGGCCTTCCCAAATAACATAGAGTCATCAAAGAATTTTTGAATGGAAGCAGGTTCAAGGGTGGAGGTTGATTTAACACCTTTGATGGAGCCCTCCAACAATATACGAGTAACATTCATGCTCAGGACATCAGCCACCATTATAAAAAGATACGAGGAGAGGGGATCCCCTTGACGAATGCCCCTTCCAACCACAAAGAACCCATGAGGCACTCCATTGACTAAGATAGAGTACTGAACCATGGTAACACATTCCATGATGATGTTGCACTTTTTTATTGAAACCAAACCTATCAACGACTTTGGGAAGAAAGTCCCACAAAATTTTATTGTAAGCTTTAGAAATGTCAAGCTCCAGAACCATACTAGCATTGTTACACATGTCCATAGAATGTAAGCTTTCATGAGTGGATATAGTCACATCCAAGATATGGCGACCAGGGACGAAGCATTTTTTACTTGGGCTTATCATTTTATCTAGGAGGGGTTTCAAGCGGTTCACCAAGATTTTGGAAAAAATCTTATAAACAGTGTTACAAAGGCTAATGGGCCGAAAATCCGCCATGGTCTAAGGTTCATCAATTTTAGGCACAAGGGAAATGAAGGTATGGTTAAGCTGTTTGAGAAAATTACCAGAGTTGAAAAAATCCTTAGCTTCCAGAGTAAGGTCCTCACCTACAATGTCCAAAAATATTTGAAAGAAGGCCAAGGGGTAACCATCGGGTCCAAGGGCTTTAAAAGATCCCATACTAAACACAACAGACCTGACCTCCGCCAGAGTAACAAACCTCATTATAGAAGCATTGTCTTCAATGGATATGGAGTTAGGAAGGGGTTCCAACAGTAGAGCATCCAACACTGGGGTGGGAGCCTCAATAGGAGTAGATAAGGTCCTATTGAAGTGGCCAACAACCAATAGCCCAATTTGTAAGGGATGAGACACCTGATCCCCTGCCTCATTTTTCAACTTTTTTATTTGATTTCTTTTCTTATGTTTGAGGGCCAATACATTAAAGAAAGAAGTATTCTAGTCCCCCTCAGTCAACCATTGTATTCTAGATTTTTGCTTCCAAAATATTTCTTCTTTCTTCAAGATTTTTTCCCATTCCAAACATTTAGTCTTCTCCTATTGACAAGTCAAAATATAGGTATCACCTTCCTCCATCTTCTTTTGTAACATGTCGAGCTTATCAGAAACAACCTTTTTATTATGGAACACATCCCCAAAAACCCTCTTGTTCCATGCTTTAACCATATTTTTGATGTGTTTCAGCCTATGGAAGATCTGAAACATAGGGGAACCATGCACTAGGATATTCCACCAAGTAGAAATCATATTCCTAAAGTGAGGATGGGAGTTCCACATGATCTCGAACCGAAAAGGGAAAGACCAACAACAAAGTGTTCATTTAGGGTCAGCAGAAGAGGGTTGTGGTCAGAAATAGTTCAAGGTATGGCCAACAGATTAACATGAATCAAGGTAGTCCAATTAGGAGAAAAAAGGAATCTATCCAAATGGACTTGGATCAGACCAGCCCCAAGGCATCTATTGGACCAAGTAAAATACTAGCCCTGCAAATTAAAATCCACTAGACCAGTACAGTTCAAGAAGTCCTCCAGGTCAAACATATTGTTAGAGTAATCCATTAGTCCACCATTCTTCTCTGAGGGGTAAAGGGGGGAGTTGAAATCACAAGCCACCATCCATCAGTCTCCCCTATTAGTCAAAATCCAGTTAGATATTTCCTGCCAGAGGGTTTTCCTCACATTCCTAGTATTGGGAGCATAAATTTTGATCAAAGACTAGGAGCCCCCAACATTGGAAAAGTTGACCCATACACTATTCTAACAATAGAATAGTTCAGAACAAAAGATCCTCATGGGATTCCACATTACAAAAATACCACCTAAAGCCCCATCCACATCACTATAAGCAAAGAAAGCATCCAGCCAAAAATAATTTTCTACAGGTTCAAAAATGGTTTCCTTCATCTTGGTTTCTTGTAGAGGAAAAAAAACATATATTTTGTGTTCTAGAACATAGTTCTTCAAGGCCAACTTTTTGTGGGGGATATTCAGCCCTCTCACATTCCATGAAAGGACTTTCATTTTGAAGCTTTCTTTGAGGACACTTCCAATGTCCTCTACTTACCTATCGCAATTTCCTTTGTTGTTTCTTTGTTCCTAGTCAACCACTAGTTGGGTCAACAAGGATGAGACTCACCACCCACATCTTCTTTCTTTTGTTTACCCTTCCTCTTAGGGGTTGACTAGAACTCTTCTTCCATAGGTTGAAAGTGATTCACCTCAATAGTCTCAATCATTCCAAGACAAGGCTTAACCAACGATACTCCATCCTCCACACCTATAGTAGGTGAGGGAAGATTTTCCAAGGATACCTATGAATCCCAAGTCACACCAAAGTTAGGACTTGCGGGTTTACACACTAGGACACTTGTGGGGGAAAAGACCATTGGGTACAATGGCAGAGTCAGCCAAGATCCCAACTAGATATGTCACAGTCACAAGGTTAGCAAGCCATGTCTTGGTCGGGGACTCAATGATCTTAAGAATGTCAGCTTCAAAAGGGAATTCATTAGCAGGGACCTCTTCACTTGGAGCATTGAGGTTGGGGATAGGTCTAATCATGGATATGCAGTCTGAAATAAGGTGGCATGACTTAGCACATTGTTTGCAGTAAATCTTATCATTCTCATGATAGACCCGTTGAGTCCAAGATCCAAAGACAGAACGGAGTTTCACATAGCTGGGTAAAGTATTGTTAACATCAATATTAACATAGAAGCGAGAAAAAACTAACCCAGACATGGATTTGGTGATAGAGTCTGAGGTGATTTGGCCAAAAGTATCACCAATGCTCCTAAAAATCGATTCATCCTAGTATTCCAGGCGAAGACTAGGGAGATGCACCCAAACAGGAGCCAAATTGTTGATATCAATAGCAGGGTCAAATCCTAGTTTCCAGTGGCACAATGACAACCCATGCTTCCCATAGACCCAAGGGCCTGAAGAAAGCACCGAGACCACATCTTCCTCTATCGTGAACTTAAAAAGGAAAATTCCACTAGCCATTGCATAGACACTCGCACTTCCCTTCAAACGCCATTTCCTAGAAACCCATCTTTGAATCATATCAGATGGTATTAGTAGTTAATTCTACTATGGGCCCACATTAATTATCACTCCCACCTAAATAGTATAATTTTTTCATATGTTTAGTGTGTCTTCTTGTGTAAAAATAGTGATTATCCTTACACCTTATCACATAAACCAACATGTTTACTTTGTCTATTGAGTCATCTTGCACCAAATCCTAGGATAAAAATTGAATCTTTATTTCCAAACCTTAGTGTCAAAATAATCCAATTAAGCATCAAAATTTTAGAAGATTATAACACCCCTTCATAGAATGTTGAAACCAATATTAAGTCCATTATCCAAAAACATATTGTCATAATCCACCTTACCTTACATCTATTCAATAATTTTCCAACTCATACTTATATCATCCTAGTTTCATCAATGTAAACTCAAACTTGAAATCAAAACCTTTATTTTATTATTAGATCCCTGCATCATAGATTACTTAAGAACCTAGCCTATCAACCTTGTCTTGGTTAAGAACTTGCATATCTTAAGTATATGTATTCTATCTTATCCATCAAATTAACCAAGGTCTTAAAATATAATTTATTTTAATCTTTCATAATTCAAATGAAATCTTTCATCTTTCATCAATTCACATCATATAATTCAATCAAGAACCCTTTTCAACCTTAGCATTCGACCAAAATATTTGTAATGTCATCCTTTTTTAACATCAAGGTTTATGTTGCCTTTTCAAATCAAATCATTTCATCTTCATCAAATTTGATCATTTTTTCCCTCCCATAACAAGATCCCAAGCAAAGAAGATCATGGATCCTCATTATAAAAATCCTTTTGTATTTATTTTTGGGCTTCCTTCACACATTTAACCTTATTTAACTAATGATAATCATAATAATGCAAATAATGGCTGATTTTTTGTTAATCAATCTGAATTCTCTCCTAAATTTAAATAATTCCTACTAGATGAGAGCACCCAAGACATGATTGGCCTCTCTATTTCCCATTACAAGGATCAATTATTAGAGCACCTTCACAATGAGGGAGGAAAACTTCCCCAAATTATTGATAAGAAAAAATTAGAATACATTATTTTTCAAGAATGCACACCACATACACATGGTAATTCTTGGAGTAATATACTTGAAACCACTCATGAGAATATTACCTATCACATGGATCAACAAGTTATTGGTAGTGTTCCGCCTCCCCTCCTCCTCCTTATGTATATGTCTCATCTTCCAAACCACATCAACAAGATCAATATTTTCTCTCTATATTTAAGAGTCAACAAGCGATACATCAATCTATCCAAGAGAATTTAGTTTCACTCCAAACCTCACATTACCCAAAAAAATATTTACCACATCCACCCCACATTAATATTCCACCTCTAATATCTCAAAAACATAGTTCATATCTTCCACACCCACCTCAATTTCTATTCTCATCTTCATTAATCCCATTTATGTCTAACCTTGTCCATTCACTTGCACCATTATAAATTATCTAAACTATCCCAACACATTATTCACTTCCACCATATGTGTCTCATCATTTAAATAAATTTCAACCAATGCCACATCATCAAGATTCTTCCCACCAATTCACATCTCCACTTTTAGAATCATATCAAACCAGTTATCAATCAACATTTTCATCTCAAATGCTCTATAATCCACTTTACAACAACCTCCACATTTTAGATCATCAACTACATACCTTCCAATTAACCTCTTGGTGCAACTTATTTTAATCAAGAGTGGCAAGAGATGAAGAACACACTTAAAGGATTACAAAGTCGGACTTTAAATCAAAGAAAATAAAATAAATTTCAAAATATATGTCCCTACCATTTCAATCGTAGTATCACATTAACACATTTTCCTATCAATTTTGAAATACCTAAATTTGATAAATAAAAAGTATTGGTTATTTTTTTAGAACCAAACTTGATCTTACCACTTACCTATGAATATGCCAAAATCCAATTATTACCAAGGGTAAGGTTTGGCCAACAAACAAGTAAGGATTATTAGGACATTACTTCTACACTTCGGGCTCTTTGAAACCCAAGAGGGTAATCCTAACAATGTTCACATGATATTCTTCTACCATTTTTATCATAACATTACAACATACAGATAATTCCCATATAAAGGCTCAATTAACAGAATGTATCTAAGAACTTGGCTGCTTCTTAACAATAATTCACAGCTATAGCATGAGAATGGTAAAACATTATATCATTATAACCCATTTCATAAAATTTGATTTAATGAATGGCTTGTTGTTGAATTAATCAACACAATACAATACAATTGCCTCACTTAGGCCAGTGTCTCATCCTTGGAATGAAGTCAATGCTAACACCCACATAATTTGACATCAATTTTCACACATGACATTATTTAAAGCTTTGATAATATTGTATTATAGTATTTAACATTATATCTCAACCATCACTTCTTACTAACATCCTAGCACCTAATTTGATATAAAATTATAGCTCTATTCAAGAATTTACATCAATTCATTGAATTAATTAGCAAGAATAAAACCATACACCCATTGTAAGTCAATAGAGACAAATAAGATAACCCTTGATTATATTATTTATAGTTTATAAAACTAGTACATGGGAGAGAAAATGGTGTCGAACTCGCACTATTTTGTTCTATATTGTCATTATAACTACCAAGACTACATACACATATTAGTAGACTTGAACCTAAGACTTAACACTAAAAAGTTCAGTATCCTTTACAATTCTTTGTGTGATCAATTCCAGAACAACCAACCCACCCTTGCGTAACCAGCTCTGAATTCCCATTTATAAAGATATAGGAGAAAAAAAGCCACAAGTTGAATTAACAATTACAATTACATTTGCATTTGATGTTTAATTTCATATTAATTTCAGACATTCCCTAGATAGTTATATTTACTCTTTGCAAAATGGGGAGGAAATAAAAGAAAAAACTCCATATCATTCATTGAAGAGGATCATCTAGCCTTCTAAAAGGCATCATTCGCTATTGCAGCAGCTTCAAAATCCCTTGTCCACATCGATCAAATAATATTATCCACATCAGCACCCAAAACAAAAATTTACATGTTCACAGAAGAGGACGATCCCACTGTTGTGGCAATGGTATCATTGAAAACAAAAATCGAACCAAGGTGCTACTATAATTCATCAACATCAGAGTGTGCATGCCCCCCCCACCCCGTGTTCTTTCTAAAATTGGAGAAGACACTACCCCTCCATCATCAAAAAAATCCTGACCTGTCAAAGTGAAAAGGTACCGGGAATAGTCTGAGTCAGTATCTCCTTCATCGCTCTGAGGACTATTTTAAACCTCAATGGGAGAGTTGTGATTTCCTATGTAAGAATTATAAGCCCCATGATACTTGTTCTTACTCTTCGCTTCCCTCACAGGCTTAACTGATTCTTTCTTTCTAAGCTTGACCAATTCTTCTAAAACGACCTTGCTCCTCAAATTATAGGTACTCCTAGCACCACCCTACACAACCTTCCTACGGGCTTTCTTCTTCTCCCTTGGTGTCACAGGATCTCTTGGTGTACCTTATTAATTTTTGGGAGCATCATCCTAAGACTCAAGTAGACTAAGTCTCCTAGACCTCCTGACTAGCATGGTTGACCCACCTGGTTTACTCATTCTCACAGGACACATAACAAGAACCCACCAACTCTTGCAGAAGAATTCACCAGTCCTAGTTCTTAAATAGAATTTTGCATAACAAAACCCCAGGACTTACACAATTCTCACCAACTTGAAAGGAAAATGCATGCAAATGTAACCCTGACTATCCCAGGAGTTTGAAACACACAGGCCAACTAGTTCATAATTGGAATAGGGAACACATAAAAAATCAACTTACCTAGGACAATTACTTCAATGACTCTGCAATTACATGCCTAAGATTTGAACACCCTTTCCATGGCTCTAGAGCAATCTCTCAACTCTAGATTATTGCAACTGGTGAGATAAAACAACAGATGGTCTGCATTAAGTAGAAAAATCAAGAGCGTGTAGCCATCAATGATCGAAGAGAGATTTGCACGAGCAAGCTGACAACTAGCCGCTTAGCTTTGAATCTAGGTCGTTGATACCTTCAAATTTAAAATGCAATCAATGGTGTTCCTCAATCATTGCTCTTGGATCTTACAAATTGTACCTCAAAAATGGTGATACCACCTTAGAAAACTTCCACATCTTCATTTTAATCTTATTATTCATCTCTTAATCTGAGATCCATCATGTATCACCACTCTGGCCTGTACCCCTTCAATTAAATCAGTGAGGCACCAAGAGCCAGCATTGAGGAGAATATTCCATCCACATACCATCGCCCATCATGAATCTACCTTCATTCCTCAAAGTTTGATCAACGATGTGAGCATTTGGCACAATGAAAACTCCATTGTAGGATCAAAACCCACCCTTTTGGTAATATTCATTTCCCATCGCTTATTGTTGATTCATGCTTCAAATTCTAGACCGCATCAATGACACAGGAAAGGTAGCAATGGAACAAGATCGGGCCACATGTACCCTTTTAAGAATATCAAAAGGCAAGAAAGGCATCACCCATATCAAGGCCTCAAAATAACATTGACACATTAGAACTAGAGGCCTCATCACTCATCACCCATTTGAAACTCAAATTTTACAACCAATCTACAATGAGCAATGGAAGAAAATGCAAAGAGCACAAAAATTCATGAAGGCCATCACGCATCGCAAATTCAAAGAAAAGGACCCAAAGGTGATTAGCGATAGAGAAGCAACCTGCGATACAAAGAGAAACCACATCTCTCATCGCTAATGCAAAACATAAATCCAGAAACCTATCCACGATGAGCAATACAAAGGAAATACCTCTCATCACTCATCACTAATATAAATCAAATGTTTACAAAGTTAACCACGATGAACAATGAGCAAGAGCGATAAATGGGACTTAAGAGGGATAATTATGTACATGCACATAAGTTGCTTTAAGAAGGGGCATGCCTAGGACCACGTATGAAAAGGCCTCAAAGGACTTAAACCAAATCATTTCAAAGGATGTAAATGCAAAACAAGCTCGATCAGTCAGACTTTCAAAATAAAGTATTTCTCAAACCTAGGCACAAGGGATCGGTAACTTCATGGACTTCGATGGCTCAAGTCATTTTAACATAATCATGAATGGGCTACATCAAGTCAACGACAAAATATAACACTACAAATGGTATCAAACTTAAGGTTTTTTAGAAGGCTTTATCAACAAAAAACCCTAAATCCATGACAATGGATAAAACCAATAAGCCCAATGGTATGGGATTAACCAAATTTTATAGAATTTTGAGATGGAACACAAAGCACTTTTAGGGGTTCCATCAGTGGCTCTAGTTGGGGACTTTTGTTCCTCCATAACAAAGCTAGATTCCAGAATCTCTTATTGAAGCAGATCAGGCACAAAGAACCCAAAACCAAGACACAGCAAGAGAAAAGGACCAAAGCAACCAACATATATATAATATTTATATGACTGTACAATGATCCTACTTCAAAATCTTAGAAGCCTCTCTTTATGTACAATCTCTCAACCTATATTCTATAAATTAATAGGCTTCATTTTCAATTGGTGGGCCCAGGCCCCCAAAAAACCTAAGACTAGTATCTACCCTTGTCAAAAACCTTGTTCTTTTTTGTCTGTACTGGACCAAGGCTAAAAATACTACCATGAATTTTTCGCCAACTAAACCTTCTAGGTTCATTGCAACTAACAATAATTGCCATATGCACAAGTTTACCATTATCATTACTAACCCTATCTAACTAAAAATTGTATTCAGACATCTATTGAAATTCAAGATCAATGTGATATCTTACCTTGTTCATTTCACAATTACTCTCCACCAGCCATTCACTTAACTAGAAATGAAATGGAAAGTACTCATAGTCCATTTTCTCATTGACTCCATAAGGGTTGACATAAATTTCAGTTTGTACATCAAACTAGAAGCTTAATTCATAGACATTTGTTCAAGATCCTCACCCAGGAACATATATTTCAAGCTACATTACAATTCAATTTCTGATAACTTAAGGTTATTAGAAAGTTCATATAAAACCTTGGAGTCATCAATTGGTCTCTGTCTTATGCCAGATGAAAATTTATCATGTGTGATAAATGAGAAATGTTCATACATGGGAACACTCTAAAACTAGTGTTCACATTCACTTAAGCACTGTAAACTTTCCATACCACCATTTTCTCAATTACTTGGGGTGAGAAATTCATCAAAACCCATGGTCCCTCTGCTCATATTCAGATCAAGATCATTACCACAGACACCATTATCAATTGTATCCCATGCATCAAAGAATATCTCCATTTCGGGTTCATTTACATGTTCTAGTTCAATCTTCAAATTATCATCCAACTCAAAGCAGAATGTTTCAAAGGATGGCTCAAAAAACTCAGAATTAACATGGTCAGCAATAGGGAACCCATATGCCTCATCCATTGATATGCATGATGACTCAAATATGATAAGTTCATTATAATCTGAAAGTTATGCATTGGTAACTGAATAAGCTTTTGCATCCCCTTCATCATCAATAAATTCTTTGTCAAAAAAATCATGTCCATTTTTGCAAAAAAAACTTGCATATTCCACTTTTGCATCACACGAATAATCAAGAACTAAGAAATGATCTTGATGGTTTGTTCCAAAATCTTCATTATTATTATCATTGTGCTTGGGCTCAAGATACTAAACACATGCATTCTTATCTTCAAACTCATCCTCATTCCTAAAACTGGTATGCTCAAGCTTTGACATGACTGGATTGTATTCCAGATATCCCTCATAGGGAACTTGTTCATTTACTTGTAAGGGAAAAATTTCTTGAGCATTAATATTATTGCATACTTCCTGCAGGGAGCAAGCTTTTGAATTGTCTTCACAAAAATATTTATATTCCCGAGAAAAATAGTTAGAAACTTCACTTTCCCTATAATCATCATCATGGGGCACTTCATTACCATATGCACTAATCTCAAAATGTTCAACATGAACACTCAAATTATCATATTCAGTTCCTTTACCATTTGTTTGTGATGAAACATCAACAACCCTTGTTGATGCATCTTTACCTTCATTGACACTATTTTACTATTTTTCATTTCAACTGATTGTGGATTGATCATAACCACTATCCTCACTTATACCACAAGACACATGTCTATTCTCTAATACACCCTCTTCACTTACTTGAGGTGTCTCATGATTTTCTTCAATGGGACAACCACTGCTAACACTTTGGCATTTCATATTGTGTTCATAATCATGCTTAACTTCCTCAACAATTCTAATCCAATCAATTAGTTTATCAAAACCCTGGGGCTTCAATTCCTTAGGCAAGGTACTCATTCCTAGCTCAAAAAATTTACAAAAGAAGTCAATGCACATTGCATCTTTGGGTTTGAGACTTTTAGGAATTTCCAATAAGGTGTCCAAAAACCTTGCCAATAGGTCATATGGTGATTCCCCTTGATGTATTTTCATACTAGACAGTCCTTGAATAAAATATATTTGATCAACATTGCTTAAGATTTGTTGATGTTCAATTTGGAGTTCACCATTAGTTACCTTGAGTAATAATGGGAAAATCAAGATAGTAGAAGCAACTCCATCATGACTATTACTACTATTATCTATTCTACTTGACACTTGCAGCCATATACCCTTTCATTATTGAGTACCTCAAGTTGTTTTCAATGTCCATGGAAATTTGATAAGCTTGATGCAAATTTGTGGGATCCTTATCTCTCAACAAATAGCTCATTTCTTCATCAAATGCACAAAAATAAATAATCAAACACTCTACATCACTCGGTCTCAGGCTTTCAAGGATGTTTCTTATTGCTTTTGCAAATCTCAGATTGAAAGCTGGGACTAACTCTTTTTCATCCTTTTGAATTTACATGAGTCTTTTTCGTACTAAACTCAAATGAATCCTTTCACCAAATTGTTCTATAAATGCTACCATAAATTCATTCCATGAAGAAATGGAACATACTGGTAGATATGAAAACCAATCTCTAGCATCTTCCTTTAGAGATTGAACAAATAATTTCATGACAACATCTTAATGATCTACCTCATAATCACCCATCAAGTCCATGAATGTACGTAAATGTCTATAGGATGATCCATAACTTTTCTCTATGAATTTTGGAAAATGCTCCCTAACATTATTAGGAACAAGGTTTGGGAAACCTTGAATGTCACTAAAGCTTAATGGCCTATACCTCCCAATAGAAAAATTTATTTGATGACATAACAAAAGTTGCATGCCCTGCATATCCTTACTTGACATTCTGCATGGGGATATAGAGGAATGGTACATTTCCTTGTATCCCTTACAAAACCTCAAAACTCAACCACACAGTTGATCATTCATTGCCTAATTATTTGCTTTAACCATGACCTCAAGGTGCTCAACTGAACTAGATATATGCCTTAGATCTTTTAATGGGAAAATTTTATGGATGAGCATTATTCTTCATAGAAAATTCAGATTTAACCTTAGAAGTATGTAAAATTACCACTACCATTTCCCCTTCATTAGTGCTCAAACCACTTAATAGGAAACAAAACAAAAAAATCGCAACACTCAACATGGTTTTCACATAAAATTATTCTACTTGAAAACCAAAAGATGGGAAATACCTAGATATGTTGCAGCTACTTTGAATTATGCTCCTGACTAGAAAACTTTGCAGATCTGAAGCCATATCACCATTCCATCAAGTGCTTTGCATAGATTCATCACCTCATTCTACAGAGGAATAAAATTCAACAAGATGAAGTTCCTTTCAAAAGTTAAATTCACTTTGAGTCCTCTTCAATATTAGAATTACGTAGGAATCCTTTATATTTTGGAGTCCTTTGAAGCTTTCTTTCTAGCTACTTGTCAGGGTAGCTTCATCATGTGAGCTCCAGTCTAATTCATCTTTTCTCAGCAAGTATTAATTCTAACTTTTTGGGCTCTCTCAAATAATACATATTGGTGCAGAGATCTCGGAGTCGCCACCCACAGTTAGTGAGAAATCATGAAAATATTATGGAAGAATGGTGGATCTCGACAAGATTTTCCAATTTTAGGGGAAACATAGTAAATCCTTGCATCATTTAAGAGAATTGAATCACTGACACTAAATCTAGACTTGCGAAATGAATTTATTGGAAAATATTTGACTCTTTAATAGGACAATCTACAACCCAATTTCTAAGTGCATCCCAAGCAGAGTCACCAATCTGTTGGTGAATCAGATGGGAAAATAAGATTGTATAATTCTAAATCTCTAGTTACAAACTGATTTGGAACTTCAATAGATTTTTAAGGCAATATGACCTTCTATCAGTATTTTTCTCAAGTACATCCCCAATAGAGTGTCCAATCTATTGGTTATATTTTTAGAACCAAAATTTATCTTACCACTTACCTATAAATCTGCCAGAATCTAGTGATTAGCAAGGGTAAGGATTGGTCAACAAACAAGTAAGGATTATTAGGCCCTTACTTCTACACTTCAAGCTCTGTGAAACTCAAGAGGGTAATCCTAACAATGTTCACATGATATTCTTCTACCATTTTTATCATAACATTGCAACATACATATAGTTCTCATATAAAGGCTCAATTAACAGAATGTATCTAAGAACTTGGTTGCTTCTTAACAATAATACATAGTTAAAGCATGAGAATGGTAAAACATTATATCATTGTAACCCATTTCATAAAATTTGATTTAATGAATGGCTTGTTGTTGAATTAATCAACACAATACAATACAATTACCTCACTTAGGCCAGTGTCTCATCCTTGGAATGAAGTCAATGCTAATACCCACATAATTTGACATCAATTTTAACACATGACATTATTTAAAGCTTTGATAATACTATATTATAGTATTTCAACATTATATCTCAACCATCACTTCTTACTAACATCCTAGCACATAATTTGATATAAAATTATAGCTCTATTCAAGCATTTACATCAATTCATTGAATTAATTAGCAAGAATAAAACCATACACACATTGGAAGTCAATAGAGACAAATAAGATAACCCTTGATTATATTATTTATAGTTTATAAAACTAGTACATAAGAGAGAAAATGGCATCAAACTTGCACTATTTTGTTCTATATTGCTAGTATTACTATCAAGACTACATACACATATTAGCAGACTCAAACCTAAGACTTAACACTAAAATGTTCAGTATCCTTTATAGTTCTCTGTGTGATCAATTCCAAAACAACCAACCCACCCTTGTGTAACTAGCCCTGAATTTCCATTTATAAAGATATGAGAGCAAAACAAACCATAAGTTGAATTACTAATTACAATTACATTTGCATTTGACATTTTAATTTCACATTAATTTCAGACATTCCCTAGATAGTTATATTTACTCACTGTAAAATGGGGGGAAAACAAAAGACAAAACTCCATATCATTCATTGAAGAGGATCATCCAGCCTTCTAAAAGGCATCATTCGCTATTGCAGCAGCTTCAAAATCCCTTGTCCACATTGATCAATGAAGATTCTCCATATCAGCACCCAAAACAAAATGTTACACATTCATAGAAGAGGACAAGCCCACTATTTTGGCAATGTTATCATCGAAAACAAAAATTGAATCGAGGTGCTACTCTAATTCATCAGCATCAGAGTGTGCACTCTCCCCCCCCATGTGTTCTTGCTGAAACTAGAGAAGCCACTACCCCTCCATCATCAAAAAACTCCTGACCTGTCAAAGTGACAAGGTACCGAGAATAGTCTTATTTAGTATCTCCTTCATCGCTCCAAGGACTATTTGAAACCTCAATGGGAGAGTTGTGCTTTCCTACGTAAGAATCATTAGCCCCATGATACTTGTTCTTCCTCTTCACTTCCCTCACAAGCTTAACTGATTCGTTCTTTCTAAACTTGACCAATTCTTCTAAAAGAACCTTTCTCCTCAAATTATAGGTGCTTCCAGCACCACCCTGCACAACCTTCCTACGGGCTTTCTTCTTCTCCCTTAGTGTCATAGGAGCTCTTGGTGTACCTTATTAATTTTTGAGAGCATCATCCTGAGACTCAAGTAGACTAAGTCTTCTAAACCTCCTGACTGGCATGGCTGACCCACCTAGTTTACTCATTCTCACAGGACACATAACAAGAACCTGCCATCTCTTACTTGCAGAAGAATTCACCAGTCCTAGTTCTTAAATAGAATTTTGCATAACAAAACCCAATGAATTACACAATTCTCACTAACTCAAAAGGAAAATGCATGCAAATGTAACCCTGACTATCCCAGGAGTTTGAAACACACAAGCCAACTAGTTCATAATTGGAATAGGGAACACTTAAAAAATCAACTTACCTAGGACAATTACTTCAATGACTCTGCAATTACATGCCTCATATTTGAACACCTTTTCCATGGCTCTAGAGCAATCTCTCAACTCTAGATTATTGCAACTAGTGAGATAAAACAACATATGGTCTGCATTAAGTAGAAAAATTAGGAGTGTGTAGCCATCAATGATCGAAGAGGGATTTGCATGAGCGAGCTGACAACTATCCGCTCAACTTTGAATCTGAGTCGTCGATACCTTCAAATTTAAAACACAATCAATGGTGTTCCTCAAGCATTGCTCCTAGATTTTACAACTTGTACCTCAAAAATGGTGATACCACCTCAGAAAACTTCCACATCTTCATTTTAATCTTATTAGTCATCTATTAATCTAAGATCCATCATGTATTGCCACTCTGGCCTGTACCCCTTCAAATAAATCAATGAGGCACCAAGAGTTGGCATTAAGGAGAATATTCCCTCCACATACCATCGCCCATCGCGGATCTACCTTCATTCCTCAGAGTTCGATCAACGATGTGAGCATTTGGCATGATGAAAACTCCATCGTAGGATCAAAACCCACCCTTATGGTAATATTTGTTTCCCATCACTTATTGTTGATTCATGCTTCAAATTCCAGATCACATCAACGACGGAGGAAAGGCAGCGATGGAACAAGATTGAACCGCATGTACCCTTTTAAGAATATCAAAAGGAAATAAACGCATCACCCATATCAAGGCCTCAAAATAGTGTCGACACATTAGAACTAGAGGCCTCATTTCTCATCACCCATTTGAAACTCAAAATTTACAACCAATCCACAATGAGGGATGAAAGAAAATGCAAAGAGCACAAAAAGTCATGAAGGCCATCACGCATCAAAAATTCAAAGCAGAGGACCCAAAGGTGATTAGGGATAGAGAAGCAACCTGAGATACAAAGGGAAACCACATCACTCATCACTAATCTGAAACATAAAGCAAGGACACTATCTGTGATGAGCGATACAAAGGAAACACCTCTTATCACTTATCACTAATATAAATCAAACGTTTACAAAGCTAACCGCAATAAACGATGAGCAAGAGCGATAAATGGGACTTAAGTGGGATAATTCTCCATGTGCACATAAGTTTCTTTAAGAAGGGGGATTCCTAGGACCACGTATGAAAAAGCCTCAAAGGACTTAAACCAAATCATTTCAAAGGATGTAAAGGCAAAACAAGGTCAAATAGTCAAACTTTTAAAATAAAGAATTTGTTAGACCTAGGCACAAGGGGCCGATAACTTCATGGACTTCAGTGGCTCAAGTAATTTTAACATAATCAAGAATGGGCTACATCAGGTCAACGGTGAAATATAACACTGCAAATGGTATCAGACTTGAGGTTTTTTAGAAGGCTTTATCAACACAAAACCCTAAATCCATGACAATGGATAAAACCAATAAGCCCAATGGTTTGGGATTAAACGAATTCTATAGAATTTTGAGATGGAACACAAAGAAATTTTAGGGCTTCCATCAGTGGCTCTAACTGGGGATGTTTGTTCCTCCAGAACAAAGCGAGATTCCAAAATCTCTAATTGAAGCAGATCAAGCACAGAGAACCCAAAACTAGGACAAGGCAAGAGAAAAGGACCAAAGCAACCAACATATATATAATATTTACATGACTTTACAATGATCCTACTTCAAAATCTTAGAATCCTCTCTTGATGTACAAGCTCTCAACATGTATTCTGTAAATTAGTAGGCTTCATTTTTAATTAGTGGGCCCAAGCCACCAAAAAACCTAGGACTAGTATTTTCCCTTGTCAAAAACCTTATTCTTTGTTGTCTCTACTGGACCAAGGCTAAAAATACTACCATGAATTTCCCACCAATTAATCCTTTTGGGGTCATTGCAACTAACCATAATTGTCATATGAATGAGTTTACTATTATCATTACTAACCCTGTCTAACTAAATACTGTATTCAAAAATCAAGTGAAATTCAAGATCAATGTGATATCTTACCTTGTTCATTTCACAATTACTCTCCACCAACCATTCACTTAACTAGAAATGAAATGGAAAGTACTCATATTCCATTTTCTCATTTTCACCATAAGGGTTGACATCAATTTCAGTTTGTACATCAAACTAGAAGCTTAATTCATAGACACTTTGTTCAAGATCCTCACCCAGGAACATATTTTTCAAACTACATTACAATTCAATGTCTGATAACTCAAGGTTATTATAAAGTTCATATAGAACCTTGGAGTCATCCTTTGGTCTTTGTCTTATTCCAGATGAAAATTTATCCTATGTGATAAATCAGAAATGTTCATGCACAGGAACACTCTAAAACTAGTGTTCACATTCATTTAAGCATTGTAAACATACCATACCACCATTTGCTCAATTACTTGGGGAGAGAAATTCATCAAAACCCATGGTCCCTTTGCTCATATTCAAATCAAGATTATTACCATAGACACCATTATCAATTGTATCCCATGCATCAAAGAATATCTCCATTTCGGGTTCATTTACATGTTCTAGTTCATTCTTCAAATTATCATCCAACTCAAAGCAAAATGTTTCAAAGGATGGCTCAAAAAATTCAGAATTAACATGGTCAGCAATAAGGCACCCATATGCCTCATCCATTGATATGTATGATGACTCAAATGTGATAAGTTCATTATAATTTGAAAGTTGTGCATTGGTAATTGAATAAGTTTCTGCATCCCCTTCCTCATCAATACATTCTTTTTCAAAAACAATCATGTCCATTTTTGCAAAAAAACTTCCATATTCCACTTTCGCATCACACAAATAATCAAGAACAAATAAGACATGATCTTGCTAGTTTGTTCCACAATATTCAGTATTCTTATCATTGTGCTTGGGCTCAAGATGCTAAACACACACATTCTTATTTTCAAACTCATCCTCATTCCTAAAACTGGTATGCTTAAGCTCTTACATGATTGAGTTGTATTCCGGATATCCCTCACAGGGAACTTGTTCATTTACTTGTAATGGAAAAAATTCTTAAGCATTAATATTATTGCATCCTTCCTGCAGGGAGCAAGATTTTGAATTGTCTTCACAAAAATATATATATTCTTGAGAAAAACAATGAGAAACTTCACTTTCCCTATAATCATCATCACAGGGCACTTCATTACCATATGCATTGAGCTCAAAATGTTCAACATGAACACTCAAATTCTCATATTTAGTTCCTTTACCATTTGTTTGTGATGAAACATCAACAATCCTTGCAGATGCATCTTTACCTTCATTGGCACTATTGTACTATTTTGTATTTGGACTAATTATGGATTGATCATAACCACTGTCCTCACTTATACCATAAGACACATGTCTATTCTCTAATACACCCTCTTCACTTACCTGAGGTGTCTCATGATTTTATTCAATGGGGCAGCCACTACTAACACTTTTTTATTTCATATTGTGTTCATAATCATGCTTAGTATTCTCAAACATTCTAATCCAATCAATTAATTGATCAAAACCCTGGAACTTCAATTCCTTAGGCAAGGTACTTAGTCCTGGCTCAAAATTTTCATAAAACAATTCAATGCACATTACATCTTATGGTCTGAGACTTTGAGGAATTTCCAGCAAGGCATCCAAAAACCTTTCCAATAGGTCATATGGTGATTCCCCTTGTTGTCTTTCCATACTGGATAGTCCTTGAATAAAAGATATTTGATCAATATTGATTAAGCTTTGTTGATGTTCAATTTGGAGTTTACCATTAGTTACCTTGGGTAATAATGGACAAATCAAGATAGAAGAAACATCTCCATTATGACTATCACTACTATTATCTGTTCTACTTGTATTAAATGTGTTGAAGTAATCAACACGTGTAGCCATATACCCTTTCATTATTGAGTACCTCAAGTTGTTTTCAATTTCCATGGAAATTTTATAAGCTTGATGCAAAGTTGCGGGCTCCTTATCTCTCAAAAAATAGCTCATTTCTTTGTCAAATGCACCCAAATACACAATCAAACACTTTGCATCACTCGGTCTCAGGTTTTCATGGATGTTTCTTATTTCTTTTGCAAATCTGAAAATGAAATCTGGGACTAACTCTTTTCATCCTTTTGAATTTCCATGAGTCTATTCATTACTAAACTCAGATTAATTCTTTCACCAAAATTTTCTAGAAATGCTACCATAAATTCATTCCATGAAGAAATAGAACATATTGGTAAATACGAAAACTAGTCTCTAGCATCTTCCTTTAGAGATTAAACAAATAATTTCATGACAACATCTTCATGATCTACCACATAATCACCCATCAATTCCATGAATGTATGTAAATTTCTATAGAGTGATTTATAACTTTTCCCTGTGAATTTTGGAAAATGCTCCCTAATATTATTAGGAACAAGGTTTGGGAAACCCTGAATGTCACTAAAGCTTAATAGCCTATACCTCCCAATAGAAAATTTTATTTGATGACATGAAAAAGGTTGCATGCCATGTATGTCCTTACTTGACATTCCACAGGGGGATACAGAGGAATGATACATTTCCTTGTATCCCTTACAAAACCTCAAAACTCAACCGTGCAGTTGAATATTGACTACCCAATTCTTTGCTTTAACCATGACCTCAAGGTGCTCAACCGAAATAGATCTATGCCTTAGATCTTTCGATGGGAAAATTTTATGGATGAGCATACTTCTTCATAGAAACTTTAGATTTAACCTTAGAAGTATGTAAAATTACCACTACCATTCCCCCTTTATTAGTGCTCAAACCACTTAACAAGGAACCAAAAAAAATTCACAACACTCAACATGGTTTTCACACAAATTTATGCTACTTGAAAACCAAAACATGGGAAATAATTGGATATGGAAAAGTTGCTTTGAATTATGCTTTTGACTGGAAAACTTTGCAGATCTGAAGACATATCACCATTCCATCAAGTTTTTTGCATAAAGTTACCACCTCCTTCTACAGAGGAATAAAATTCAACAAGATGAAGTTCCTTTCAAAATTTAAATTCACTTTGAGTCCTCTTCAATATCAGAATTACACAAGAATTCTTTATATTTTGGTGTCCTTTGAAGCTTTCTTTCTAGCTACTTGTTAGGGTAGCTTCATCATGTGAGCTCCAGTCTAATTCATCTTTTCTCAGCAAGTCTTCATTCTAACTGTTTGGGCTCTCTCAAATAATACATACTGGTGTAGAGATCTTGGAGTCGCCACCCATAGTTAGTGAGAAATCATAAAAATATTATGGAAGAATGGTGGATCTCGACAAGATTTTCTAGTTCCAAGGGAAACACAACAAATCGTTGCATCATTTACAAGAATTGACTCACTAACATTAAATCTAGACTTGTGAAATGAATTTATTGGCAAATATTTGACTCTTTAATAGGACAGTCTACAACCCAATTTCTAAGTGCATCCATAGCAGAGTCACTAATCTATTAATGACTCGGATGGGAAAACAAGATTGCATAATTCTAAATCTTTGTTTACAAACTACTTTGGGACTTCAATTGCTTTTTAAGGCAAGATGACCTTCTATTAGGATTTTTCTCATGTACATCCCTAGTAGAGTCGCCAATCTATTGGTTACTTTTTTAGAACCAAACTTGATCTTACCACTTACCTATGAATCTACCAGAATCCAATGATTAGAAAGGGTAAGGATTGGCCAACAAACAAGTAAGGATTAATAGGCCCTTACTTCTACACTTCAGGCTTTGTGAAACCCAGGAGGGTAATCCTAACAATGTTCACATGATATTCTTGTGCCATTTTTATCATAACATTGCAACATACAGATAGTTCTCATATAAAGACTCAACTAACAAAATGTATCTAAGAAGTTAGTTGCTTCTTAACAATAATTCACAGTCAGAGCATGGGAATGGTAAAACCTTATATCCTTGTAACCCATTTCATAAATTTGATTTAATGAATGGCTTGCCACTTAATTAATCAACACAATACAATACAATTACCTCACTTATTCCAATGTTTCATCCTTGGAACGAAGTCAATTCTAATGCCCACATAATTTGACAAAAAAATTCACACATGACATTATTTAAAGCTTTTGAGAATACCGCATTACAGTATTTCAATATTATATCTCAACCATCACTTCTTACTAACATCCTAGCACCTAATTTGATACAAATTTATAGCTCTATTCAAGCATTTACATCAATTCTTTGAATTAATTAGAAAGAATAAAACCATACACCCATTGGAAGTCAATAGAGATAAATACACCCTTGATTATATTATTTATAGTTTATAAAACCAATACATAGGAGATAAAATGGTGTCGAACTCGATCTATTCTATTATATATTTCCATTATTACTATCAATATTACATACTCATATTAGCAGACTCGAACCTAAGAATTAACACTAAAATGTTTAGTATCCTTTACAGTTCTCTATGTGATCAATTCTAGAACAACCAACCCACCCCTATGTAACCAGTCATGAATTCCCATTTATAAAGATATGGGAGCAAAACAAGCAACGGGCTGAATTAGCAATTATAATTACATTTGCATTTGACATTTAATTTCACTTTAATTTCAGAGATCCCCTAGACAATTATATTTACTCATTGTAAAATGGGGGGAAAACAAAAGACAAAACCCCATATCATTTGTTGAAGAGGATCATCCAGCCTTATAAAAGGCATTGTTTGTTGTTGTAGCAGTTTCAAAATCCCTTGTCCATGTCGATCAAAGAAGATTCTCCACTTTAGCACCCAAAATAAAAAGTTACACGTTCACAGAAGAGGACGAGCCCACTATTGTGGCAATGGTATCCTTGAAAACATAAATAGAACCAAGGTGCTACTCTAATTCATCAACATCAAAGTGTGCACACACCCCCTCGTGTTCTTGTTGAAACTGGAGAAGCCACTACCCCACCATCATCAAAAAACTCCTGACCTGTCAAAGTGACAAGGCACCGGGCATAGTCTAAGTCAATATCTCCTTCATCACTTTGAGGACTCTCTAAAACCTCAATAGGAGAGTTGTGCTTTCCTATGTAAGAATCATAATCCCCATCATACTTGTTCCTCCTCTTCACTTCCCTCACAAGCTTAACTGATTCTTTCTTTCTAAACTTGACTAATTCTTCTAAAACAACCCTGCTCCTCAAATTATAGGTGCTCCCGACACCACCTTTCACAACCTTCCTATGGGATTTCTTCTTCTCCCTTGGTGTCGTAGGAGCTCCTGGTGTACCTTGTTCATTTTAAGGAGCATCATCCTGAGACTCAAGTAGACTAAGTCTCCTAGACCTCCTGACTGGCAGGGATGACCCACCTGGTTTACTCATTCTCACAAGACACTGAACAAGAACCTACCAACTCTTGCAAAAGAATTCTCCATTCCTAGTTCTTAAATGGAATTTTGCAAAACAAAACCCCAGGACTTACAATTCTCACCAGCTCGAAAGGAGAATGCATGCAACTGAAACCCTCACTATCCCAAGAATTTGAAACACACAAGCCAACTAGTACATAATTAGAACATGGCACACACAAAGAATCATCTTACCCAAGACAATTACTTCAATGACTCTGCAATTACATGCCTCAAACTCGCATGCCTTTTACCTAGCTCTAGACCAATCTCTCAACTCTAGATTACTGCAATCGGTGAGATAAAACAACAGATGATCTATATTAAGTATAAAAATCAAGAGCGTGTAGTCATTAACAATTAAAGAGAGCTTTGTGCGAGCAAGCTGATAACTAGCCGCTCAACTTTGAATCTGGGTTGTCAATCCCTTCAGATTTAAAACACAATCAATGGTGTTCCTCAAGCATCACTCCTAGATTTTACAACTTGTGCCTCAAAAATGGTGATACCACCTCAAAAACCTGCCATGTCTTCATTTTAATCTTATTAGTCATCTCTTAATCTAACAAACATCATGTATCACCACTCTAGACCATACCCCTTCAATTAAATCGGTGAGGCACCAAGAGCTACCATTGAAGTGAATATTCTCTCCACATACCATCACCCATCATGTATTTTCCTTCATTCCTCGGAGTTCGATCAACGATGTGAGTATTTGGCACAATGAAAACTCTACCATAGTATCAAAACCCACCCTTTTGTTAATATTTTTTTCCCATCTCTCATTGTTGATTCATGCTTCAAATTCCAAATCACACCAGTGACAAAGGAAAGGCAGTGATGGAACAAGATCAAGCCACATGTACCCTTATTAAGATATCAAAAGGCAAGAAAGGCATCGCCCATATCAAGGCCTCAAAATAGCATTGACATGTTAGAATTGGAGGCCTCATTGCTCATTTCCCATTTGAAACTCAAAATTTACAACCAATCCATGATGAGTGATGGAAGAAAATGCAAAGAGCACAAAAGGTCACGAAGTCCATCACACATCGCGAATTCAAAGTAGAGGACCCAAAGGTGATTAGCGATAGAGAAGCAACCCATGATATAAAGGGAAACCACATCGCTCATCGCTAATGTGAAATATAAAGCCAAGAAACTATCCGCGATGAGAGATACAAAGGAAACACCACTCATCACTCATCTTTAATATAAATCAAACATTTACAAAGCTAACCACAATGAGCAATGAGCAAGAGTGGTAAATGAGACTTAAGTGGGATAATTTTGCACGTGCACGTAAGTTGCTTTAAGAAGGGGGATGCCTAGGACTGAAAGGAAAATAGAGGTGCGGAATTGCTTTCCTAATGCTAATACAACAAAAGAGAAGTGCAAAAAACCAGTTTTAAAGCTTCTTAAAACAACTAAGATAAAAACATACAGAGTAAAACAGCTAACAGAAATAAGCAATCACAGATAACACAAAATTTACGTGGGAAAACCCTTTCGGGAAAAAACCCACCACACCAAGAGAAGACACTTTGTATAATAGTAAAATAAATTACATACAAAGATCACAGTCCTCACTCTCTGATAGTTAGCTCACAGCAGCAGACTTGAGTATTCTTACACTCACTGTTACAATACTTCTACAATTATACAATGAATTAAATTCTATTCTATTATGTCATACTCTCACGCACCATATTACCATCACCCTTCGATTGACTTATATCAATTATGTAATCGACTATGCAATTCTTACATTGCATTTAACATTCCAACCAATCACAAGTCTTAATGATGTACTGATCACCCAATCAAGTAATCTAATCTTCTAACCGATCTTCTCTACATCCGTCCACCCAGGCATTAATTTCGTTGCCTTAATCGGATTTTGTCACCAGCCGAAACATGTCTTGCATTTACTACTTTCATCGCTCTAGACATCGACCAATCAAGTATTGATTTCTTACCATGTGTCGCCTTCCCATTCACTCATCGCTTTGACCATGAGTCAAAACTGCCACCTGAGGTCTGAGCTTCTCTTACCGCACCACCGCTGAGCCCTGTGAGACCTCCTGCGGTATGGCGGTTCCACTGCCCCAACCGCAGGTCTCTCCTAACACTGTTGTCGTACCAAGGTAGTGGAAAGTCTGCAAGTTCATCACTTAGTACCATGTCACCACTGAGCTCATCACGACCTTCCATGGTATGGCGGTGCCACCGCTCAACCGCTAGGCTAACCAAAGCCTCCCACGGTCTGGCGGTAACCGCCTATGTTGACTATTTAGCTCCACCATGCTACCGGGCCCCGACCGCAAGACCTCCACGGCAAGGAGGTAACCATTAGCATTGACCGCCATGGCTTACCGCACCATTGTGACATGGCCAAAAGGCCATCGCAATAGGGTGGTAAGCGTTCTTCACAAACCGCCAGCCATTAACCACAGCCACTGCGGCCTCACTGAACAATACCCACGGTAAGGCGATAACAATCATCTTGATCATCACCCTTCACCATGTCGATGCGCCATCATCGAGCTATACCCGTGGTATGGCGGTGAACATTGCTTCACTATCACCCATCAACCGTGCTACCGCCAGCCTGAGATGGAGACCTCACGGTATGGGGGTGACACCGCCCAACCATGGACATACTGATAGAGGCCTGTGGTAAAGTGGTAAACCACCAGACCGTGCCTCTATAAAAGACTCTCAGTGGTAGAGAGGTAAAGGCTTAGAAAGATGATAATTTTTCCAACTCTTTTTAGAGGTCCAAGCCAAAAGTTGAGATACCTGTTCCCAATAAGGACCACGTATGAAAAGGCCTCAAAGGATTTAAACAAAATCATTTCAAAGGATTTAAAGGATGATTAGTCAACCTTATAAAATAAATCATTTCTCGGACCTAGGCACAAGGGGTCAGTAACTTCATGGACTTTGATGGCTTAAGTCATTTTAACATAATCGAGAATGGGATAAATCAGGTCAACAACAAAATATAACACTACAAATCATAGTAGACTTAAGGTTTTTTAGAAGGCTTTATCAACACAAAACCCTAAAGCCATGACGATGGATAAAACCAATAATCCCAGAGGTATGGGATTAATCGAATTCTATAGAATTTTGAGATGGAACACAAAGTACTTTTAGGGGTTCCATCGAAAAGTAAAAGGGGATCCCCATGACCATGTCAAGGAATTATTTATGGCTTTTCAAGAAGTCCATTGTAGTGACTTATACTTGTTAATATTTTTCTCTTGAAGCTTAGGAGGCCAAGCACTAGAATGGTTTATGCACCTACCTCTAAGGCCCATCACTTCATTTTCTAACTCATCTAAGAAAAAATTAGCACATTTTTCTTATAATTTTGAACATGAGCTTACAATGCTAGAATTATGTAATTTTAAGAAATGAAATGGTGAAATGTTTGGCACATATTTTCAATATTGGTGAAGTCTTGAAAGTATATTTACTTGGACCATCCCCCAAAAAATAACTTGTTAACATATTTGTGCAAAACCTTAATCAAGAAATGGATTTTTATCTTCAAGTTCATTGTGTTTCCACATTCAATGAGATGATAGAAAAATGAGTCACCATTTAAAAATTCCCTTATTTCAAAAGGCCTAGTAAAAATATATACCAAAGACAACAATCAACTAATTACAAACTAAATTTTTAGGCCAAAAACAATAATTCAATTGGTGATGGGTTCACTAACTCAAAGTACATTCAAACAATACCTTCATCTTTTGAGTAAAAACTTGTTCAAAATTTTCAACAACCTATCAATGTCACTATTCCACCTAGACAACAAAATAAAAATCCCACTCCAAGATTCAAGTACACCTTCTTAGGAGAACTAATGGAGGTTGTGTTTCACAAATCGATACAAGAAAACATGGTCACATTTCCAACTACCAGACCTTCTGATGAAAACAAACCAAAACCTGCATGGTACAAAGATAACAAGTATCATGAGTACCACAATATTGAGTTTCATTCTACAAGAAAGTGCATGAAGTTGAAAAAATATATTCAAGATCTTATATATTATGGTGATATTGAAATTGATGGTAGCTCATCTAATTCACCAAATGAGTAATTGGGAATTTACCAAAAACCTTTTCTTAGGCATGGCCAATCTTAGTCTTCCATGCATCTAGAAAAAGGTCAAACCCAACATAATCAAATCAATAATATTTATTATAACAAAAAATCCTATTTATATGATAATATTTTAGGTCATATTGAACTTGATAATACTCAAATTGATACCATTAAGATTAAATCCTTTTATTGTGCTATCACTATAATATTGGTAAAGTTACCATTTAAGGATCCCCTTTGTCTTCATCCTCTACACCTATAGTTCAATCCCAATATAATATCATAGAACAACTTAGAAAATTTTCTACACAAATAGATATCCTAGATCTACTTCAAACTTCTTTCATTCACAGAGAAATCTTTGATCAAGCTTTATAAGAAGCTCGAGTGCCTAAAAATAGTAATCTTGCTTAGTTTCAAGCCCTCGGTTGTCATCTTTTATCTACATACCAACTTTCCTTTATCCAAACTAGTATGTCACTCATTGACCCAACACACATAAAATATATCCATATTTAAGTCCTTATTGTTAAACATAAATTCAAGAGAGTCTTATTGGATAATGATTCTAGCTTAATTTTGTGCATTTTGAGACTTTTCAAATAGTTGGCGCACTCTAAAGCTAACTTAGAATCACATTTTATTATAATAAAGTCTTATTCCAATGTATAAAGAGAGTCAAAAGGAACTATGTCTCCCTATTCTAGTCAAACATGTATTACAATAAACACTTTGTCATGTTGTCAATATTGACCTCCCTTATAGTCTTCTCCTCGATCATCTATAGATTTCTTCTATGCAAGATGTTCCCTCCAACTCTTACCAATTTCTAGAATTCCAACATAATGGTGTGAAAGTTACCATCCATGATTATCCATAAAAATTTGAATATTGTAAAATAATAGAGACTTTCTATCATAGTGTTCATCATTATCCTAGTACAAACATTTCTAAAATAATAAATATAAGGATTCATCTTCATATGTCACTCTTGATTTCCTTGCTTCATAATGTTCCTCATCCAAAAATACTAAGTTCAACAAGGTCAATATCATCAATACAAAATGTGGATAATATAAGTTATATAATGCTTTTTTATTTTGGAAAACTACCTCTCTCTCTCCATGATCATTTGGGTTTCTACAATAACAATCCTCTCAAATGACACTAGAAATTAAACAATTTGGAACCAAAAAATTTATGTCAAAATAATTATTGATTGAAGAGAAAACTAAAGATTCTTTAGAATCTTGGTTATATAAGTATGAGTTAAGTGAATAAAAATATACATTTGAATACGTGAAGCATAATTACCCTATTCCATCACATATAAGTGAAAACATGAACTACAGGGGTAAATGTCTTGGGATTCATGATTAATGCATTTGTGAGCCTATTCAAGTAGAGTGCAATGCAGATCACTGTGGCCTAGGATACACACCACTTAGTTTAGAAACCAATGTACCACATGTATTCTTTGAGAGTGTTGAGGAAAATTTTGACCATATTTAAAATACCGAGGAATTCTCCATCAATGCCTCTTTCGATAATCTTGATATTACCAATCTTTTCCATGAAAATTAATTTTCCCCATTGATTTAAAAATCAAATATCTTGAATTAATTGATTAGAACCAACAATATCCTATATCTTTAGAAATTTTTCAAAATGACGAGGCAATTTCTAAGTACTTGGCTCATAATGGTATTACTGATGGAAATCATGTAGAAAAAGATTTGATATTGATCAAAATGCTTGTGCTTATTTGGGGGAACAAGAAGAGTTCCTTAGTTATAAAAAAGAAAAAGAATAAAAAAATCAAAGTTCCCTAGTGAAAATCTCTCTAAGGCGCTATCGACCATACACAAAGTGAAAATAAAAGACGTTTCTAGTGATGAAAACCTTTCTCGGGAATCACTAGACAAGGAAATAAACCTTCCCCTAACATCTCGATAAGAACATACAAAATCTTAAAAAAATAAAACCTAAAAGTATGAAATACATATGAATTCTAAAGTCCCAAATTTCAAAAAACACAAAATCCATTTGGATCCCTAAATCCCAAATTCCAAAGTGTAAAATTACAAAATCCATTCGGATCCCTAAATCCCAAATTTAAAAATATAAAAGAAAACAAATCCATTTGGATCCCTAAATCCCAAATTCCAAAATCCAAAGACACATAATCCATTTGGATAACTAAATCCCAAATCCCAAAATCCAAAAGCCTAAAATACATTTAGATCCATACATCCTAAAGTCTAAAATCTAAAATTCCAAGTGCTTCTAAAAACCCTAAACCCCATATGTTGAAAATCCATAATCTTGTTATTGAAGAATCATAGATTTGAAATCCATCATCCAATCCAATTGCAAAATTTTGCATGGTAAGTTAACTTGTTGGTCTTAATCAAATTTGGTACTAAGATATCTATACCTATCTTCATGATCAAAACTTTCCACAAAACCTCTCTCATACCCAAGGAAAAAATTATTCAATGTGTATCCTATTGCACTATCCTTGGTATTACATTATATTGAAGGGGCTTTGATGGTTCCTTACTGTGGTGTCTAAATATTTTAGAGGCTCATGATGGTATATATGGTGCCTATGCTAGTGGTATGATCTTAGATAAGAATATTCTAAGAAAATTTTATTACTTGCCCACATGATGTGTGCCAATACATTAAATGGTGTCTATCCTAGCAAAAAAATGGAGACTTGATCCATGCACCTTCACAAGCTTTATAGACTATAGCTATTTCTTGGCCTTTCTCTTGATGACACCTTGATCTTGTTGGAAAGATTCATCCTTCATCTTCTTGATGAGTGAAACATGCATGCATTGAATCATTTACAAGATTATCATAATCATCTTTGTAGAAGCTACAATAATAAAATCACAAGTCAAAAATTTAAAATTAGTGATCTAGTCTTGAAAGAAAATTATAAAAATTCCCAAAATCATGATAAGAAAGGTAAATTTGAGCCTAATTGGCAAGATCCCTATATCATTGTTACCAATTATGGATTAGATACATACATGTTGGCTACTCTAGATGGACAAAAAATAGATTCTTCTATGCTTAGCCTACAAAATGTCCCCAACAAAACTAAAAACATAAAAAAAGAGAAAAATAAAAATTAAATAGTAAAGGGAAAAAATGTTCTCTTTTGAAAACCAATTTTTATGGTGCCTTAGAAAATTACTATGGTGAAATCTTGCTTGTAGGTACCATGATTAGAGTTAGACTTCATTATCCTTTAGTTCCTCTCCATGATATTTCCTTAGCATGTCATATCATTTTCCATATTTTAGTTCTTCTCATTATCCCTTTGTCATTACCATTACCATTTATCCACTTTTGACAAATCAATATCTATCTTTAAGAATTAGTGATTGAAGTATCCTAGCATATAACATTTGTTTTAAAATCTAAAACATCACAATATTCTAGTACACAAAACACCCCCTTTCCTTTTGCTATTTTTTTCCTTGTCAAACATTCCCCTAATGGAACCATTATATAAGATTGTCAAGTACACAATTGTTGAGATATAGTTTGTTTTATATGACTGAATAAAATGAGATAATTATTATTAATATTGTATTATGAATATAATAAAATACCTAGTCTTGTCAGAAAGAGGCATATTGATGCCAACTACATCACATTTAGGTAGCATATCATCAAGATTTTTCTCCCATGTTGCCCCTGTTTCCTTTTCCAACTCTGGTCCAATTGAAAGATGGTCATGGTAGAGAAGCTTACCATTGAAGGGTTGTGGAGGAAAAATCCACAAAAAGGGCCAATTTTAAAAGGTTGTTAGTCACTTTCAGCAATACATATTGCATTTATCAGTGGAATTTGGGGATTTATAAGAAATGTTGAATAAATCGGATACTGAGAGGGGGGGTGAATCAGTATCCACACAATCTTATTGAACAAATATTTGAAACTTTATTGCAGCACAAAATAGATTAAAGTAATAGTCTAGCATTAAGTTCCACAACACATGAACACTATATTTTACGTGGAAAACCCAATGAGGGAAAAACCACGGTGATGATTAACTCACAGTATATAAAGTTATATCAATATCGATAAAAAGAGGCTCACTACCACATACAGAAGCTCACTGCTTACAAGGACTTAGTATCCAAAAATGGAGGCTCACTACCTACAAAAAAGTAAACATAAATGGCTAATCGCCAGAGTTGAACCGAGGAGTTACACCACATGTGTAGGTCCAGTTCCTTTGATGCTCAGAGTATTTTCTCGCATGATCTTCAACCATTGTCCGCACACTTCGTTGATACATACACTTCTTTTCACATTCGCACTACTTATCCTTCATCGCTTCATCGCTTCATTCATCTTCTAACCATCTTGTATATATACCTGATATATATGCATGCATTGATTAGGTCATCCTAATCGATGCAAAACATATTTTTAAGATGATAACTTGTCGGGTTCATATTAAGAGTAATTCATCTATGTTATGCAACATCATGTCAGCCAAGATTAGCTTAATACCAAAATGCAATCTCAAGAACTGATGCCAATGCATTACCTAATCATATGAATATCTAAGAATACATGTATACATGCTTCCAACCATTATAAGCCTTTCTCCAAAACCTCAAATCATACTGATTACTGGAGGAGATATCCACACCAACATACCAAAGATACCAGATCAATTACTGGATGAGATAAGCATGATCTCCACACCGATACATGGTACCAAACCAACATGGTGACATCAATGACAATATATGACAAACTTCCAACAATCTCCCCCTTTGTCATTGATGGCAACATGTGCAAAAAAGTCTAATTCAAAATTCTCCAAGTCTCTCCAAATCTCTCCCCCTTTGACATCAATGGCAAAGGGTGCCAAAAAGATGTAAAAATGGTGACATTTATTATTCAAAAAGTCCTAATACATTCAAAAATTTCAAAACTTTTAAACAACCAACCCTTCAAACCAGAATGACATTTGTCACTTGAAATACCTTTTTGTACCTCTCTTTGATAAAAAGGATATAATTTCTTCCATTCAAGGACTGTGGAGCCCATTCTTGCACACACACTATCCAATACAACCAACAGTGTGGAGGATGACCAATCTGCGGATGAGCATTATTTCTCAAAGTCTTATGCATTAGAGAGTATTCTGGAAAGATGGTCTAACTGGACCTCAAGCACTTCCTTAAGAAGCCAAAAGATCTTCACTACGTCATCCCTTTTCCTCTACACAATGATCATTTTAGCCTGAAGTTCACCAATTCTCAACCTTTGTTTCTCTTCTTTATCCTTAAAAATATCTAAAAAAAATCCAATGTTGTTCACTTCAGCTTCTATTGCTTCAATTTTGCTTCGAAAGTTATCAACTACAGTAGGCCACCGGAGACAATACTTGTATATGTCTGGCATTTCCTTTATACATTTCTTTGTCTCTACAATTAGTTCAGATAACCTTTGTTTTGCTTTTGAACACCTCTTTTCAACTAAAGCTTCCAACTTACATCCTCCCGAACCTTCAAGTAACATTATCTCTTCAACTATTTCAACTAAATTTTTAGGTAAAGAATCAGAAACAACAGATATATCAATACCTTTACGAAGTAGATATTCAACTAAAGCATCATCAATTTTAAGTTTGTCAACGGGTGAGGTCGTACTCCATACAACACCAACTATCGTCATTTTTCCTTTTATTAACATGGACTAGATGCCTTCTGGATTGGAAGATTCTGATCCAGCCAAGGATTCTTCTTCTTCTTTCTTTTCTTCAGAGATAGCAATGACATTTTCGGAGACAGATTTTCTTTTTATTCATTTTTTATATTTTATCTATATATATAGCAAAAAAAAAATTATAAATATCAATATTAGAGTAAAAACTAAAACAACAATTAAAAGAAAATGTTAAAAGATTGTATATTTTATGAATATTTTAATAATTATTATCTTGAAAATTTTAAAATTAATTTCAAAAAAATATTCATTAAAAATATTGTACTTTATTGAATGGTGGTCATATAAACAAGTAAATAAATGAATAGAATGAAAAATATAAGTATACAAATTTTGAAGAGTTCAAAAAAATTCTTAAAAATTGCTAAATATTTTTTTGATTATGGTCTTTGTGGCAAAAAAACTTTGAAAAGTTGTGATAAAAAGTTTATGCTTCCTAAATATCCGCCCTTATCGCTCAAAGTTTTGTAGCCAATAAAATTGAGAAAAATTAATTTTTGAAATGTTAAAAATCTTTCATATTTACTTTAACTATATACAAATATTTGTCAAATAGAAAACAAATATGAATTCTCATTTGTTTAAATCAAAGTTATTAATAACCTGTTAAGGAAGGGGTGTACCTATAGTTCCTTTGGTAGGAACTAATAATATAGTTATACTACTTATTATTATATATTATATTCTTTAACAACACTATTAAATACATATATAAAATTATTATATTTTAATATAATACAAAATATAATTAATATATTTTATATAATACAGACTAAATTATATAATTATATTATATTTACTATTATATATAATAGTATATATAGATTATATTAATATAATAATGTCTGAAATATAATAATACTTGTACAAGATGATTGTTATTTATTATATATTATTATATTATTTATTATATTTATATTTAAATTATATAATACATAACTAATTTAGAATAATATACTATATATCCCAAGATCATCAATGCCACTCAAACAGGCTTTATTAAGGGTAGATACATTCTTGAAAATCTCATTACCAGTTGGGAAGCACTAGAGTGGGCAAAGTACACCAAATAGGAGGTTGCTATCCTCTTGCTAGATTTTGAAAAGGTATATGACCGAGTTGAATGGTCTTTCATCCAACTCACCCATGAAGCTTTTGGATTTGCACAAAAAAATTGCAACATGGTTACTACGTTGTTCTAAGATGCAGTGGAACAAGTAGATGTAAATGGGCAACTAATAGAATAATTTGCATTGGAAAGATCAATTAGGCAGGGTTGTCCTCTAGCCCCTACCTTATTTGTGATTGCCTCAAATGCTTTATACTATATCCTTAGGTCTAATATGCAGTTCTCAAAGGTTAGAGGTATAACATTACCTAACAGAGAATAACTAGTGAATGTCCAATTTGTAGACGACGCTGCTCTATTCCCAAATTTGGAAGAAGAAAATATTGATAACCTAATGAGCAAGCTTAACATCTTCTACCAAGCCTCAGGTGCAAAAATCTCCACCACCAAGTCTATCTTCCTGGGTTGGCATGACAAGCCCCCTGATTGGTTAAACAAATTTGGTATCCAATGGGGGGGGGGGGCTAGTAAAAAGGTAAGGTACTTGGGCATCCTATTTGCGATCTATCCAAACCTAAAAGAAATATGGGATTTGATCAAAATAAAAATTGAAAGAAAGCTGGAAAATTGGAACAAGAACTACCTAACCATGGTAGGAAGAGTTCAAATCTGTCAAAAGATCCTTTTCTCTTATAGCCTCTATTTTTCCTTAGTTTGGCTCTTTTGTAGTTACCAAGTAGAGGAAAGTCAAAAAAGAATTTGGTCTTTCCTGTGGTCAGATGGCAGGGGAAATAAAAAAAAGGCAAGCTGTCAAGTGGAGCTAGTGTTGTGTAAGAAAATCAAAAGGTGGGCTTGGGTTAAAGGACCTAAAGCTCCAAGGCATTACATTGGCTTCCAAATGGATCTCTAAGGCCCTAGAAGGGAATGAGCCATGGAAAGTTTTGGTAAGGAGTAATATTCAAAGGGCTATGCCAAAGCATGGGAAAGGTTGGAAAGATCTCCCTCTCAGTGACCTTCTTAGTGGGCTCTACCCTATAATCCCTCAAGGTTCAATGGTATTCAAGAGTATTTGGAAAGCATGGGAAGCGGTCAAAGGCTTCATTTGTAACTCACGATGTATTCAGGGCAATTCTGTCTACACTCAAAGATCTATATGGTGGAATCTCAAATGTAATGACAAGCCACTGGCTCTGTTGCAAGGATGCTCGGCCAAGACCTGGAGCAGCAAAGGTATAAAATTTTTTGCTGACATCCTGAAGGATGGGCAGATTAAAGAATGGGATGTACTGTAATTTGAATTACATATCCCTTCCACTCAATGGAGAACATACACTACACTAAGGGAAGCTTGTAATACCTTGGCTTGGCCAATTAACAGCAAGAACAGTCATGAACAGTTCAAAGAATTTCAATGGTCAAATGGGTCCAACATTATAAAAATTAATGCCAAAACTATCTACGCTTCTCTGGCCAAACAACAAGAAATCTATGAGTATCTTAATAACAAATAGAACACTACCCTCAATAGTAGTGATTGGTCTAAAATCCTCTCCAATAATTGGTCAAAAACTATAGAGCCAAAGAAGGCATACTTTAGATGGCTCTTAATTCTTCATAGACTGCCTTACAAAGCTAATGCTTCTGACATTGAAATATGCAGAATATGTAGGGTACCTAACTCAGAATTCCATATCTTCTTTGACTACGTATATGCTAAAGAAATTTGGCATTTGTTTTGCAATAAGCTGGATATTTGGAATAACAATGGCGCCCTCGAACTGGAAAGAATTATTCTATTTAAAAATAACAAATTTGGCAATGAGCAAACACTATTTTGGTCTTGTGTTTCCACATAAATTCTATGGTTTATTTAGAAATCAAGGAATGATGAAAAGTTTAGAGGGGACCTAAGGGCACTTACTGAGTCTTCAAGAAGACTCACCCTTTACAAAATTGCTTTGTAGGTAACCAGGATGGTGAAGGTCTCAAAATTTAAGTTCCTTAAACTGTTGGAGGATGGGCAACCTAGCACTGAGATCTTTCTTTGAGCACTGGAGATCTTTCAAAAGGACTTCAATGATAAGGTGGCAAAGGAGGCACAACTGTAAAATCCCCCACCCATGCTCAAACTAGAGGACTTTACTTAGGAATCAACTTCTTGAGAGTGATTTTGATAGGCTACAGATGATAATGCTACAGATGGTCAGGATTAGCAATGACTTTGGCATGTTATAGAGGAATATGATATAGATGGATAGGCGCAACAATGGTCTTGATATGCTACAGCAAAACAGAGTTGATGCATCTAATTTTTTGGACAAAAACCTCCATATTTGCAGCAAAGAAGCATGATACAAAAGTGGCTCGATAGTGGTCTAATGGTCAGTAGTGACACAGGTCAAAAGCAACCTCTTGGGGATTGTATGATGATGTAAAAAAGAATCATGTAATTTTTGTTGTATTGTGTTGATAAGCAGTAGTACTACTCCTCCCATATGTAATATGTTGCTCTCTCTATATTCAATATAATAATATACTATATATAAATTATTTATATGGTTCATTGTCTACCTTACTCATAACTTTCAAGCCTGTTAGACACCTATTGTGTTAGTCGAGGCATCTAATCCAAAGGCATAAATAGTTGAAGAGAAATTTACAGAGAAGTTTATAGCTAGACACAGTAAATTACTTAGATCTAAGATTAGTGTGGTGAATATACTAGTTAATATATAAAATTAAAAAAAATATATAATAATAATATTATTATATAATAAAAATATAAAATAAAATTAATTATGTAATAGTAATAGTAACAAGTGCTACGTAGTGGCTAGTACTTGCCTTTATAGTATTTTAATTATAGTATTTTAGATTTAATAAAAATAAATTTAAGTTTTGTTAATGTGAATAAAATTAAATGTTAATTTTGTTAATTATAGTATTAACATAATATTTAAAAATGTTACATAAATGTTATTTTTTATTAAAATTATGTAAATAATATATTAATCATTATAATGTAAATTGTAGGATAATGAATACTTATATTTTAACTTAATGGAATAAAAGGTAGTTACGTACATTTATATTAATATTAATAACTATTAATTTTATCTTCTACTACCCATGCGGGCTTTAAATGTTTGTGGCAAAGTCCATTCCTATACCCTGAGTCAGCGGAGTAGGAACTGGCACACGATTTACTAACCCACACCTTGCCCACTACGAAGTAGAGTAAATGTTTGTGGCAAAGTCCATTCCTATACCCCGGGTCAGTGGAGCAACACGATTTTACTGACCCACACCTTGCCCACTACGAAGCGGAGTCGAACCTGTGACCTCGAGGAATGCAAACCCCAAGCCCCAGCCAACTCCGCTACAAGTGGTGGCAACTATTAATTTTATCTTATTATATTATATAAAAAATAATTATCTTATATACAAACAATTATATATTAAAATTTTAAATATTATAAAGATATTATAAATATCAAACAAAATAAAAATCAAATCAAATGATATATAATATAATTACAAGAAAAAAATGATAATTATTTAAATATAAAATTTATCTAATAATTATGTTACATAATTATATGTATAATATAATATAAATTTATTATATTATATTAAATAATATTTATTGATTATATAATATAAATTTAAATAGTAATTTTTTTAATTATTTTATATTAAATAAAATATAAATGAAATGAAATGATTATATAATGTTAATATAAGAAAGAATTAAATAATAATTATTTAAACATAAAATTTATATAATAGTTTTTTTAAATAACAATACGTATCATATAATTTATGTGAATTTATTTATTTTCAAAAAAAAATCTATTAATTGTCATTAAAGTTATTTGAACATTAATAATAATAATAATAATAGAAGCTTGACACAATTAGAAAAGAGTTGCATGTCTATATTTTAGGTTAATGGAATAAATTGATTCATAATAATAACAATAAATAAATTTAAATTTATAAATTTTATTATTATTTAATTTATTATAGGCTACCTTGTTCCTCCTCCATTTCATCATTACATTCAATTTTATTTATATTATTTACATTAGAATAAAAAGAAGTTTTATTATCTTTTTATTTATTTTTTATCAATATAAATATGTCAAAATATTATGAATATACATAAAAATTTAAAACACAACAAAATAAATATATAAACATATAATATTTAATATTACAAAATAATAAAATTTTAAAAATTAAATTAAAAATTGCATAAAAAATAAATCAAAACCCATTGAAAATAATTAAAACTTTAAACAAATAACTTTTATTTATTGAAATGTTTGGAAGCACGTACCAACGTTTCTTTGCCGAGAAAAATCACTCTTTTCTTTACTCCCACGATGCCATGAAAGCATCCCTCAAAACTCTCCAAATGATGCATGGTTAGTATTCATTAAAGCGTAGGCTATAATTAGAAAGAGTCTCCTTTGAAGAGAACGACTAGTTCTATTATGCCGCGATTTGGGGTGGTTTTAAAGGCATTTAAAATAGCTTTTAGATTTAAAAGCAATTAATATTAGAGTATGTAGTTTATGGATTTGATTGTGTAATAGTTTTTGGATCGACATTTCGGATCACACTCAGTAATCCATCATCAAGATCCAAAAAGAGATGGAGTAGAAAATGTAGATCCAAACCATTATAAAGGAGGAAGGGGAAGTTTGCACAAGAATCAAGAGAGAGAGAGAGAGAGAGAAAACAAAAATACAAATAAATTAATAAAACAATAAAAAGGAAAACTAGATTAAAAGAAAATCCCCCAATCAACGAGAGACACCAAGCACTAAGAAGAACCAAAGAACCAGATTAAAAGAGAAAAGCCTAAAGATAGCAAAGGAAACAAAACATAAAAATAAAAGGAGGAGAAAGGAAATAACACCAAAACAAACAAGAAAAGGAAAAAAAACAAAGAATGATATAATATACTCAAATATTATTAAGAAAGAATAATAGTTAGTAAAATAAAATGGTAAATTATAAAATAATTTATTTTATTTTTTTAAAAGATAAAAATTAAGAAAATAAAAACATAAAATGATAATGATATAATTTACTCTATATATTATTAACAATGATATATATTGTTTTTGAAAATTTAAGCAGCATTTACAGGGTATTGTACCCTTTACACAGGGCTCAAAGGCCAAAATAAAACATAGTTCAAGAAGAATTTTGAACTAGAGGAAAAACCAGCAACAACTAACTGACAGCTGTAGAAACCCAAAAAAATTAAGCAAACCCAGAAACATAGGGGTCAAGATTGGCTCCACAAGTCTGGGGCTGAGAAGCAGCAACAGAATGGGGGAGCCCCTTCTTCTTCTGCAGGACAACCGACCAAGGGGGCTCAGAACAAGGAACCAACAGGGAAAGAGAGAGGAGCAGCTCCACCCCTGACACCACAGGAGAGGATCCACCAAGCAAAGAAGGAGACGGCAGTGGAGAAATAGAGATCAAGTCAACCACAGGAACCAGAGAGGTATTCTACAAAGGGCAGACCGGGACTAACAAAGCAACGACAGCAGAAGCTGAAGATCGGTCAAGCACAGTCTGAACAGCGTCAGCAGATTGAACCGAAAGTGGATCCTCAGAAGGGAAGGTCGAGAGAGGAGGAGCAAGTTCGTCCTCCCCAGTAGAAGAAGAATCCGAAGAAGAGCCCACCGTGAGGTGGTCCAAGAGAGCGTCCTTCCACCAAGTCGCAGCTCCCTTGCGGCAAACAAGCGGACAGGCAGCAGCCAAATGACCCACATTAAAACACCTCCTGCACCGGAAGGGGAGACCCTCATAGTCCAAGAGCTGCTTCCAAGGTGTGTCCTCCACCAGCAAAACCACATCCCCATGGAGAGGTTTGGAGATGTCCATATCAACCAGCAACCGAGCAACCGTAGTATGTCCAAACTCCTGAGTTGTAGAATCCACCATAAGGAATCAACCAATGGAGTTGCCAATGGCCTCAAAGCAAGATTCCTCCCAAAACTGGAGAGGAAGATTAGGCAGACAGACCCAAATCAGTCTGGTGTTCAACGGCTCCGTAAGGGGGTTGAGAACGAGACCAGGGCCTAATGGACAGAGAATGAATACCCCACATCCACCCCCTGTCCAAAACACTGTTCCGCTCAAGAGGGGAGGCAAAGGTAGCAATAAAGAAACCCCTTGCGCTAGGGTAGAGCTCGATTTCCCCAACAACCAAAGGCTTCCAAGAAACCAACACCTAATCATGGAGATCCGGGAGGGAGGGCCAAAGGCCATTGAATCTGCAAGCCACACTCATTTTCAAGTAATAATCCTCATTTTCAACGATCTCAGGACCACAAACAACCACAGGGGTATCCCGGGCGCTGGGTAGGGACCTATGAGCATGAGAAGGAGGCCGAGCACCCCCCCTAGCAACATCAGAAAAAGATCTGGTCTTCCCCGCAGTAGCACCAGCAGGAACCAAGCGATGGGTAGGAGCAGGGCCCGCAAGCCCACTAGCAAGCTCAGCCATAGGCAACAGGGCAATGGGGCCCCCAACAGATGAGAGACCAAGGTTAGGCACCGGGGCAGAGGGGCCCCCAACGGAAGAGAGTCCAGAGCCAGGTACCGGGCTAGTGGATCCCCCAGCGGAAACAGGGACAGCGCAACCAACAGGAAACTCTGCACCAAGCATGGAGGAGGATGCAAAGAACAGACCCTTAGCAGAACACAGAGCACCAAAAGGGACTGCCACAACGCCCACGATAGGAGTAGAAACCTCATCCACATCCCCAGCCTGAGTCGTGGCCACAGCCGCAGCCTTCCCATCCACCCATAGCAGAGCAGACCGATGAAACTTTTGATGGTGGCGGACACCAGACGCAAGAGCCATGTCCACCAATGCAACCTTCCCATCTGCTCGTTGTAGAGCAGACTTCCTCCCGCCCACGCACATTGTTAATAATATATAAAGTAAAACTATATTATTAAAAAAGTGTTAGAGGGAGAAATAAGATGGAAGAAATTAAGTAAAGTAAAAAAAGAAAAAACTCACCCAATAAATGAAAAGAGAAAAATCAAAAGAAAATAATTGACAAAATAAAATAAGACTAACATGAAAAAGATATAAAAAATAATAAACTAAGAAAATTATAAACAAGAAGAAAAGCTAATAGTAAAAAATTAGCAAATAAAATAACAAGCAAAAGGCAATAACAAAAAGTCAATACAAGCCACTAATATAATTAACTGTATAAAAGAAAGAATCAAAACAACAAGAAAAAGGTAGAATAGAAGAAAGAAAAAGATAGGCAAAAAGGAAAAAAAAAGAAAAGGAAATAAATAAAGGAATAATATAATTAATTTAAAGAATTGTTAACAAAGATAAATGGTAAAGAATATATAAAAGTAAAATATATTGAAAAAGAAATGAAAAGAAAAATAAGAAAAAATAGTTAATAATATAATTTAGTATGTAATACCATAATATACTATATAATAAACCAAAAATAAAGATATAAAAAGAAAGAAAAGAAAAAATGGTAAAAAGAATGAAGAAAATAAGAAAACAAAACAATAAATAGAAACTAAAAAGTAAAGAAAAGAAGAAATCAATAAGGTTTACTATATATATTATTAACATAATTAATTTTAATTAAAATTAAAAAAAGAAAAAGACAAGACAAAAAATATAAATAAATAAAAGTAAATTGAAAAGAGAAATAAGAAGAGAGAAAAATAAATAAATAAATAAGTAAATAAAAACCAAACAACAAGAAAAGATAAAAGCAAGACAAAAAATATAACTAAATAAAAAAATAAAAGTAAATTGAAAAGAGAAATGAGAAGAGAGAAAAATAAATAAATAAAAAATAAAATAAATAAATTAAAAAAAGGGCAAAAGGAAAAAGTCAAGAGAAGAAAAAGAGTGACAACCCTAAACAAAGAAATAGGAAGCAACGAGAAAGAAGCTATCGAGATATCACAATTAATATTAATGGGGTGGTTGTATATCTCGATAGCTTCTTTAGTAATCTAGCAGAAAAGTTCTTTAGTTCTTTAAAGGACCCAAGCAACAAACAATAAGTCTAAACTACACCATAAAAGTTTATCATATAGAAGTATTTGGGAAAGCAATCGTAGATGCATATACTTATTTCAGAAAGGTGAAAGATTTTGAAAATTTCCAATTTCCAACTAATATATAGCCATATAGAATATTTCAGGTATTACCTCATGTCTCCATGAGGCTGCATGCATAAATTTTATTTTTGGTAAAGGATAATTTGGAATCTTTTCCTATTTTAATGGAGCGGCTACTGTTTAGCCACGTGGCTCCACAAATTTATTTCCCTCTTTTTTAATATTTGATTTTGTTTTTCTTTTTCTAATTTTTTATTGTACAAATTATTATTAATACTATTAATGGTTGCTTAAAAATAAGCAGAAAAACTAAGCATTCATGGGGCCATTAGCTCCACAAATAACTCCTAAATAAGTTGAGCAGTGGCTGCTAGTCAAAATAAGCTAAGCAGCCGCATGGGGACATGAGATTAGAGTCCTAATCTACTTGCAATGACCATCCGTATAAGACAGGAGAATGCTAAGTTCCTGGAATACAATGTGGTATATAACAAAATCAATGAAAATGTGTAGCTGCTCTGCGCTAATTTTTTAAATATTTTTCACTTCTTTTTTTTGTTGAAAGTATAGTGGCTGAAAAATGAAACCATCAAACCTCAACAGTCATGAACAATGGAAATATCTATAGAAAAGATGACATGGCATTGGTTAATACAAAAAAAGAAGAAGGCATGGTCTATAAAGCCATGCAGTCATGAATACAGAAGAGAAACACAGACTCAAACAATAGGGCAGATGCAAACGTAATATGTATAAAACATACTTCTGCTGCCTCAAAATCACTAATCACATCTTCTTCTAGCTCCATGAAGTGGGATGTTTAGTTTAGAGATTTCTCATAAGTCACCACCCTGTAAAATTTAGAATCTGTAGAAGTCCAATTGAACTTGTGAATGACTTCCGATGCCAAAGTGGTTTTAATAATACACCGAAAAACCCATGATATAATGGCTAAAGTTGACTCACTTCCCAAATCCACCATCTCCTTCACTACTCCTATCTCCTGAATACCTTCTGTGCATTTTTCAGAAAAGAGGATGAGTACACAACAAGATATAATTTCAACCAACTTAAAACCCTTCTCCAAAACAAATGAAAGCAGTCAATAATAGTGTGAATTGCCTTGTGAGAGTGAGAGAAGATGTTATACCTGGCATACTCTGCAGTATTTTCAACTTGAATATGCATTGCAATGGGCATTTTTTTGAATATACCTGCTATGGTGTTTGTAGAAGATGATATCTCACCTATTTAAAGAAAGGTTTTTCCTACAGATGAACCAGAATTGTTGTGCATGCAGGTGGATGGTAATTGTAACTACTTCAGATAAGAATAGTATTGCGAGTGGGAAGCTATATTCTCGCAACAATGAAGAATGACATGCCCATACATTTATATTTATGCGGGAATATCTAAAATGAAACTATAATATTAATTATGCTCTCTTACCATTGACATATGTCATTTTTACCCATCATTTTTAAGGGTTTGATTTTTTTTGGGTTAGATTTCAGCAGGCATTTTTATCTATACAGAAATTTGTGATTAACAGTTAAATTAAATGCATTCCTATTTTCATGTCACAAAATCTTATCTAATTAGAAACTAAAATCAAAGAGATGAACAGATCAATGGCTATGGATGAAAGATCCGTATTGCATTTCCTTTCAAGTAGCATGCACCGTAGATGGACAAACTCAATTGGCTATTCTCAAATAGGACGTAAAAATAGGTAAAATAATAGTTCAATTTTTATTTTATTTTGAAAATCAGTTAATAACACACAACTTTTTAACCAAAAATTATTTTTATAATTTATAAAATTAAATATTTTGCAAGTTCACTTTGTAAAATTGAATTTTAGTTTTTTTTCAAAAAAAAATTATTTTTTTGATTGGTTGAAATCTAACTTATTAATAACTAATTAACTAAAAAAAACAAAACTCATTGCAATAGTAGTAATAATAATAATAAATATCATTTTCTAAATGTCACAGGTACTACATAAATGTATTAAAAAAATAAACCAATTATTCCCCTAATTGACCTTCTACACCTCTTCACATATCCATTACACACCAAGATGTGATTGATGGCGTACCCATTACACACCAAAATACGATTACTAATTTACGTTAAATTCAACACTAATCCTACCAATGACAATTCGAATACAAGACATTGAAAATAAAGAATTCATAGAGATATGAGGATACAACTTCAGCTTTTTAATGTTCACTAGCAAACCACAAAGAGGTAAAAAGTTGAAGGTATTTTTAACGATTATGTTTCACAAAGTAGCTAATGATTGTGGGTGGACAAAATCCGTATGTTTTCTTATCTATTCCAAAAATCCATGGGAGATAAAGCTAAAGGCTCTAAGAATATAAGTTTAAAGTTTCAAAAGTTTTTAAAAAGGCCGATTAAACGAAGCTCAACCTTTCTAGTATTTTCATTGCCATGTGACACATAAAGAATCGACCATGATAAAGGTGTGCCCTTTTTAAAGCAACGGATATAAATTTAAAATTTTAGATAGTGCTAAGGAGGTGGGGTGTCATGGTAAACATACCATATAAAGGTGCTTATAAGACTTCAACTCTTCCTAAGACATGTGACCAAAAAAAAAATACTACCATGTAAAGACCAATCATGATAAACAAATACCTGCGTCCATTTGTGATTAACTTTAAATTTTAACCCTTTGTTTAAAGTTGAGGATAAGAATGGGAGTGTGGTAGTAGTGATTGCTTAAAGAAGCTTGCAAAAATCTGGCATGTTACTTCTATCCTACATATTAAACACTTTTGTATAAGGTAAAAGTATATGGGGTTTTTGTGGGAATTTGATTTTCAATTGTATCTAAAGAAAAATATATATATGGAAATAGTAAAAAAAAATCTTTTGATATTTTAATGATGTTTATTTTCTTGTTAATCGTATTATGAGATAATAAAATGTTTAATTATACGGAATGTGTATGACATTCAGGTACACGTAATGATAATCTTCACATGCAACTTCACTATAAATCTGAATTTGAATAAAAACGTAACATTAAAATTTTAGAACGAGAGTAGTCATTTTATTATTTTTAGGGAGAAATTATAAAGTTAATCACTAGAAATGTTAAAATTGCTTTTAAACCTAAACTGAAAGCTACAAGAAGATGGGAAAATATTTTAAAATGGTCAAAACCTAAAAAAATATCTTGTAAAACATTTGATTTTTGATGAATTTAATTTATTTATTTTGTAGGGATAATGTCAAAAGGGATTTTATATTTATGGAGTTTTTAGAAGACCTATTGAAGATCTTGACAACTTGTCATTTAAGAATATGTCTAGAAATATGTTTGAGCTGGGAATATAGTCTTGAAAATAGAATTACGCTATAATTTTAAATTTAGACCATTGATCCAAATTAAATCTCAACTATTAAATTTTAACTAATTTCTAAGTGCTTGTGTCTATAAAGACCATCAAATTTATTATTTTGAGGAAAATAAAACTATTGATAATTGAGGGATACACTAATAAAGAACTATTATTACTAAATTCACTTTATGATTTTCTTTCCACTCGTGAAATTTTGTCTACAATTATATGAGTTAGCATGTATATATGTATATTCAAATTATCTTAACTTTGAAAATTGTTAGGTGACTTGAACTTGTTTTCTAATTATGAAAGATGTCATGAAATTATGGCATTCTTAGATATTTTATGTAGTTCCTTTTGTAATATGAACTTCCCATTGGAGCTTGCACTACTTATCTGTAATTGTGATAAGGTCTAGCAAAGTATATGACAATTGTTTGATATCTTACTATTGATTTAATATTAATTTTAAAAAATAGATTAAGATTTCTAACCTTTATCTTTCCCTTTCTCACTCTCTTTTTATATTTTATTTTCATAAAATTTAAAATTTAAAATTTAAAAAGTAGAGCATCAAAATTATATTAGATTATGTAAAGTGTTTCAAAATGCATAAACTTAATTGGATTGTAGATCATAAAGCACTTATTTAGGGTGAAAAATGTGCATTAAATTGTTATTTTATAAATCTAACCCTATTTTGTATCTTCAAACATGTAAGTCTCTTTGTAAAATAGCATCCACAATGAACTATAGAGTTACCCTATGAATCAAGATCTAACATTCAAAGCATTGATATCATTAAGTTCTATTCTAGAATTTGATTTTATTTCAAGATAGGCGAAATTCATTGTGAATTTTATCTAAATTGATAGTAGCAACTTTATGTATCAATATGGCCCTCAAAAAATACCATAGGACCATCTTTCCAACCAACAATGTGGTTTTATGATTATTGGATATATGGTTCTAAGGTTATTGTGCCTATGGTTCTATATGATTTTTTAGTTACTTGGCTCAATTATGATACTTGGAATTTGTGAATCTTGTTAGGGTAGTATCATATTTAATTGTAATCCTAATGTATAATGTTGCATCTCTAACTTCCTTGGAATGGACACTTAGAAAAATTATTGTTTTCAAATATGATGTTTAGTAATGTTATTATTTTCAAATATGATGTTTAGTAATGCTTAATCTTTTAATTTGTTTATGCTTACTCTGAATGGTCATTATAAATCCTTGAGAAATTATTTGATTTAATTTAAATAATTGATGATTGTATAATATTGGTAACATTAATTTAGGAGTTGGTAGAATACAAATTCTAATATATTAAAAAATTATGACATAAATAATTTAATCTCAGTAAATATTATATAGAAATGTAAATGCTAACATAGATGTGAATTCAAAATGTTAAAATTGTGTTCATTATGAAAAAGGAGTTAAGTGTGATTAATATAATAGTATAGAAAATGTTGATGTTGAATCAAATGATTGTGAATGAGTCAATTTAATAATATTAGTAATGAGATCAATTTGTACATGTGATGATAGATTATGAATTTGGTCTTCATGATTTAAGTTATCATGTGTGTGTGAAAAATGTAATTATTTGTATTTTTCTTAACTATACATTTCACGATAAAAATTGATGTGTGTATTGATTTGTGCATATTAATAAAAGTTGTAAAACATGAGCATAGGGGGATTATCAAGAACCTTAATTACCATTCTACTTCACATTTTGACTATGTATTCTTAATGAAACTATATTTTCCTAGCTATGTTAAGTTGAGATTCGATACAAATTTATGTTGCATTTCATACTAATTCTATTTAATTTTTAATGCACTACTATTTATTGTATTTATTAGTGCGAGTGAAATTTAAGATTTAATTATTCCTAAATGCCAAAAATTAGACTTAGAATTAATAGGATTTTTGAGGGTTGGTTATTTTATTTTTTGGGACTCCAACTAAAGTACTTATGGGTAAGATACTTGAGAAAGGGTGTTTGAGTGTTATTGTAAGCTTTTAAGTGTAGCCTTGTGAAGAGTTGCATTTAGTTCAAGATAGAAAGATTGAGTGTGGATCCTCAAGTCAACTCTTATTTTTTTTAAAGAAAGCACAAATGGGCTATACTCCATTTTAGCATTCTTGAACACAACGATCCCATGTGTGTTCAAACAAAAGGTATGAGTTGCATTTGATTTTTGTAAGGAGGAGGTTTATTTGGTTTAATGCGGTTCTTTATGTTTTAATCCCATTAGATGGAGAGAAATGATATGACAAACCCTTTTAAACCCTCTTCCTTAGATTTGGTGAGAGTGAATCTTTCATTTTTAATTCCACTTAAGATTGTTAGAGAGTGTTAGGAAATTTTTAGGTCTTTAGAGGTTTTGAGTGTTCTTGGTTTGGATTGGAGTATTGTGTGTTGAGAAGAAATTTGGAAGAAGAAATATATTTTTCATCCATCTTCAATCTTACATTAAGAAAAGCACTTTTTCCTTTAGTTCTTTTTTATGTCCTTACATGTTTTGTATGTTTAAATATGATAATGTGATTTTTGATGTGTTGATTGATATTTAAATTTGCAATAAAAAAAAATTAAAATTTTGGAGAAGATTATGGTGTAAAATATTTAAAATGAAAGTGTTATTCTTATTTTGTATGGGAGAGTGATGAGGTCATCTCCTCATTCTCCTTGTTTCATTTTTGGTGTGTTATATATGTTATTATTATTGGTTAAATAAACTGATTTTTTGTTATATTATGACTTGGGAGAGATAAAGTATTTTGGGTGGATTGATGGCACTTCAAAATTAACTTAAATGGTGGTTTTGTGAATTGTGATAACATGGAAAAAATATTGTAGAGTTATAATGGATTGGAGAGTTATATATAATGTTTAATCATGGGTTTAAGACTCAATTTTTTTGATTTCCCATGGTTATGATATCTCTTCTTCCTTGGTTGTTGTGAAAAAATAAGCTGTATTTTTGTGTGAAAATATTATTCTTTATGATCAATTTTATGTATATGCTAATTACTTGTGATTATATGTTTCTATGTAAAATAGTTTTATATTAGTCATCTTATCTTATGGATTGATGTGCTTTGTGCCACCATATGGGAGGTAAGCATATCCACTACAATTGTTCTTTTTTATCTTGGATATGGGGATCCATTATCCCTAGTGAAGAAAATGGAAAAAATATTTTTTTATATATAAGGTATTTTCTGTAGTTTCAAATATATTTGTAGTAGTTGCAATGTTGTTGATATTTCAAAATGGATGAAGATTATTCTATTGTAAAATTTATTTGTATAAAATTTTAGAAATGAAAATTTAGTAAAGCTTTTAAAAGCATGAAAATTTGACTAAATATTTCAAAGGATAGTTTATAATATGATAATGGTTTTATGTGTTTAGTGTCTAATTTGGAAAGGGAATAAAAATCATAGCATATATGATTACACTTTTTAGATATTTAGGAGGCACTCTTAGTTCAAACATGTTTTATTAAGATAACCAACAATTTTGGCATCATGGGAGAAGATTTTATCTATTTGAAGAATATTCCATTAGGTGAATTTATGTTGATGTAACAAACACTCAACCCCCTTCATTATTGATCTCTTACTTTTTGCATCTAAACCTCAAACACACTATTCTTGGACGTACAAATTCATTTTTCAAATCAATTATGGTTTATCTTGGCCCTTTTAGTGAAATTAATGGTAGTGTATACATTTTTTAATTTTAATACATTAAATTTATTCTAAAAATTATAGTTTTTCATATGTTTTGCTACATATCCCCATTTTAGGAAATTTTGGCGCTTTATTTGAGCTCATATGGATTTCTTTTTAGGTGATATTTTAAAAAAATAAAAAATTGTCTATGTACTTCATAATGGTACTTCTAGAATTTTCTCATTCTACTCCAAATTTAAAGTTTCAAAATTGTAGCCTCTTATTGGCATGTGTAAGAATTGAGGTCAAGTTTGTCGAGTTGTGATATTTTTAAGTGGAAATTATACATGCACTAGATATAAAGTGATAGAATTATTTTTGTTGCGGGTTTCTTGATTGATTAATTTTGGGGATGTTCTTGTGATCATGTTTGTTGCAAGTGTTCCTTGATTATAATTTTTATTGATTTGACAAGTTCATCATACTTCTTCATCAATATTTTATCCCATCCTTATATTTTCACCTTGAATGGATGGAACTATGATGATCAATGACACAAGATCTTGAAGCATTTTAGTTGGATTAAATTATTTCCCTATTTCTATGGATTTATTCCAAGTACATATCGGTAGAAGATTGTATGAGAATAAAAAATAATTGGCATAGGATTATTAGTTGTAATATTGACATAAAAAATGTTTGTCACCTCACTCATTGAGTTCCCTCACACTCTTTGGACCAAATATCAATCATCCTCCATTCCTAGATTATCTTAATTCAATTTTTTTATAAGCTCAAATATTTTTAAGAATCCACCATATGCTAGTGATATAAGTAAGGTGCTCGATAATTGGAAAAGTTATGAATGTTGTGATTGCATAAAGGCTTATCCCAATTCTCCTCCTCCTACAAAGATTGTTGTTGCTTCTTTGACTTCCTTGACTCCTATTGTAGATATGGAAGCTACCTTATACATCTTCTTGTATCCATTTAGAGGTTGAAGACTGTTCTACTCCTCAAGAACATGTTACTTAGATAGATTTCAATGTTTCTTCACCGTTGTTTTCTATATTTTATTTATAGTAGGATCATATTTATCTTCCTTATATATCTCATTGGGATGTCTACTTATTAGATATTTATTATCTATTTTTAGGCTAGCCTTGTGAGGGTCTTGAGGAAACCATTGAGAACCTTTTTCTTCTCTTGCTTGAAATTTCTTCAAAAAATACATTATCATCTTTAGAAGCAATTATCTATATGGTTCTATGTTTTAATCTTCTTTAGTTAGGCCTAAGACTCCTATTAGATCTTGGAAATTGTTAGTATTGACACTAGAAGAAATTAGGTGAGATTTTTTTGGCTAAATCCCTAGTAAATAATATTTTCTTGAGAAAGAAGCTATATACCTTGAGGATGGAGGATGGTGGTTCTATTACTACAAATATAAATAAATGCAATATTATTGTGACCCAATTGAACTTTTTTGAATTGTATATGGAGGAGGAATGATGTATGGATTTTTACATTCTTTCCAAATTCATGGGATGACCTTTTATGGATATTGCGAGAACCATCACCAATTTTTAAAATGGATGAGATGGTGTCACTCTTATTTTCTAAAGAGATTCAAAGAAATACCTTTAAATCTACTAAAGGATGCCCTATTATTTGTGGAAGAAAAAAGAGAAAGAAAATAATAAGGACAAAAATAAAGATAATTCTAGATCTAAAATCTCATGGGAGATCCAAAACTTATAATAAGACCAAGGTAAAATATTATAATTATGACAACCTTAGAAATTTAAAAAGAGACTACAAGGACAGAGAAAAATAATAAGTGATTTTGATGACTTTGAAAAACCCTCCCAAGATGATGGTGATCACCTTGTAACAACTTTAGCCACACACATTGGATGGTTTATGGTTGATTGATTCTAGTTTCTTTCTCCACATGACCTCACATTGGGGTTGGTTCTTAGAATATGAATAATACAATAATGATAAGATGTACCTTAGATATGACTCCCATATGAATATTTTTGGCCATGGTAGATTCTTGATTCAATTCTTTGATGGATGATTCAAGGGGATTAATAGTGTACTTCATATCCTTGGTTTAACACAAAACCTACTTTTTAAAAGTAAAATTAATGATTTTAATTGTGATGTCAGTTGTTTACTTTAGTGGAGGATGCAAGGTAGTGAGAGGGCCTATGATGTTTTCTAAGGATGTTTGAATATACACTCTATTTTAGCTAGATGTATGAATGATCAAGTATAATAGCTCTTTAACTCCTATAGTAAAGATATATACATATTATACACCTTCATCCTTGGATCCAACAACAAGAGGAGTATTGAATCCACTTCTAATTTAGTCATTATTTTTTTGTACCTAAGGGTGCTAATACTTTGGAGACTAAGATACTAGCTAAGAGGAAAATGATATAGCACTTAGGGATAGACCGCATAGGTGAGAAGGGTCTAAGGTTCCTAAAAATAAAAACCTTATTGAGGGTTAGTAATCTTGAATTTCATTTATGTGAGTATAGTGTATATGGAAAATATAACCATGTTCAATTTTACTCTAGTTCTCATTAATATTATAGGATATTATAAAATGCATTCTAATGTACTTGGTCTTGTTAATGTTCCTTAAATTTCTAAATATATAGATCATGTATATTTTATTTATGACTATAGTTAAAAGATATAGGTATATTTCCTTAGAAGTAAATATGAAGTCTTCAAAAACTTTAAAGAGTTTAAGGCTCTTATAGAGAATCAATATGTTAAGAAGAATAACATTTTAAGGACTAATAATGATGGTGATTTTTGTTCAATATATTTTAAAATATTATAAAAGGATCATTGCATAGAGAGGACATAATAAAACTCTATACACCCATTAGTAGAATGAAGTGATGGAAAGGAAGAGTGTGGAATTGATGGAGAGTGATAGGGGTATACTTAATGGATCTAGTTTAGAATATTTTGTATATAAAATTAGTTTCCATAACTTGTTACTTGGTTAACATGTCTCCCATATTATCTCTTGTTGATGAAACAGCTATTGAGATATTTGTAAGTCTTTATATGTGAGGCATATGCACATGTGCCTAGGGAGAAGTAGTCTAAGTTGGAGAATAAGGTTGTAAAATGTATCTCGATTGGTTATAATCATTGTGAAAGGGTACAATCTTTGGGATCTTATGATAAAAATTATTATTTAGAAAAAGTGTTATCTCTAGAGAAGCTAAACCTTATTCCATTATATTGTAGCTAGAGAAGGATGATAAGAAAGATATGGTTCAACTATCCCTAAAAACAAAGAAGGTTGATTTCTAGGAGTACTTGCAGGATCTAAAGAGGATATCTTATATATCTTAGTGAGTTTTGAAGAGGAGATAAGACCATCACATAAACTCTCGAGGAGGTCCAATTGACCCATAAAATGACCTAATAGATGTAATCCTCTTGATTGGAGATATATTTTTTATTTGACTAATAACCTAAATGAACCTAGAATATTGAAGGAGGCATTCAATATGGATGATGCAAAGTCCTAAAAAATAGCCATGGATGAGGAGATGGTTGTATTGAAGAGACAAAACACATGGTACTTAGTATCTTTACCTAAAGGACCAAAACCTAGTGGATGCAAATGGATGTTGAAAACTAAGATTAGTTTAGATGATAGAGTTAAGTAGTATAAGGTGAGATTGGTTGCACAAGGATATTCCTAGGTTGAGTAAATTGATTATCATGGTATTTTATCTCCACTTGTTAGTTTGAAAATAAATTTCCTTGATGGTGATTTGGAGGAAGAAATTTACATGACCTATCTAAGAATTACATTAAAAAATATAAATAAAATTTGGTTTGTAAGTTGAAGAAATTTTTATATGATCTTAAGAAATCACCTAGGATGTGGTACCAAAATTTTTATTCCTTTGTGTTGGGATTAGGATTTTTGAGATCCAAATTATATTGCTACATCTATTATAATATGAATAATTGTTTCATTTTTATCAATTTGCATGTTGATGATATGCTAGTTTTTTTTATAGTGATAAGAATTTGATTTATGATTTGAAGTCTCAACTTTTAGCACAACCTAATATGAAAGAGTTAATAATATAAAGTTAATCTTAGGTATGGAGATCAAAAGAGATAAAACCAATATATAAATTTGGTTGAGATAGAGAAAGTATGTGAACTTGGTGTTGGAAAGATTCAACATAATAACTTGTAGACCATTGTATGTTTCTATTTTGATGGGGATGATGTTATTTGAAAAGTGGTGTTTGAATTATCTTAGTGAGATGACAGATATGGCCATAGTACCTTATGATAGTTCCATTGGGATATTAATGTATGTTACACTTTGTACAAGACAAGACATTACCTAAGTTATGGGAGTTCTTATCCATTTAATGGCTAATACTGGATGAGTAGATTGAGATAAAATGAAGAGGGTATTCAAATATTTGTGAGCTACCTCAAAATAATCCATTTTTTATCATAGAAATTCAATAATATACAAATTCAATTGTTCATGAATTTATGGATTCAAATCGGGCTAGGGATGTTAATAGTAACATATTCACTAGTGGATAAGTTTTAACTATGCTTGATTGTGGTATCAATTGGATGAATAAGAAATAGGCTATGGTCACTTTTTTCAATGTAGAGGAAGATCACATGATAGCTACTCATGCTTTTAAGGAATCCATTTGGCTTAAATATTTGTGTTCAAAAGTAGGGCTAACTCTATGAGCTATTACAACTCTATGTGATGGTTAAAGTGTCATAGTTTGGAAAATAACTCAAACTTTCATGTGAGGGCAAAGAATATTGATTTAAAACAATATTTGTTTCATGAAATGATAGAGGATGGGAGGTTGGTTCTAGAGAAAGTTGATATTTTATTGAATGTTGTAGGTACATTGGTGAAGGAAGTGATCACAAAAAAAATTAGGTGGTGCTATGAGTCTATGGGCCTCTCAACCCTTAGCAATTAATTGATAGTATTGGTACTCTCCTTTCCCTTAAGGTGTTTTAAAGTGGGATAATTTTGGAAATGTATCTCAACTTTACTAATAATTTTAAGATTACGAATAATGTAATTTTTAGGTTATAGAATTATTAAAAAAATGTTGGGATTTAAAGTTTATTTTTAGTAAAAATAAGAATTACGGGTTATTCACAGCTTCTAGGATGATCAATGTATAGATATTTTTAATATATATTTTAAAAATAGAAGACCCCAACAACCTCCAAAATCAAAAGTTGTGGCCTCCAAATGTTAGGCTTGCCACATTGGAAATATCAAAAATATGTGACACATAAAAGAGCTATAAGAGAGAGTTGCACTTGTGTGTCACAAGACATTTTTTAATGGGGATAATGAAACACAAATAGAATTCCTAAGTTTATTGAGTGGGTTGTAACAAGTTTATGGTAGGTGGAAGGAATATGTTATTTTTATACTATGGATTCATCTTGGGATTTGGGTGCCATATTTTAGGTGGTTTTATCTCATAATTTTTTAATTATCATGACAATTTTTTATATTGTTTCTCCTATTTATTGGGTACTTGAGACAAAGGTTTTGATAATGAGTTTTCTATGTATTTGTATGTTGTTTAAAATACTCTAGACCTTTGGCTAGTGATACTCCCATAAAGGCTTATACTCTACAAGTGTATTGTAATATTGGATTATTTAATAATACATTGAGTTAATCTAGAATGTGGATTTTTCTGAGTATTTTTCCTTGTGATTAGACAGATTTAGTTTATTTTTACATACCTTCTCTCATATATTAGTGTAGGAAGTGTGTTATACTCCTGTAATTCATTTCACATTTTTTATTGAGTTTATCTCTTTATTTGAATTTTATTATGGTACATTAGATGATACTATTTTGTATTCACATCTTCATGCTTTAATGGTGACAAATCCCACAAATATTCATGAGTCCACTAATTTGAGAGTCCACTAATTTGACACAATCAGTGTTCATGTTGGCACTTTCTATGGGAATACCTAATTCCTATTAGTATAGTTCTCTTGTATACTTGGAGAACCATTCTTAGATGGTTTATGTACAATAATATTACATAGAATTAAATTTCATTAATTATTTTGAGTCACATTCAACATTGATTTAGAAAAGATTGAGAAAATTCTAAAGATATTCATCCTAGTTCCTTTGATTTCTCTTGGTTGGGAATTCAATAGATGTGTAGCTTAGGTTTTATTTCTTTCAAGGGAAGGTTTATTGTTCATTATGGAGGGACCCATTTCAATATCAATATGTAATTATCTATGTTCACACAAACACACACTCTCTTCTTTACAGAGGCATTCATGTGCCTAGTCTTCTAGGAATATTAGGACAAGTATTTCATCTTTGAGAGGGGCTACATATTCTGTATCACTTCTTCCTCTCTGGTGGATTTTTTTATTCTCATATGAGGGAATGGTAGGGGGATGGAATGATTTCCCCTCTTCTTTTAAGGGGAACATTTTGTATATGGGTGATGGGTTTCTTTATTAGCCTATTTTCTATTACTTTCATGCATACTTTCAGACACTTTTAGATATACCTTCCAGACAATACTCCTATATTATGCTATATTTTCATATTTATTATGCAAACTTGGACCTAAATCATAATGATGGAAATATGGTTATGACATAATGTAATGCATGGTTCATATGTGATTATGCATGAAATGTGGATGAAGTTCTATGTTTTAATTATGGTAGTTAGTCTTGTGCACATGCTTTGTGAAGTAACCTTTTTACAATCAAGGAGGAATTGTAGCACATAGCAGTTGGAAGTTGTAACTTGCAACAAAAGGAAGACTGGGATAGCAAAATAAGGGAGTTCCATATTAAGCTAAATGTGATAACTACTATTTGAAGACACCTGATAGAGATTGAACGTGCATCATTATAACAAGTTAATAAGCGTTGGAAAAGAAGAACTCCTTTACTAATAGGATTTTCACAAATGTTTGTGTTTTACATGCAATCTTGTTTTATAGAGTTTTAGTTTTATTAGGATTGTTCTTTCTTTTCAGTTATGGTTTGAACAATTCAATCTTAACTATATGCTCTAATATCTAGGATTAGAAGTTAATGATTGCAGTTAGTTGTTGCTTAGAATAAGACTCCCTCGAGCTTGTATATAGCCAATGGTTGAGTCCTTAGATAAGTTAGTTGGTTTTTCAATCTTTTATTATTAGTTATTTTTAGTTTCAAGACATGATGGATATTCAAAATGATTTTCATTGAATACAATCTGTGAATAAGATCTTATGTAATCTTTCATGATATGCAATGAATGAAGTCAATTTCACATAGATGTGTAGAATATGTTAGTTAGATTTGGTTCCAATTAAGTGAGAAGAGCCACTTAAGCAGGCCACTCAAGGTAACTATTATTCACTTCATTTTCTAGTTGTTTATTTATGTTTAATGGTTGTTTTATGTTTATCATTACTTCATGAACTACATGCAAGTTAAACTATAATCTCATACTTTTCTTATTGGTAATGCATTTTCATGAATATGCATATAATGGTTAACCAATAGTACTCTGGAGGTTAAATTAGCTAAGTTGTTAGTTTTGATCAATATTGAGTTGATACAGTAATATTTCATTAGCAACAGTTCAATTACAGGTTAACCTATAGGCACCCATAGCCATTAGTGTTAGTTTGTTTCTTTTACTGTTTTGCAATTATGTGAGTTTTTATCAAGTAGAACATCTTGAATAGGATAACTTGGGTAGTTTTGAGTCTTTGAAGGCACATACAGTGCAACACCATCACAAGTTTACAAACCTTGGGTTGACATTTTAATGTAGTCTTTGCAATGTTGAGTGGACTATTCAGTTAGATAAAGCTCTAAATTGTGTAGGTTCTACCAAGTTTACAATGCATTAGTTTAGACTCTACAATGGGTACCTATATGGCTACACATTTCTTGTGACCCATCCATATGCATTCACCTAAGGTACACTTATGGGGGTGTTGGTGCATTATTTTATTGGATGATACACCACTTGAGTTCACTTGGGAATATGAGAGATTTTCATCCAAGAACAAGATGGATGATGCCATGGGACTGATTGCACTGAATGTTTTTGATAACCTATTGTTTCACATTGAGTCTTGTAAAACTCTTCATAAAATATGAGATAAGTACAAGGAGATTTTGGGTAAAATTAATGAGTTCTGGGCATTAGGAATGAAGGTAGAATTTTAAATAAAATTACACCTAATTCCTTCTCCTATATTGAGGAATTTCTAGTAAAATTCAATTCATTGTTTGAAGGTTTTAGAAAGGATAAGACTAAAAAAGAATAGATTGTCTAGATTCATTCTAAGAGTCAAGGGACATTTCAGCTCTTTTTTCTATATTTTATTCTACTATGGATGCATTGGGCAAGAATTTTACCATGTCTTCTTTTGAGGTTTTTTGTGATCGTTTGACATAAGAATAGGCTAGGTTAGCACAATTATATTTACTTTCTAGTTCCAAAAACCAAGGATTAGTAGCATAGTCATCCAAAGGGAAAGGGAAGATAAAACAAAATCCTAATATGGATTCTTCATCAAGCACCGAGAATTCCTCAAAACTAAAATATTAGTGAAATAAAAAAAATCCAATTCACTCCTAAAAATATATATTGTAAGTCTAGTGAGTCTTCCTCCAAGACAAATAAAAAATCAAGAGAACCTTTTAGTTTTCATATCAAAGAGGGACACGTAACAAGATTTTGGAAGAGACTACAACACCACACTATTTCATCCTCTAAGTCACATTCCACCAGTATGGGCAAAGGCCAAGATATTTATGCAAGGGCTTTATCTTTAGCATCAAGTTGGATAGTTGACTCATGAGCTTATAATCATATGAAACATTCCCAAATATTGTCACATCACTTTCATATTTTAGAACTTTACGTATTATTGTGGGGGATTATGCACAACTTTCAATTTTTGGATCAAGTATTGCTCACTTGGAGGATGATTGTTTGAGGATGTACTTGTGATTCCTAATATTTTAGCCAAATTCCTTTCTATTTATCAAATTTGTCACTTTGAAACTAGAAGGATAGTTGAGTTATCACCTCATGATATGGTTGTTTGGGAGCTTCGTGATTATGAGATTGTTGTGGATTCAAGGAGTGTTGATCATGCATCATTCCTATATAGGTTTGATGGTTTTGAAAGCTCATTAGGATCATCTCTTGCAGCACATGCATATTCATTGATTAATATTTATCATGAACACTTTGGTCATGTCAATTACAAGTATCTATAGCAGATGATCACACAAACATTATTAATTGACCTACCTAATAGTTCATGTGCATTGAGGGAGTTTGTTGAGGTTGTGTGTTTGGTAGACATCACCAAGAAAAATTTCATAGATTTTAGGAAACACAAGCAAAGGAACCTTTAGAGTTGGTACACAATGATCTCATGGCATTTATGACTTTCATTTTTTAGGGGCTAAGTATGTGCTCACATTCATTGATGACTTATCTAGATGTACATGGGTGTACTTTATTAAGCACAAAAGTGAGGTCTTAGATAATTTTAAGACCTACAAGGAATTTGTAGAAAATGTCTACACTTTCTATCAAGAGGACATGCATAGATAATAGGAGGATTATGTCAATCAGATATTCAAAGATTTTTGCAGTGAGAATGGTATTCAACATCAACTTATAGTTCCTTGCACCCCTCAAAAAAATGGGTGTAGTTGAGAGAAAGAAAAAAAAATTATGATAGATGGCCAATTGTATGATTCAATCATGAAATATGAATTCCACTTTTTGGGCTAAAGTAGTCAATTGTGCTAATTACATTTTAAATCATGTGTCACATAAGGTAGTGCAAAATATGACTCCTGAGGAGGCTTAGTCCCATATCAAGCTAGGTTTATCTTTATTCCAAGTATTTGGTACCGAGGTTTTGGAATTTATTCAAGATGTTTAGTGAAAATCCATAGAGAGGAAGAGTTTATTGCTCATGTTTGTTGGCTATTGTGAGGGTGTTAAGGCTTATAGGTTGTTTGATCCAATTCCTAAAGACATCTTTTTCAAGTGGTATTTCTAGTTTAATGCTTGATATTTCCTTTGATGGATTCTCCATCACCACTTTCTCCCTCATTACCTACTCCTCCTTCATCTCTCAAGGACTCTGTGTTTCTTGAGGATGAAGATTATGTTCTAACACCAATTACATGAACTTTACCCATATGGACTTGCAAGACTCTTGATGTAGCTAGATCTTTGGTAAGTGATCCTTCAAATTCTCATTGTAAACACTCATAAACATTAATTGTTAGTATTTTGAGTCATGAAATTTTGGATGCTCTTAAAAAAATAGATGCAAAGAAATTTTCCTGGGTGGGAAACAACTATGGTAGAAGAGTATTCTTCTTTGATGAAGAATCTAAAAGGAAGCAAGGTACACAAAACACACTTCCTACACCAATATAATGAGGAGATTTGTATAATTTTTTTCATTTAACCAATTATAATAATGAGATACACAATACAAGGAAGATAATCTAACACAAATGCAATTATAAAAAAACTCACAACACAAGATATACATGGGGAAAACCCTTTCAGGTAAAAACCCCACACTCCAAAAGCCTTCTCAATGTATTATGAACAAAATAATGTTTATAATATTGCAAAGAAATTCTTCTTCTAGGAGTATACGATGTTGAATTTGTGGCTATTATGATAGAATAATGATACTTGCAAATGCAACATACGAAACCCACTCCAAGACAACCAATATATAGAGAATACAAGTATGAAGGTAATTTCTAGAGGAAGCTACAAGAGATGGGCATCCAAATCCACTTGGCACATTTTTTCACCACCTCCAAGAATGCAAATGACACTTGTACATGATTCTTTGACTCCTCATTCAAACTTTCAAACTTGGGTGCCCCATTTTTACACAAAATCGGTATATGATAGGTGCTCTTACACACCTTACCGCTATCATAGAATTTTTCATAAATAACAAAACTTACAACTATAAGAGAATCCATCATAACTTACTAAGAATATCTTATTCCCTTACAGCTTGTCATAACACAGCCTAGGTGCCTAGTTTTCCCATACAAAGATGTCTTCCAACACTTGTCCAATCAATCAAAGAATTGAGTTCCTACACATCATAACTTGTGATAGGAAATCTACCATACAATAATTACAAGATGTTGACACATGGTTGTAGTGTAGGAAATTTTATACCTCTAATTTCACACTTGGTTTGGGTCCCTTAATTAATTGGACTTAATTAAGCTTCGAATTTGCCAAATTATGCATTCCAAAACCTTATTTTTCCCATTTTTTGAAAGGGGGACCTATATTTAATTAACGCAATTAATATTTTAATCACCCCAAAATGAATGTGTCTTGGACTTTTAGGCCAGGACCCATTCGCCCAAGCCTCCTTAGGTCCTAGGTCCCAAATTTTAATATGTTTTTAGTGGGACTTTAATGATTCAAATTTCATATGCAATTGTTGGCTTTTGGAATCTAATTTTCGAGAAATTAGATAAATACCTATAAATACAATATTTTTATCATTTGAAATCTAAGTGGCATTATCAAGAGCATTCAAGAGGAGCATTATCAATAATTTACAATAGCAATTAATATCCTAACATCATGTTCAAGCTTATGTGCATTCATGGCATCTTCTAAAGGCTAATATGCATTGTTGATCCTAAAGCATCCAAGTGTTCAAGTATCCAACAAAGAAAGATCTAATCCTTAGAGTGATGTGTTTTCCTTCAGTCCTCTAAGGAAAACCATTGAAGGTTTGGTGAGTTGTAGCAAACAAGTGTTCATCCATCATTTCCTTCTCCTTTGTCATCATTTCTTTCTATCAAGGTTTAATTACCAAACTAGGGTTTGACCGAGGCAAACCCCCATACAAACAAGCCAAACAATTTTTCCCTCTTTGTGTATGTGTAGGTTATAGGTTGAAGATGGGTTGAAGAGATCTTGAAGAAGTGATTTTGCATAATTGCATTTATTTTCATCAAATTTTTCAATCCACGAAAACTCAATTGTCGATTTTATTCCCAACTTTCTTAGAGTGGGACCTGTGTCAAATTGAAGCCAAGATCTAACATCAAAGGATTTTCAATGCTTTTTTGGACACCCTACCCAGGACTCCTTTTCCCTAGGGCGAACCTGTCCTTCAACAGTTCACAGAACCAAATTTTAATGCCAGGTACATGTGTTCAGACCCTTCTCAAATATGCTTGCAAACTATTAATTTGATTCTTGTAGCTTTGGGATATTGCATTTTATCATCTAGGTCATATTGTTCATTAGGTTTAGTTGCATCAAATCATTTTCATTTAGTTTCAAATCCTATTATCCTAAGGAACCTAGAGATTTTTTTCTGTTTGACTCACCTTAGGGTTTATAGTCAATCTCTACACCTTGCAATATCTTAGGTTTAATGAAATTGTGGGAAGAGGGATACTTGTAGTGCCTTAGTTCTTTGTATGAAGCACCCAGGACACCCTATTTTGGGATCTTCCCCTTTTTCCCATCTTTTCAATGTTAGGTATTCTCTACCACAAAGTGGGATGCCTAATTTCCCAAGTGGGGACACAAACATCCTTGTCACCTCCCATGTCACTTGCTAGCATGATGACAACTCACCATGCCAAGTCAGATTAAATGATGAGATAAGATGAGCAAGAAAATATAACATAGGCATAAATAAATACAACATTAATTTTAAATCAATTCTAGAAAATACTAAGGTTGAGACACCTTAATTCCCAACAAAATCATGGGATCTTATACCTCTTCCTAAGGGAAGAAATTTTATCTGGTGCAAGTGGGTGTACTGCACCAAATATGCAATTGATGGTTTTATTAAATGTACAAGGCATGTCTTTTTGCAAAGACATTTTCATAATTTGAAGACATTATCTAATCTAAGGCTTTTTCTCATGTTGCTAAAATGGATTCCATTTGTCTTATACTTTCACTTGCAACTTCACAAGGATAATCAATTTATCAGATGGATGTGAAGAGTGCCTTCTTGCATGGGGATCCTCATGAGGAGATTTATATGGAGCAACCTCTAGGTTTAGTGCAAGAATTTTTACTAGTTTTTAGGCTTTACCATTCATTGTATGGTCTCAAACAATCCCCTCGGGCTTAGTATGAGAAGGAAAAAATTTTATTTCTTTTTCTTATTTACACATTGTCATTCTAATCCCACAATTTACACTTAGAAACAAGAGGATGATATTTTAACTTTTATTTTGTAAGTGGATGACTTGATTCTTATAGATAGTTCATCTTCGATGATCCAAAGTTTTCATTGAGCATTGATGGAGCAATTTGATATCATACATCTTGGACTTCTATATTACTTTCTTAGTTTATAGATGTTTTGCTCTTCAGATGGGATTCTCATTTTCTAAGCAAAAGCTTTATCTTGATTTTATTTAGATATTTGACATACTTGATCGAAATCCTACCCCCACACTATTCCAGTTAGGTGTTGTATTGTCTTCCAGTTGTTCTACTCCTTCGGTCAATGCTACATTATATAGGAACTTGGTTGGATATATTTTGTATCTGACACATTCTCATCTTGATATTTCTTTTTTTGTTGGCCTTGTCTCATTTTTCTCTCATGATCCATATGAGAGTCACTAGAAGGATACCAAACATATTTTGAGATATATTTAGGTTAGCACATATTTTGGCATTCATTATATATTGGGGAACTCTCAAATTTTTGGATTCATTGAATCAAATTGGGTTGGTATGTTGATGATAGGAAGTCTACTTCTAGTTTTCTTTGTCTTGGTTCTAGCCCTATTGCATAGTCTTGAAAGAAGTTCTCTTGCATTATCATATACAGAGGCTAAGTATCGAGCAATAGTTATAGCTAGCCAGGAAGTTCTTTGATTTTGACGATTATCAATAGAGTTTAGATTTCCTCCTAATGGACTCACTATTTTTTGGTGTGATAATCAAATTTCCATTCACATTTCATGTAACCTAGTGGAGCATCAGTGGACTAACAATATTGAGATCCACATGCACTTCATTCGATGGCTCATTTGAGATGGTTTTCTCAACTTGGAGTATTTTCCTACAAATGAGCAAGTTGCGAACATCTTCACTAAGCCTTTGGCATTGCCTCCTTATATTTTGTTGTGATTGATGCTTGGGGTGAACTATGTTGTCCTTAGGGAATCTTCTTGATTCCTCCTTCCTTTACATTAATCAATTTTCATTACATGTTTGGATCTCTCTTTTTTGGAGAGTAGTTTTTTTCCACGAGGTTTTCTCTTTTTATTTGTTTATGAGAGATGTGTTTTGTGCATGCCCGTACATCATCAAGCCTTGTTGTCATGACCCATCTTTTCTTTTCATGAATTATTTTATGCCTCCCTAAGTTGTACTTAAGGGGGTGGGGGGGGGGGGCGTGTTGGTGTGAATGTGTTACTTTATCTACCTAGTTAGACATTAGAACCTATTCACACCTTAGCATTAAGCTTACTTAGCTTATTTTTTCTCTTTGACTCACTTTAAGGATTTGGACGCATGGCATAATCTTAGTTGACTTGGATCTTTTATCCTTTCCCATATAGCAAGGTTAGTTTTTTCATTGTATTATTTTGTAATTTACTTTTATTGAGGCAATACAATAATTTACATTGCAACTTCCATTTGTGGAAGGTTTTGGATTTTGTTGGTTGATTGTTGTACCTATGGTTCACCAACATTCAAATAGCTATAACAACAATACAAAAGATATACAAATTTACAAACAAACTCTATATGTTGGAGATCCCTTCTACACACTTGTACAAAATTGAAACTATTACAATGCTTTCAACATAGATGCAAATTTAGGGTGAAATTTCCTTTAGGACACTAGAGGATTTAAATATCCTCCCATCTCCAAGAATCCAAGGGGTTTTATCCTTAGATTGATGAATGAACCCAAGTGCTCAAACAATTTTGACAAAGTTTTGTTCAGATAAAAAAGAAATGATCATATGAAAAACATTACATCCAATATATAAATGTTGAGGGCTCAAAATCATATGCTTCTCTCTGCTAGTAAATAATATTTAATATTATTTTTAAATTTTCCCTCCAAAGGTTCCCAATAAAGATTTGTGATAATCCTCATTTGATTCTTGACTAAATTTAGTCGATAAGTCCCACTTACATCATCCATAAAGGTTGTCATATAATTTATCTTAATTAGGTGGCCACAAGATTTTGGAAGTTACAAATGTTCCATAAGGAATCACACTCCCCATTTTGGGTTTCCAATATTTAATATTAAATTATTACTTCATTGGCCCAATTTACCAAATTTGAAAAATATAAATTAAAATTATTTCCCTTGACACTTTCTCCTTAGTCTATGGGAAATATTGGAATGAGTTTTTGGGTCCTCAATTAAGAAATGGGACATTATAAGTCCACCCTTCTCAAAATTGTTTGCCCTCAAACAATGTGGATTTGGTTGCTCAAGATATTTATGATTATTCCCAAGTGGCATCCTTGTAAATAGGATCCTCCAACAAACTAGATACTTTGTGCGCAAAGAGACTCTACAAACCTAGTAAAATATGTTATTTTAGTTGGGTCACTGCCAATTTCCTCTAGTAGCACCAATACATTTGTAGTGGTCTGAATCCATGAGTGAGGAACATGATATAGCCTTTGAGAAGATTGGCCATGATTTCTCACACATTTGTATTGGTCATAACTTCCTTTATATTCACTTCTACTATTCCAACCATTTTATGAAGAGAGGAAAGTAGGCCAGTAACGTCCAATACAATGTCCATTTACCCAGGCATGACCCTTGCCCATGATGACAAAGTCCAAAGCCACTGAGTTATTTTCATCTAGACTTTTAAATTGAGCCTTGCACAATATCATACCCTGATTTATTGGTGGATTTGGTCGTATACTCCAATTTGTAATTTTTTTGTTATTTCTAAAATACGAGCAAAGTTGCTTACATTCTAGTCCGATCTGATATGTCCATTCTTTCACTGAAAGATCTTGTTTACCATTCTTCAAGCCAATACATTATTTCCTAGATTTGATTTTTCCAAAGTAATGATTGAATATTCAATATTACCAGATCCAGTTCGTGCAATTTTTTTGTTGTCAAAAATATGCAATGCATGACAATGACTCTTCATGTAGAATTGGTAGGCTACTATTGAGAAGTTCATTGTCAGTGATTTCAACACTGATTGTGTACCACAAATAATAATAAGTTTTTTGTTGTATATATTTGCTCCATTAGGCTAGTATTTGTGAGTGAATTATTCCCCATACTCCTATAGCCTGTACCACTTTCAATTTGGCCCTATTGTTTCATAAGCCTTATCAATAAGCTTTGATTGTACAACAGTGGATTGTGTGGCAATTTTTGTTGTGTTGAAGATCGCATTATTGCAATCAGGAAGGATGCTCACAGACGATGCAGGCAAGCTATATGTATTACCATTGAATGTCACATTGAAACCAGAACAATCATTGGTATTCCCAGCAGCATATATAGATGACAGCTTGTCTTTAAGAGCAAAACCTTGGAGACCAATGGTAGCAGCATTCTTTAGTATGCCTGCAACTATACTGGAGCTTTGCCAAGCTTCACTATCATCTCCTTGTTTCTTTCTAGGAACTAGGAAGAGCCTTTCCATGAGAATGTGGACTTGGTGATGGATAGGGAGAAACTGAAGCATCTAGATCATGTGATGCTCCTAGTACTATTCCAAAAATTGATGAAGCTGCCTGAGATCCAACCTTTGTCACCTCGGCCTTTGCTTTAGAACTAGCCAATGAAAACATCCAACTTAGATGTTTCAACATCCACAGATGTGGTTGTGAGGTTCATATTAGAAATCTTCTCTGTTAACTTAGTTGGTGAAGCAGTTTTCTGAACAATGATTCAAAATTCACCTTATGTTTGAGCCTCTTTATCAGGAGTTGTGACTGGTCCTTCAGTAATGCTGGCTAGAGTTATCTCACCTGTTACTTTTTGGAAGTGCAACTTTATCAGATTTTATTAGCACCATTCCTCCATAAATTTCATTTATTTTACTGTCTATCTTTTCTCCCAAGATCATTGCCCTCCCCCTGAAGATGATGTCCCTGGCCCTTGAGCAAATGCTTGTGCAACCATCTCTATTTTTGTTTTCCTTAACTTTCCAATCTTTGGCAATATTAAAGCTGCTTTGCCTTTGCATTTTCAATGAACTTGTGCTTCACAAGTTCAGTAGCTATAGACCGTAGATGAGCCTCTTTTGTTAGGAATTTAGCAACAAAATCATGGAAAACAAGAGGCCACCTTTCTTCATCCTCAAGCATGGGTGCAGGTTTACTCCATATCATGAACAATACTCTCATTGGTTGTACATTAGATCGAGGAGGAAATCTCTCTGCCATCTCAGTTGCAGAGACTCGTAGCACCCATACATCCACCTTCCCATCATAGTGTCTCTCTTGAATTACTTCAGGAGCCATCCAGGGTGGAGTGACAATAAATATATTGTGTTTCGACATGGTCCTGGTCAGTTGTGAAGCAACACCAAAGTCACTGAGTTTTACTTTTCCCTCTTCTATAAGCAATATGTTGCCACCCTTTATGTCAAGTGAACCTTGAAAATTGAATGTGAATACGACAACCTTGAGAAGTTCCCTACAAATGTAAGCTATTTGATGCTCCTCCAAAGGCTCATCAGTTATGTTTCATCAGATCAGCAACACTTCCCTCATTCTTCTGGTGATTCCATTTAAGATCTAATTGTAGATTCTGTAGAGAGTCATCAAATAGAGGAAACTTAGTAACTGTATTTCTCCTATCTTTAGCTCTCTTCGATTCAAACTCCTTCACACTCTCAGACTTCCTATTAAAGATAATATTGAAATCCTCTGATGGCCGTGTGTTTGAGTGCAAAGTCTTTGGGTCTCTTTTCAAAGACTCTGATCCATCCACAGCATTGCTAAAGTTAGTGTCCTTTCTAGCAATTGTGTCTCTTCTTTAGTGACAATGTATTGTCTTTCTTCTCTTCTAACATATGGAGATTTCTTTGTGCTATGCACAGTATCATCATCAGTGATTTCATCTATAGGCCACTGATAACTCTCTAGCCTTCTAATACTTTTCATTGGCAATTCATATTCATTATCAATCTTTCTTGTTTCGTTCTCTTGATTTAGCTACCAAGTCACACTATTATGAGACTTTGCATTCTCAGAATGACTTTCAACAAATTCCCTCCCAGACAAATCGTCACCATTCGGGGTTTGATTCTCAGGTTCTACATACTCATTAGAACCAGGCCTACTAGATGTTTGTGAACTATTTAATTCCATTATCCCCTCGTCTCTTGAGCTTAAGCTATAGGAAATAGATCCATTTCTTCTTGAATATTTCTTTTAAAGCATAGTATGCTTTAAATGTTTAGCAGCAGCTTTTACAGCCTTACTCACCCTTTCTGCAGAATAAGCAACCACCTGCGCAAAAAATACATTTTGAATTTTATTTTCCTCTCTTTGTTGTTAGAAACTTCAATCTCATTTGACACACCAGATAAATCAACAGATGCATTAGGTTGATCAATCCTCTAGGGTCAACAATGTATTTCTTGGGGACAATGTATTTCTCTTACCAGAGGAAAGAGAATCAAAAGAATTTTTTTCTAATATTTCTTGATTGAAATCTGACTTGCTGGATCTTGAGTAGGTTTTTTCTTAACATTGCTTCTAGAAACAGATGAGTCCATTTTGTTTCTTTTCTCGCTTTGTGAATTTTCAATATATGGCATACCTAAGATTGTAGAGATTTTGGAAATATTACTCATTGAGGATGCCATATAATTTATAGCCTCTACAGAGTGAGAAGTTCCTGAACTGTTAGCATTTTACTCGTAAAAACTTGAAAATCGGGTTTGTTCTTCTAACCATAAATAGACTAGTAAGATTATTTCTTATGCTCTGTCAAGATTTTGGCAGCCCCAAAAAACTTAAGTGGACCATTAATCAGGCCATCAGGGGGCTTCAAAAGATCTTTCTCAGATTTAGATGGATCCCATTTGATTTGGCGTTCCTTGGCTATAATACAAGCAGCACTACCAGGATCCCAAACCATCATGCTTTAGCAATCTTGGATAGGGAAGAAAGGTTCCTTATGCCATTTTCTGTAAATTGTACCTTTCATCTTTTCATCGCCATTAGCATTCTTCCCATCATGACAAGAATTTTGAAATGACATGGTATGAAATTGGTACAGTAAATTTTTGTTGCTACTATCCTCCTTATTTCTTGAGGTGTACTTGAAGAGGAATCAAAGTTTTCTACCTTCCATTATTGATTTGGAAATTTGAGAGATTTGCAGCAGCTTGTCATTCTCAAAGTGAAGACCATCAACGGAACAAGAATCAACTAAAGTATCCTTAAAAAATTCATGCTCCCCAACTTGGCTAACTTTTAAATCATTCTTACATAGCAAAGGTTGCATCTTTTCAACGGTTGAAAGCTTGATAGGTGTTTCTTGGGCACAAATAGAAATCAATAGAATATCTTTCTCAATTTTTGAAAACTTCACATTGAAAATGCTGCTGATTTCTCATAGACTTCATTAAGACAAACATTTTCTTGGCATCTAAACTCATTAGAAGTCACTAGAATATCTTTTTTAGTTAAGATCTCCTTACCTTTGACTTGCATGGTGGATTTCTTTTGCTCTTTTGTAATGCTTCAACTCTCTTATTTAGTCATACAAGCCTTTTCTGTTTGGACACCTCTTTGTCAGTACCTCCAAGTACTCATTGAAAGGTTGTACAACTCTTAAAGCTTCAAATTTCCTTTCATATTCCTCAATGATTCTATCAATCTTTTTTTATCTGGTTTTAGCTGGAACTAGATATCGCTATAGTTGTTTGATCATATTAGCTTGATCCCTCTACATTTCATCTAGGTTCTTCCATATTTGCATCATTGTATTCTGAATAAGATCTACATTTTTCCCATTTGTTAGAAATCTCAAGAATCCTCTCATGATTTTCAAGAGAAATCATAAATAATGGAGAAATCTAATTTCCCTTTCACATAAACAATTTTATTTACCTTGTAGGTTAGCAAGATCAAAGATCTGATACCACTATAATGTCCCAAACAACATATTTTGCAAATCATATCAGATCTGAAATATCTCAATATATTTCAACAAATATTTATATTCATATACTGAATTTGCTCAAAAATAATCAACATAAATGTGCAAATTTTGCATTAACAAGATTAACTTACCAAATATGCTGGAGTTGATCAATATTGAAAAAATATACAATGATGGGTGATGTAACATATATAATAGATATACAAATGTCCAAGCAAACTCTGTACACTAGAGCTCCTTTCTACACACTTCAGCAAAACTAAAACTACTATAATCCTTTGAGCACGAATGCAACTTCTAGGTGAAATTGGTTTTAGGACACCAGAGGTTTTTCATCCTCCAATTTCCAAGAATCCAAGAGGTTTCATCCTCGAATTGATGAATGAAAACAAACGCTCAAATAATTTTGACATAGTTTTACTAAGATAAAAAGCAAGGTTACCCCAAGTTTTTGAGACGGGGACGGTAGGGGACGGCGGGACAAGTCCCCAAGTTTCCGATTTTTGAGGCCAAAATTAGGGACGGCAGGGAATGGCTTTATAAAAATATAGGGAAAATTTAAAAGATATAGGGAAATTTTAAATATGCATATGATAACATGGATAAGGCATGCATACTACACATTATAGAATGTTAACATATAACATTTGTGTTCAACATTATGCCAATACTCGATACGCATTCAAAATTAACATACACGAATCATGAAACAACCTCCAAGTTATAATTTATAAACTTATATCAAAATGCCCAAAGGCTACATTGCTGCCATATAGTTTTAAAGTTTGCTATGAAAATCAAAATACAATGTCAATAATGAATACAGAATAAACAAAGTCAAAGAGCACTGCTGCCCCTAATCATCCCTCATAACCGCATCAAAATCAAAGTCATCCTCTGAGTCACTTCCACTATGATGCTCCTCCTCAACCAACGGAACCCCAACCAAACCCTCAATTGTCTCCTCTTCATCTACCAGGGCCACGTCCTTGGGATCAATTTCCTACCGTAGAGTTGGAGTCTGTCGATACTCTGGAGTCTGCCGATCCTGAAGCCGAAGAGCACTATGAACGGCCAGTAGCTTCTCCACTCGTCTAGAGGTAAGTCTATTCCTCTTGAGGGAGTGGATAAAGCTATATGTGGAGCAATTCCTCTCTGCAGCAAAGGAACTAGCAACCTGTGCAAGAAGGTGAGTAGCAAGTGTCTTCAACTGCGGTGTATCCCTCCCATGATAGGTCCACCATCCAATAGGGTTCGATTGAGCTAATATATCTCTATCCAACCTCGCCTGTGGTTTACTCAAGTTTGGGCCAATAAGATTTGCAAAGTCTAGGAATTGTGACCGAATTAGTGAATCCTGCTCTACTGGATAAATCTTTTCAATGGCCCATGTGAATCCATCTAAAACCTCACCATCATCACAAGGAGGCACCCTACCAAGCCTTGGTGCATACCATTTTGGATTTAGAGCAAAAGCAGACATATGAAGCGAGGTGTTCATTGTATTCCACTTCCGCCTCACAATGGGCCTAATGTGTTGCTCATATAAATCCAAAGTGGGGTCCTTTGCCGAAACAACTTGCTTGATCTTCCCAAGCATACTGTCAAATGTCTCATAAATCTCTCCAGGACTAGGAGAGTCTGTATCAGCATATCTGATGACATCTACAATAGGGAGATGAAGGAGCAAATATATCTGCAAAATGCAAACAAAAAGTTCAAAATAATTAGTTGACAAGTTAATTGACATTTTAGAAACTTCAAAAGTTGGAACATTGGAAAATAAAATTAAAATATTAAAATCAGAAATTTAATATGAAAATCAGCCATCTAATGTCTTACCTCACATTGGCCCACCAATCATCATCGAGGATCTTTTGTTTGACGGTCTTTCCTTCAATAGAACTTGCATTAGGCCATCTAGCCCACTCTGCATTGACCATCATCGCTTGTAGAGGCTCATACACCTCTAGCATCCCCTCTAACAAGATGAAGTATGTGGTATATCTACATTCATTCATTGATTCAATGACTCATTAAAAAATAAAAATTTAAAACAAAATCAGATTATGAATACAAATTGAAAGTGAAACAAAATGAAGTGGCATACCTTGTCTCAACAGGTTTGAGAAAATCCTTCTTTGAAAATGTTCTGAAGAGAGCAAGTGAGGTGTGGTGATTGCGAATAAACATCTAAATATCTCTAGTTTTTTCCACCATTTGCTTCACCCAATCCAACTTCCCTATGTCTTTCAATGCATTGTTCAATGCATGAACACAACATGGGGTCCAAAATATGTGTCTGTACTTACCCTCCACCATCAACCCAGTCGATTTGCACACATGTGTTGAATCGGTGATCACCTGCACCACATTTGTAGCCCCAACCTCCTCTATGGCATCTCTCAAAATGGAAAACTAGAATTCTACATCCTTATGTCTCCCCGAACAATCTACGGCTCTAAGAAAATAAGAACCAGCAGGGCATGTGACTATAACATTGATGAGTGGTCGACGTCTACAATCAGTCCACCCATCCATCACTATAGAGCACCCCATCCTCATCCACGTTTGCCTCATCTCCTCCATTAACACATTAACTTTGGAGTACTCTTTGTCTAGGAGGGTGGTGTGTAGCTTATGATCTCCAAGGGGTATGAATGAAGGACCAACAGTGGCTATGTCTTTCACCATTTGTTTAAAATAAGAGGAACAGGCTACATGAAATGGAATGGCATGTGCAAAAAAGAATTTGGCAATGGAGGATTCAGTGGTTTCTCGTGCTTGGTTATTAAACATGGACTCAACTGAGGTTGCCTTTTCACTACCACTCACCTTCCTCTTTCCTCTTAAGACAACTCCACTACTACCAACTGTGGAAGGACTAGCAGTAGGTATAGATGATTGTGAACTTGGGAAAGAAGAAGAACCACCTTGAACCCCACCATCACACTCTATTTGAATTTTTTGGCACTCTAAAAATAGGTCACCTGTCAATGCAGGACATATCTAACTCCATGGCCCACCTCACCCAAAAAATGAGGCCTAACTCTTGTGTAGCTGCCCCTAAATTCCTTTTCACAAACATGGCAAAACCAAACCCTACTCCCCCCTGAATTTCTTTGTCTTTCACCCACGGGTGTAACATATCAAAGGAATGGTTTTTTTGGGTTTAATGGGTGTCTTGCATAGTTTTCCATGGTTTTGGTATTGGTTGATGAAGGAGGGCATTGGATTGGGTTTCTTTTCTCTCTAGTTCTACTACCACCCCCACCACTTTCCCTTCTAGTTTACATTTCAACTTCACTATCACTCTCATCCTCACTGCTGCTCATGTTTTTTGTTTTTAGAATGCAAGTTTCAATTGAAAATAAAAAAAAATCAAACAATGTATGCTTCACATTTTGCAAAAACATGAAAAAAAAATAGGGAAAGGAAATGCATACCTCTTTGGTGGATTTGCTCTCCCAACAACACTATTTCAACCTCCTCTCCTCCTTCAAGCTGCTGCTCCTTCTCCTTCAATGGTTGCAACTTCTTTTTCTCTCAAACCCTTGGCTGCTCAAACAAACAAAATGCATAAAATGAGGTTAGAGAGGCCCTTTTTTCTTCATAAGGGAGTCAAACTCAATGGGGCCCACACATGCCACGTAGGCTATCCCGTTACCTTTTTGTTTTGTGTTTTTTTTTAATGTTTGAAGCTGCCAAAACACAAGGGACAGTCGGTCGTCCCCGGGACCGGTCAGTCATCCCTCTTCGGTCAACGTAGTCCCCCCGTTCCGGGGACGTTTCTTGGAAATTCTACAAAAAGGGGGACGATCCCCATGCCGTCCCCCGGTATCTAGGACGTCCCGAGAACAGGTACGGGGCATTTGGGGGGAGGACGCATCCCTGGTTTCCCTGATAAAAAGAGATGATCGTGTTAAAAACATTGTATCCAATATATAGATGATTAGAGCTCAAAATCCTACTCTCCACCAGAAAATAATATTTAATATTATTTTTAATATTTTCTCTCCAAAGATACCCAATAAAGATTTGACATAATCCTCCATTTGGTTCCTAGTTAAATTTAGTCAGTAACTCCCACTTACATCATCCATGAATGTTGTCATATAATTTGTCATAATTAGGTGGCCACAAGATCTTGGGTTACAAAATGCTCCATAAATTGTGCTACCCACATTTAATATTAAATTAATATTTAATTGACCCAATTTACCAAATTTACAAAATATTAATTAACTTTGGTCCAAAATCAAATATTAATTAAAATTATTTCTCCAACACTTTCCCTTTAATCCATGAGAAGTATTGAAATGGGTTTTTTGATCCTCAAATTAAATTACGAAGAAAAGGGGCATTATTGTGTGTGCATGTGTTGTGGGTGAGAGAGGGGGAGGAGAGAGAGAGTGTGAGTTTTGAAAAAGGAAAAATAGTGACTTGAAGAACAAGTAGAACATCATAATATTTTATTTGGAAAGAAAATAGATGTTATCTCTTAAACTTGTGAAAAGAGAAGTTATTTTTTGAATAGGTTTTTTTGATATATTGGAAAAAGAGATTCATTATTGAGAGTTCTACAATTTTTGATATTGAAAGAGAGTAAAGGGAGTTTATTTTCAAAACTTAGAGATTGTTCTTGGAGATTTTGAAGGTGGCTTGTTACTTCAAAAAGAATTGAATTATTTGGAGTGGTTTGGTGTGTTCTTGATATCGAAGATTCATCAAACCCTTGGATTCCTAATTACAAAAGATTGATGTATACATCTTATGATTTTTAGTGCTTTAGAATAATAACAAATTGTTTGCCATTATTATGTGTTTAAAATGAGTTGTAAATTCTTTTATTGTTCTTGAGAAAAATAGCCTAAGACTCAATTGATGGGGGTCTATGTATTTTATGATCTTTCAAAGGAAACTTGAAAAAAAAATGTATTATTAATTTTTTTTAAAGGTTTACTTTGTGGCTACTTCCAAAGTATGATGGTAAAGGAAAATCTTAGGCATAGAGTTTGTTGATTGTGTGTATCTCTTTCATCCTTCTTAAAAGTCCTTTTTGTGGATTTGGTCTTCTTACATTGTTTTAGGAATTGATGAAATCGTAGAAGGCTTGGGTGGTCATTCTTTTCCAAACTCAATTGGATTTTATCTAGAGTTTGATGCCAAAAAATGAATTTGTTAAATAAAGAAGAATAATTGCAACATTTAGACCAAACATTATTGGATTTTATCTAGTGTTTGATGCAAAATATTTTAAGAGAAGCATTCATAGTGGATGAGTGCTTACTAAGAGACTTGCTTTGTCTTCCTTGATTCTCATCGTGTACTTTGGATAGCCAACATGGATGATGCTCAATGTCTTAGTCTACTCTCTTCTTCCCTATGTGAATTGGATCATGTATGTGTCCAACTTGTGATTGAGAAATTCAAGTTTCATTATGTTCTTGCATATTGTCAATTTTGTGTGACTGATAACTGTGTTTTGAAACCTTGATCTCATCTCTATAGTCAAGTGGGATGGACCTTTGGGTTTCACATAGTTAGGTGGTAAGACTTACTACCATTGGTTTGTAGAAGGATCCACAAAGAAATCCATTTGGTAGCTTGAAGAATTACTTGTTTCGTTTATTTTATTTATGCATTTGGTAGTTGTGAAAAATAGAAAAGTGTAATGATTAATCTTATGAATTAACTTGTGTATTTGGAATTGATGATATGAATTAGTTATCTTCATTGTAATCTTTATTGGAGCAAAATTATATTGAAATTACCTCAAAAATAATGTTGTGATCATCTTCTCCCCATTGTTAGAAAGGTATCACAATGTTTTTTCTTTGTTTTTGGTGAATGATTCTCCATTTTAGCATTACTTTCCTTTATAATCTTGTATGTTTTAATGAAGGAACTAATTAATTATTTGAGTAGAAGTTTTATGCTTTATACTCGAACTAATTAATTGTATAATAAATTGCACTTTCCCTTTTTCTTTAGTTCTTGGTTTGCATGTCTAAGTGATGGGGTAAAAGTACCTAATGATTGGTATACAATGAGACCATGTCTTTACTTTTGAATTCACATTCAATTTGTTAAATTATTTCACTTATGCTTTTGTGCATTATTTTCATGCGCGATGACATCCTTAGTGTGAGTATGCATGTGATGACATGGTTAAGTTGCAATTTTTAACATGAAAATTTTGTTCATTTTTTTAACCATTAATGTCCTTTATAATTTTTGTATTACAACACACACATGTTATAGAACCTACTCTAATGCTAATCTAGTTTTAAATTGGTAGGATATTCCCTACACTAGGTCATTGGCAATAGATTCTCTTTCAAAAACCCTAAAAACAACCTTTAAACATAGACTATTCCGCCTACAATGGATATTACTATATAGTTCATTTAGACTCCTAACTTGCATTAAAAATCACAACATAGCCAAAGGAAAATGTAGGGAAACAACACATAAATACACGTAGGACATGAAGCATACATGTGAAAGATACACACACATAGAAATGCAATGTTGGCCCACTTGATTTTATTATTTTTTTATTTACTTAAGAAGAGGGTTGAATAGTTAAATCCTAATTGAATGGTAGTTAAAGTAGGTTTGTCCTACAAGTTGGCAGCATTGAGGCTCTAATACCACTGTAGTGTCCCCTACTTGGGATATCCTTATATTTTTCCCTAAAAGCACAATTTGAATCCAAAATAAGAAATCTAATACATTTAAGATTGTAAATTTACCAATTGAAATGCCCTTTATAAGATATACCTTGGTTAAGGTCCTGCACACAATATTAGTCACTAGAAATTGACTTTAAATCATAAGCCATGAAAATATACATATTACTAATCATTAGTAAACATCATGATATCCATGGACATTAGTCACATAAAAATATAATTAATGCAATAGTCATTCCAATGTGAATTCCCCATAATAATCTCATTAGGAATTTGTCGAAATGGTTGCAAACCACAGCTTAAGGTTGGTCACCCTTGTACTGGGAGAGCATGGAAGGTGGACCACCCTTCCATCCCTCGGTCCACCTTGGAGGCGCTCCATCCTCCTTGATCAAGCCCAAGAGCACTCATTCGCCTCCCAGTCCACGAGCACTCCATCTTGAGGTGGCGTGTTTGATAAGAGCATGAAGACCACCTCCCTTCCACCAAGCTTGAGAGCACACATTTGCCTCCTAGCCCATGAGCACTCCATCTCAAGGGTGACATAATTGATGGCAGGTTTGTCGAGCCTTCACCTCTCGTTAACTTGAAAGGTTGATTGGCCTTCTTGTTTTGCAATCACTTCTCTCAATTCAAAATCGATTATTATAAGAATCTATCATCCATATTTATAATAAAGGAAGAATCATACTTACTTATAAGAATTAATAATTGTTGCAAGCATAATTATTGCATGATCATATATATATATTTCTAATTATTTTCAAGAATTACAATAATCACTTTGCAGGAACATATATATATATATATTTAAACTTACTTCCCAAATATATACTTGCCAATAATATTTAATCCAATAGATCTCTTATAATTTCCAATCCTTATTCCTTTGTTTCCAATCTACTTCTTTTCAAATTTATAATTGATTCCAATGATTCAATGATCAATGATCCAATGATCCCAATTTAATGTATTTTTTAAATGATTTTCCCTCCCTTATATATTCTCTAATGAGAGGGAGACACACCTCTTCATTGAGACTTTTTACCTTGCAAGGGATACATCCCTTCATATTTTTCAGCACTACCTTTTATGGTTTACAACTTAATTTACTTGTTGTTTGGTGATCACTGCCCCTAATTATCTTTAATTATCCTTTGTCGGCTCACCTTTATTATATAACCATTGCCCTTTAATTTATATTCCTTTTTTTGGGTCGGCCACCTTTATTTCGTTGTTGATTTTCTTAACTAAGTCGACCTTTACAGGGAAACTATTAATAGTTGTCAATGCCTATGGTTTGGTATTTATTGTTGCGATTTAAGGAAATAAACAGGTCATTACAACAAGCTAGAACTAGAGAAACCCTAGAATATGGAGAAAACTCCAAAAATAGAGTAAAACTCCTTGTGCCACAATCGTATAGTTAGTTACAAGTGGCATAATGCCAAAAAAAGGCATATATAGAGCATAATAATAGTCTACACCAACTCAAAAACCTTGTCTTGTACAATATCTCAAAATATGGACTATGAAGGTGTAAAATTGAGTTTTACAAAGCTATGCCCTAATACGTGTCAACCAACCTTTTCATGAAGCTTATAGCTTCCCAATAACCTCACAAAGCCTCAACAACTCAAAACCCTTGTCTTGTACAATATCTCAAAACATGATCTATGTAGGTTTAAAATTGAGTTTTACAAATATATGCCCTATTATTTGTCAACCAACCTTTTCATGAAGCCTACAACTTCCCAATAACCTCCCAAATACACAAGAATGGAAGTTTAATTGTCCAAACAGGATTTGAAATGCTTTAACTCTTCATATTCCACTTATTTCCCATGTAGTGACGAATTTGCCACTTTACACATATTTGGTTCATTGCTTCATGACATGTTCACCATGGATTTTAGAGAGTTTGCCACAACAATCGAAGTGTTTGTCACCTGTGTAAGTAGTGAACTCACCAAAATTAGTTGCTCAAATCGCTTTAATGTTCACAACTTTGTCTTAGTGGGTCTTGAAAATGTCCCATTCGATCTTAGATGTTTTCTTAAATTTTATCGCATCCCTTCTCATCACAAAATCAACCAAGAATAATGAATTCCATTAAGTTAATGCATAAGGCTAATTCGAGGACTAATAATGACTACCATTATCTTGATGATCTTTCAACTTGACTTGACTTTTTGGATCACTAGAGTAAGAGATTTAGGATTATCTAGAAAACTATTGCGGAACCTAAAATTACACATTGTGTTCAATATCTATTGTATGAAAGTTCCTATTTGCAAATGATTAATTCATTTGGGAGTTTCAAACCTCAAATGCTTTCTTTTTTTTTGATATTTTGAGACTATTAAATGTCTCTTTTGGTTTTGTCCCAAAGCTCAATTTGCTTGGTCATGGATTTGTGACTTTTTTAAGCCTTTTCAATGAGAGCCCTTCTCTTGGTTTAAAGTTCTTTGGGGAATGGGCTTAGACTCCTTGCTAGGTCTTGCAACTTTGGCATGCTTTCAAAATGAAGATTCTATTTACCATTTGGAAAGATAGAAATGCTACTATTTTTCTATTAATTCAATTGACATATTTTTCTACTTGAGATCTTTGGTGATATCTAATGTGTTTATGACATTATGTAGATACAAGTGTAGGCTAACAAGCTCTAAAAGTGACTCACCTTCAAATCTTGTTTGATCATTGGGGTAATGCTCCTTGCATGGTGGTGTGCATTCTTCCTCCTTCACCACCTCAAGGCCTATCCCCATATCAAGGTGAAAGACATGGCCAAAAGGAAACTTCTCAACAACACTCCAAAGTCAAGGTCATTGGTCGCTTTCTCCATTGGCTAGGCAGTAGATTGTGTGGTCCCCTCCCTTGCAGATTGGTTTCCACCCCTCATTCATGTCTTCTCGATGGCATGGATGGGATCCTTCTAGTAGACAAGGTAAATTTCCTCGATAGGCTTTGGCCATTTCTCCTTAGCAATATATACTAGATAGTCAACTTCTTAACCAAGAGGAAACAAATGATGATAACAATGCTCTCATTCACTAGGAGTTGATTGATGAAGGCCAACATTTGCCAAATGGTGGATGGATCTCCAAATCCGATGACAAAGGCCCTCTCCTAGCCATTGGCTTTATCACTCTTGCTACTTTGTTATCTTCAATTATTATCTTTTCATGTTACAAACTTAAAAAATTTGATTGACTGTTTCCTTTTTGGGGCCATTTATTAGTGACTGCATGATATTTTGATGTTTTCGTTTTTCTGTGCTTGACCCAATTTGTGTGAATTTGGGGCATGATTCCATTCTGTCCACTCTTTTTTGTGAGTAGTCCATAAATTATTTGTACAATAATATATAAAATTATTGCATTAAAAAATTATTAATTATATTTACTTACACCGCTTTCCTAACAATGTTTCAAGTGGCAACAATATACTTTCACATAAACGGCTGTACTTGGACTCAAAATTTGCACTTCATAAGAAGAAAAAATCATTTCAAGTAACATATAAAGAAATTTTCATGGAATTGTAGAATGTCTCTAACTTTGTTAGCTCTATATGAACTTGACACTGCCAAAGTTATCGCTGCATCTAAGTTTGCTATTACATGTGACACATAATAAACCAGCCATCAAACAGGGTCACACTTACACTAATTAATGGTAATGTGGAGGTGGATAAAAAATCAAAACCATCCCATACAAAGAATATGAGGGACTCTTGAAACTTTAAGTTTTCGCAAATCTTGATTACATTTACCTAGAAATTAAACAACTACTTTCCTTGCAGTGTTTCACTTGGCAACACTACAATCACATAAATGGTTGTACTCTGACTCAAAGCATTTTGACTAGCATACAGAAATTTTCTTGTGCTAGTAGAATGTCTCAAGCTTTGTTAACCATCTTCGAAAAAATTAAATTCCAGACATGGTCTTCTTCAGTTGTGTTAAAAAAAAGGTTCAGTCAAAAATATAACAAAATAATAAACAATTAAAATGATAAGAAGTTTACATAGTCAGTTTTGTCAAACATAAAAAAAAAGTTGCAAGTATAAATCAGATAGACAAAATATCATCTTCAAATGATTTGAAACCAAAAGAAACATAATATGTGAGTAAATGCATGATGTATAATTAGTAATTACTGAATCGAATACAAACGTAGAATAGTATCAGCTATATTATATATTGTTGGGAGGTGATAAGAAAGTCCAGCCATTTCATTAAAAAATGTCAAATACTTTGATATATGCATTTAGCATTATTACATAGCTCAGTTATATTTTGTTGGAAGATGATAGAAAGTCTAGTCCATTGCATTGAAAACATGTCAAACACTTTGATTATACATTTAGCATCATTGCATAAAATTCGACACTCAGCTATATGTTACATGTACATGAGTACATGCTTCGAAAGTTCATTAGTACTCCCATCTTTTCTGGCTGCTCATTTACTTTCAGAACTTGACAACTCTTTCTCCAAGAAATGTCGCATTGCTTGCCAATAGCGCTCACCGCCCATATACCAAGTGTTCATATGACTACCTTCTGAAAATTCTTCAAAAATGCACCTTTGGTTGTGCTTTGTTTTTTCATATAGCATGCGCATGTGGGCTGGAGGAACCAACTCATCTCAAGAGCCAGATATGAATAAAATTGGTTGCTTAATCTGGAATGCAAAAAGAAAGTAAGAAAATGATCTAATGGAAAAGCACAAAAAGTACTTTCACATACAAAAAACAAATGTAAGAAATCTCCTCTAAATTTCGCATTATTATTTGTGGAAGTCTTTCTTCAAAATGATTTCCTACCATGACTAGGCCTAAAATATGCATTATTACATTAAAAACATCATTTTTGGAAAGAAAATAGGATTTTTAGTCACATCAACATTTAGGATCACACCACATGTTAGGCTTGCAGACTACAGCTCCCATGAACATAACACAAAAATCTACAAAAACAATAAACACCAGATTGAACATTAAGTACGATCTCTTATGGAAGGGGATCTAGCCTTAATTTGAAATGGGTCTCCTTCTGTGGCTTAAACTTAAGCCATCATCCCTGTTTGAATTGTGATTTCCACTGCCTCCAAATGCCACTTGAATTAGTGATCTTCAAGCAATAACTTTGGCATTGAATTCATTGTTAATTATTGTCATAAAACAGTCCATGAGCAGACTGAAACCAGCACATTACAGGGTTTCAGTAGTATATTGACCAATCTACCAATTAACTGCGCTTATAATGCCCAGTATAACCACCAAATCTAGCCTTTAAATACCATATCTCCCAAGGATCACCATGAATGAATTAAACTTGAGCCCTCATCCCTGCTTGAATTGTGATTTCCACTGATTCCTTTAAGCGTTGCTCAAACTAGTGGTCCTGAAGAGAGCTTTTTCATCATCGATGCATTATTAACTATTTGTCATAGAGCAATCCATGAGCAGACTGTAACCAGCACATCATACAGTTTCAATGGAAGTATATCAAGCAATCTGCTAATTACATGCACTCAATTTACTCAATGATAAGATTATACACCAAGACAAAGGGCAGTTATGATATTATTTAGTACATAATGAACCTGAAAAAAAATCCAATACACTGAATTAGAGATTTCAAACATAATCACTAGACAATCAGAAAGCATAGAGGGACTGGAAAAATTGAAACCATAAAGAAATCTGCTTCAGTTTTGACAGTCAGGTATAGGAATTGGAATCCAGAGTTTTCCAAATTCAGTACTGATTCTTCAGCTATGGATACATATAATAAGACACGTGTCTCTGATACATGGTACCGAAAAAACTCAATAATTAATATGATTAACATAAGCTGGTAATCACTATATTGGCAATCAAACATAAGGTTCGTGGCAAGGATGTATAGTTAATTGAAGGATGTCCTGTCAATATTAATCTTCAAATGTCTTGTATCATGGACCAGTTGTTTGCATTGTATATTTATAGGTTATTTTGTATGTTAAGGATTGTAACCTGTATTGTTCCCCAAAACATTTGGGGGTACTGAAGACTTTTTAATCTGCCGTATAGAAGATAGAAAACAATCAAATGTAATAAAACCATTACTATGTGTCATCAGCTTATCTATTTTAAATATGGGCATTCCACTTTATTCTATTCTCCTTCCGTGACAATTATTTAGCAATATTTCCTCATTTCTGGTTCCATTCCATCAGATAGACAAAATTATTGCAATAGCAATGGCACTGTAACTGGCACAGAGAAAAAAATGTTCTGAAATCATAAACTTACAATGCTTAATTCAACTTTACTCACTGATGTGAAAAAATGAATATAAAAAAAAATTGCAATTTACTACTAAAGTTCACACCAAAGTATTAGTTTGCAACCTCACCTGATCTATGATATCAATAGTATTCCATGGAGAACGAACCATAAAATTTAAAACTCTTGGACCATTGGAACCTGTGCTTCCAATAAACCACTTCAGAGAAGGTAGCACAACTCCAGCCATGTCCAATATAGATGTAAATGTATTCTCCAGTATCAATGCTGAAATCTGTGATATGCCAAGAAAAAAGAAGGTGAAAAATATCTGTGTATACACTTTAATATCTCCCAAAAAGCATCGGAACCAATAAATGCCATTTCATTGACATAGAGGCCATGAGTTCACTGTAATGACAAAAACCGTCAAAGAAATATAGCTTAGATATATTATCTGTTGAGAAAAATGGATTGATAATCTGATCTAAGAGTTAGTTTGTTGTTTTATATCAGATTTGCATCAAACTCTAATCACCACAAATCTGAAATCTGTCTGTGAATCAGCAACTATGGAGATAGAAACAATCACACATAACAACTCATATGCCCTAGGAAAACACTTTCAAGAAAAACCCGGCATCAAATAAGTACCACTCACCATATTGATGAAATATGTGTAACGACCCGATCCTTCGGTAAAATAAAAATTTCTTCCAATTTACATCAAAAGTGAAAAGAGTAAATAAACATGCTAACAAGTCATTGCAATATAATTTTCTTTCCTCTATTGATATTGTATGAACATGATATCATATTAAAATTACAATAAATATTCTATTTCCATTACAATAACTTCACAAGTACAAGTAACGGTAAACGTACCTTATCTAACTTAGCTCCAATGAGCTTTAGAACAAATAGTAGTAAGAAGGTCCAGGAATCCGCCTTTCAAATCTTGGTACTTCAGTAGCCTTCAGAGGAGGAGAAGCATCACTCAGACGCTTTTCCGCCAACCATGGACTTATAATGCAGTCCCCCGCACATCTATCATTCGATAGATGGCCCTCTCTTCAACGAAGGTATTGGTAGAGTAACCGATACAGTTAACCAACTGAGCATAGTGGTGTGTCCTACATAACTAGAACCTATGCATCCGGCAGACTCTCACTCTAGCATGTAATACGGGGATCACGGTGAACTGACAGTGTAATCATCACCCAATCTAAGAGGATGTAGGTACATTACACTACTTTGATCAAAGTGTTTCGTACAATATTTCTAATGAGGGTCAATTGTCACATACACTATTCAAGGTTGATTTGACTTAGGGCTATCTTACACTTCACGTAAGTCTTTGTTTTCTAATAGGTAATCTGTACCTCAGACATCCTACATCATTTTGTACTACTAGAAATGAATCAGCATAATCAAGTAATTCACATATCCCCTCCTATACTGGATATCTTTATCCTAGGAGTGCTCAACTTACCTAAGTTAACCCAATAACTAAAGCTAAAGAATTTACTTGACTCCTGCCCTCATCTCAATCCTAGTATATAGTAAAATGAAAAAAATACTCTCCCTATATGGAGATCATACAATTTAATGCCGAACACAACTTAGAAAGCAACCATTCACTTCTTATGTACCAACGGTGATCACAACATACAACATCCTACGTCCCAACATCACTAGTATATTTAAATACTTATGTTGTGCCTTATGAAATATTGTTGAATTCCCCAATCAAGTACTTCCTACTGGGATGAGTCTGCACCGCAAGTACTTCTCATATTCTCTCCTATACGGGAATGAGTATTTCCTAGGAGTTTTAGCTAGCTTTTATGAGTTAAACTAATAACTTAGCTGGCTATATTGTACTTGAATCAAGCTCTCATCACAGTCCTAGTATAAATATCTAAGGCAGCGTGTACTCTCTTTATACGAAGATCATACAAATAAAGCAATAATACAAAATGCATTATCTAGCCTTTCAAGACAAATAAATACTCTTTTATACAATCATGCATCATCTATGACTTTTTAACTTAATGCAACTTTTGGACAGTCAATTGCAAACATCATACAGTAGTATAATAACTTCATTTGTCTAACATGACTTCACAAAGATTAAAGATGAAATGAGAATAGTTTAACCATGCCTGGATTAAGCTTTCCTCAGATGATGATGGTCTGCCCTTGCAGTATTCTAGACTACAAAGTTCCTTTGTTCTCTCTCACAACAAAATGCTCTCTTTCTCACAGAAAAATGGCTTTTCACAAAAAAATGCTCTCTCACAAGTGTCTACACAGCTGGACAACTTATGTCTAAGGCTTAGAAATGGACAATTCAGATTTCTAACAGCATAAATGACTAACTCAGATTTGCGCATAAATTACACTCCCAGAATTCAATGTATATTCTTGCAAGTACACAACTAAATCTGCGATGAAAATATTACATAGTCTGGTACAGAAATGAGTGATACTCAAATTGATAATCTGATGAAACAGAGTGACAACTTAACTAAGCTTGATTGCAACTGAATGCAGCAGGATAAAATCCTAATGAGGCTCAATGAGAATGAAAATAACACGAATGCAAGAATTGAAATGAATGAATAACTTAAAGCGGGTGAAGGCCTTTTATAGAGCCCCGAAATGCAACGCATTCCTCACGAGAAGGCATGATAATTGACAACACACAACCCAGAATTGTTCAAAGGTAACTTGGCGGATTCTCAAGCCCTTACTCATCAATTTCAGAAGTGATTCGACTTAATTAAGAGCCAGCAAAACAAGAATTATTCAACTAATTAGCAAAAATCACCACTTACAGGAATTCCCCAAATATGGTGCCAAACAAGTAGGTGATTCATTTTGCTGAGAAAAGGTCTTGATTGATTTTGCAACAGATATACACCTCTGAGCTGCGTCGCCCTTGCTTCTTAGCAGCGTTGAATCTTTCCTCCAGGTGAAGTGCACTTCACAGGCGCATGAATGCCTCTTCCGCCATTTTCATATTTCACGGGAAAAACTTCCAAATATTTTAAATCAGACTCTACTAAGTCAATAGTTATGAATCGAATATTTCTTTTAAACTTTAGAGAAGTCCTTTCTCACCTTCGATTTATTTCATAATGAAAATAAAAGAAGTCAATTTTTATTATACTTAGGAAACATTCGATTTCCTTAAGTATGTGATGAGAAATGAATAAACAAATGATTTCCATATATTTAATTTATTATTTTCTCAATAGTCCACTTTATAATTTTACACTAAGTAAAAGATTTAAATCTTTTAATTTTACCCTTTAGAGTTTAAAAAATATTTAAACTAAATACATTTATGTATATTTCTAAAGTTAGGAAATAATTATATATTTTATTATATAAATATTATTATAGTTCTTTTAAATATATTAAACATATAAATATTTAAATACCCGAGTATTTAATATACATATATTTAATATAACTATAATAATATTATATATAATCTCGAATATATAATTACATATATATAAATATATTTATATTTAACAAATATAAATATATATACATATACATATTTATTTGTCGAACGACCCAGTCAACATACTTTCAATATATATATCTATGTATATGTGTATATATAAATTCCAAGGCAAATATTATAGTAATATTATTTATCCACAGATAATAGGCAATATGTGTATATATATACACACATATATACTTGTATATACCTCAGTGTACATACTATATACATGTATATACACACCCACTTAACCTAATCACTTATGTTCAATCACATTATCCTTACAATGATCACAATACTGTAAGTTTGATAAACAAACAATCAACACTCACAAAGCACAAAGAAGTAAACCAGACTCCTAAAGCCTATGGATGACTTATCAAGACCAACTTATCTGACTCAGTTCCTCCAAACCTATAATGACTTGTGTGTATGCTCAATTGGTTCTCGTTACCGGTTAACCGACCAAGCCCCTCTCCCGAGTGATACTTCCCCTCCCCCTGGAGAATGAACCTTTTCCTGCAACCACTAGCACATACCTTTAGCAGTATCACATATATAAACATCTTTAAAGTTAAAATAACCATACTTCAATAACCATCTATTCATATATGCAGTATTTCACCATGAATAACATCAACTGAGACAACATCAAATGAAACAACATCAAGTGATATAACATTCATTAATGAAATGAATGAATAACTTAAAGCGGGTGAAGGCCTTTTATAGAGCCCCGAAATGCAACGCATTCCTCACGAGAAGGCATGATAATTGACAACACACAACCCAGAATTGTTCAAAGGTAACTTGGCGGATTCTCAAGCCCTTACTCATCAATTTCAGAAGTGATTCGACTTAATTAAGAGCCAGCAAAACAAGAATTATTCAACTAATTAGCAAAAATCGCCACTTACAGGAATTCCCCAAATATGGTGCCAAACAAGTAGGTGATTCATTTTGCTGAGAAAAGGTCTTGATTGATTTTGCAATAGATATACACCTCTGAGCTGCGTCGCCCTTGCTTCTTAGCAGCGTTGAATCTTTCCTCCAGGTGAAGTGCACTTCACAGGCGCATGAATGCCTCTTCCGCCATTTTCATATTTCATGGGAAAAACTTCCAAATATTTTAAATCAGACTCTACTAAGTCAATAGTTATGAATCGAATATTTCTTTTAAACTTTAGAGAAGTCCTTTCTCACCTTCGATTTATTTCATAATGAAAATAAAAGAAGTCAATTTTTATTATACTTAGGAAACATTCGATTTCCTCAAGTATGTGATGAGAAATGAATAAACAAATGATTTCCATATATTTAATTTATTATTTTCTCAATAGTCCACTTTATAATTTTACACTAAGTAAAAGATTTAAATCTTTTAATTTTACCCTTTAGAGTTTAAAAAATATTTAAACTAAATACATTTATGTATATTTCTAAAGTTAGGAAATAATTATATATTTTATTATATAAATATTATTATATTTCTTTTAAATATATTAAACATATAAATATTTAAATACCCGAGTATTTAATATACATATATTTAATATAACTATAATAATATTATATATAATCTCGAATATATAATTACATATATATAAATATATTTATATTTAACAAATATAAATATATATACATATACATATTTATTTGTCGAACGACCCAGTCAACATACTTTCAATATATATATCTATGTATATGTGTATATATAAATTCCAAGGCAAATATTATAGTAATATTATTTATCCACAGATAATAGGTAGTATGTGTATATATATACACACATATATACTTGTATATACCTCAGTGTACATACTATATACATGTATATACACACCCACTTAACCTAATCACTTATGTTCAATCACGTTATCCTTACAATGATCACAATACTGTAAGTTTGATAAACAAACAATCAACACTCACAAAGCACAAAGAAGTAAACCAGACTCCTAAAGCCTATGGATGACTTATCAAGACCAACTTATCTGACTCAATTCCTCCAAACCTATAATGACTTGTGTGTATGCTCAATTGGTTCTCGTTACCGGTTAACCGACCAAGCCCCTCTCCCGAGTGATACTTCCCCTCCCCCTGGAGAATGAACCTTTTCCTGCAACCACTAGCACATACCTTTAGCAGTATCACATATATAAACATCTTTAAAATTAAAATAACCATACTTCAATAACCATCTATTCATATATGCAATATTTCACCATGAATAACATCAACTGAGACAACATCAAATGAAACAACATCAAGTGATATAACATTCATATTGATAACAAGGTACATGCATCATTAATTCATCTCGAGAATTCACATCACATTCAATTTTACCGTATCTAGCAATAGTAAATAGTAACCTCACATTTTGGGATGTAACAATATGGTTATAATACAATAAGCAAGCTAATTATAGTGTCTCCATGCTATGATCTAAATCTAACAGCATTCCAGCAGCACCTCCTTATTCCATACACAACAAATTTTCTTTGTGTCAAGCCAATGTCCCTAGCCTTTATATATAGGCAAGAGGGAAGCAAGATAACTTACTAAGCTTTCCAAATTGATGCAAAAAGTGAGATTTCCCAAGATGGACACCCAAGTTTGAACCTACAACCGAAAGTCATTCCAGCTTCCAAGCAAACCCTCACATTAAATGTATTTTTGTGTGATCCAAAATTAAATGCATCTCCAATGTTACATATAACATTATAAAGTGATCCCTAGGTTGTATATCCTAGCGTGATGTCCACATCCCAAGATGCACCACATCTAACCCAAAACAATATTACAATGTTTATGCAAGGTGTACAACATCTAACTCAACAATCTCCCACTTGTATACATTGCATAAGAAGCCAACGAAAAACAAAATATTAACTAATTACTAGAGGCAAAAGTGCCCATAGCTCTCCTACACCAAGAAACCTTCTTTTCCAACTTATTAGCCAGCTTCTTCATGGAAAAAACAACACTTTCTGTCAATACCTTTTTCACAACCATGTCTGAACTCACAACTCCAATTGTAGCATGGCTCACGTCCTTAACATCCTAAAAACCTTTAGATTTTTTCTTCGTTTGAGACACTTGTTTATCATCAACAAGAACCATTTAACCATCACATCCACCACTCAAAGCTTTACCATCCAATTTGTACAAAATCCCATTGTGAATTCCCCTTTGCTAACATCAAAGCTCATTTGACCATTTTACAACTGTCTTTACCAAAGACAACCTCCACACCTACATCACTCAACTTGCTTACAAAATTAGACCAAAACCATGTAGGGTTTTAGGGAATGACTTCACCCTCCCATCCATTAGCATCACTTTGACCTTACCTCAACCAAAAACATTGTGTTATCACCTAAGAAGCTCTTAAATCTATTTGGCATGCACCATCACATGCATGAATACCTAAAGATGCCATAAACAAATCTTAATCTTCACCTTCCTCACTAGAGGATCTTGAATATGAAGAAGAACCATCATCTAATACCTTTCCTTTATTCATCTTCTTAAACTTGCATTCCCTTCTAAAATGACCAAATTTTCCACAATCCCAACACTTTACCTTATACCTTCTAGTAAATTTAAACCTTCTATCTCCACTCTTGTCTTTGTTTTTATCTTCAACATGAAAGAATCAATTTCACCACCATCCATGGACTTTCTTCTCGTTTCTTCTAAGAATAGAGATGCTGCAACTTCTTCAAGCTTCAACTTAGAAGATGCACTACTAATTTCCATAGCAAGATTATTGAATGAATCTAGAAGGGAACAAAGCAATATCATCCATGCATCCTCTTCATCCATAACCACATATATAGATGCTAATTGATGTACAATGACAAGGAAAGATTTCAAATGATCAGAAACTGAATCTCCATGATCCATTCTCAAGGAATATTGTTTCTTTCTCAAGAAAAGTTTGTTAACAAGAGACTTTGCTTGATACAAATTCCCTAGTTTTTCCCAGAAATTTTGTAATGTATCTTAATTAAAGAAATTAAACGACACTGAATCGGCAAGACACAATCTAATAGTCCTCCTTCCTTTACTATAAAGCTTTGCCCAATCTTCATCAGTCATACAAGAGGGTTTTGGGGTTTTTGCACTTTAATTGCTATCTATTGATGTCTTTCAACCAAGAGATATTCCATCTTGAGTTTCCACCACTCAAAGCTGTCTATTAATCTTTTCAACCTCTATTATTGATGTACTTGTCATGATTCACACAAATCTAAGGCAAGCATAAACTACGCCCACTAAAACCACATATCTCTTAAGACAAGAGCGTCCTTCTCAAGTATCAACCTACAATTCACCTCCGATAGCAATTGTTAAGAAAAATAGATGGATAATCTGATTTAGGAATCAATTTTTTGTTTTATGTCTAATTTACATCAGACCTATAATCACCACAAATCTGAAATACATATGCAAATCAGCATCTATGGAGATAGAAGCAATCACACAGAGTACAAATAACACCCCATATACCCCGAAGAAACCCAACATCAAATCAATTCCATTCACAGTATTATTAATAAGATATGATTACAATACAATGAACAAGTTGATTCTTATGCCTTCACTCTATGCTCTATATCTAACAGAATTCTAGTAGCAATAGTATTCCAACACCTCCTTAGTCCAAAAGCAACTTCATGTGTGTGTGTGTATCAAACACTATCCCAAGCCTCTATATTTAAGCAAGAAAGCAACAAGAAAACTTACTAAATTTTCTAAATCAATGCACCAAGTGAAATTTTGCAATGCATGTGCCCAAGTTTGACCTTGCACTCAAGATTCATCCCAATTTCCAAGACAAACTTTCACATTAAATGCATTTTCAAGTGACCCCCAAATTAAAAGTTATCTCCAATGTTACATACAACATTACAAAGTGGTCCAATAGATTAATTTTTTGAAATGTGCTCCCCTGGTTTCAAGTGTAAAAATTGTGTTGCTTCAACTAGCAAGCATGGAGATGGGATACCTCCATGTGGGTCCTCTCATACATTGATGGGGGTCTACCCAAAAAAAGCAAGTTCAAGAAGAGTAATCTTGAGCAGATCTTTTCAAATCTCCCATTCCTAATAGTGGAAAAGTAGGGGTGCCAATTTTCTTGACTAAAGAGGGCTTCTTCAAGATTGAAGACCAAGCCATAGATAGGCTTGTCTCTCAAATGAACAACGTACTGGTGGGAAAGTTTTTGAAGAGACAACCCAATATTGAGCTGCTTCACAAGTGAACCAACTCTAAATGGAAATCTAAAGGGACTGTGGAGGTCATTTCCCTACCCAAGGGTATTTTCCTTTTCTAATTCTCTCTCAAAGAAGACTATACATAAGTTTTGTTGAGTGGCCTATGGCTTTTTGGGAAAACCAATATCTCGCTTTGCAAGTGGAAGCCTAGATTTGACCATAAAGCTCACCTTTCTACTATGGCCCCAACTTGGGTTCGTCTCCCTAGTCTCCCCCTAGAGTACTGGGATGAGGAGATCATAGCAAGAATCACTAATTCTTTTGGCCACTTCTTGACTCTTGACAATGTCACAAGATGCAAAAGCCAGATAGTTTTTGCTAGGTGTTGTGTTAATGTGTAGGTCTGCAAAGTGCTTCCAAATTCCATTGCTTTGGAGTCAAAGCTTGTACACTAGTTACGAAGCATCCTATATGAAAACTCAACCCCTTTTTACTATAAAAGGTCATGTAATTAATGTTTGTCCTCGCAAGGCAAAAGATATGAGAAAAATTGAAGATACACTAAGAAAAACAAATGAAAATTGTGTGATTCTACTGGCAATGATGGGGAAACCTCTATTGTAGTAGAGGATTTGCCTCCCAACAAAAATGGTATTTTTCAAGAGGGTGAAATAGAACCTCCTATTATGCCTACAATTGAAATAGGACAAGGGTGAGCTGGAGCTTTTTTCTAAAGGCTGCCGACCTGCTAACATTGTCTTTTCCCACCTAATAAGGTAGATGAAACAAGGCAACAAGGGAAGGGAAAGTTGGAAATTTATACTAAACGGTTCCCACTTGTTCATGTAGCATGTTCTCCACCTGCTATGGTAGAAGAGGAAGATATGTCCCATCAAGTGGAAGAGTCAATGGTGAAAATCCCTCCCCCTTCCCCATTGCACAATAGAGATCCCTATGGCCTCACCCTCAACTCCATAAGTAGGCACAAGTAAAGGATCCTAGAAATTCAAAGAATAAAGAAAAATAATAGACGTTGGAGTGGACTCTACACCTAGCAATAGGTCCAACAAGGAAACAAGAGTGAATGAGATAGCAAGGGAAGTAGCTAACAGAAAAAGAAAAAACGCCTTGAAGCTAATATGCCCCAAGAAAGGGAAAAAATGAAATTCACATCATGGAATATGAGACGGCTTAACAGCCCTCACAAGCAAAACATCCTTAAGAATTGTCTAAATAATTTTAAACCGAACTCTCTGACTCTTTAGGAAACCATAATGACTTCAAATTCCTTCACTTCTATGAGCAAGAAAATTTGGCTTTTTATTGAGTTTCAATTTGTCAATGTGGAAGGAGCATCGGGAGGGGTCATCACCATGAGGAATGACTCAATTTTCGAAGGTACTCTTATCTCTAAACACAAGAATTTTCTAAATATTTTCAAGCATGATGCAGGAGCATCCAGGGGTACAAAGCAATCCTGCACAACCAAAAATATTTTAAAATTGTATGCTTGTGTTTTGTTTTGATTTTTGGTTTTAGGCTCGAATTATTGAATTCTCAACTCCTCCAACATAGAAGAATTTGGTGGCAGATTGTAGGAAAATTAAATTGCTTAATTGATTCATTTTTCTAATTGTTTAAAAATGTCAAAAGATGTTAATTTTCAAAAAAGAAAAATCCAACAACCAAGCTTAGAGTGGGCAATTAATATGCTCTGTAACTCCTCTTTGAAATTTTTGAATTTGTATTTTATTGCAAGATTGAAATGCAAGGTGTTGAGGGAGAGTGGAGATAGTGGGTTGGAGAGCAAGAAGAAAAATTTGAATTGCACATGCCAAGAAGAGGAAATTCATGCCAGGAAGGAGTAATGAGCGTTCTGGAGGTTTAACTGGCATTTTATTATTTTTGGGGAAAGAGAAAAGATTGTTTGGGTCATAACTATGAGACCCAGTCTCGATAAAACAGCGATAACTTCCTCATATTGTGACAAAATCAAGAATTTCAATATGTTCTAGAAAGCTAGGAAGGAGGCACACAAAACCCAGAAACCATTTTAGAAGATTCAAACAAATGAGGGAGCAGTGATAGACATAAAGTGACGGGTTTTAGAAGATCAAAAAATCGGCAATGAAGAGAGGTGAAAGAGTGGGATAAAAGTGCAGAGTGCAACATGGAGTTCAAGGAAGAGGCATAGAAAACTTGATGGGGCTGTATGAAGAGGTTTGGGGCAGCAAGAAGATGAAACTATAGGAGGAGTTTGAGCAGAAAGAATAAGCTACAAGGAGAGTAGTTTATGCAGATTTGAATCTATAATGTATTGAACAATTTATGTATTTGTTTCAAGTTGATTGAATGATAAAAAATATTTAGTTGTGTTTCCATTTCTTGGGTTTTATGAATTATTATTTGTTGTAGCAGAGATATGTTGCATTGTGAATTTGTGAGCAGCAGTTTGTGCTTGCATCAAAGCATCAGATGGTATAAAAGCCAGTGATCTTGAGTGCATAAGCAGAGCGCCAAATGTGAGGCAGCTTATGCCAGAATCTGTGGGTGAAAATTGAAGTTGTTTCGAAGCTCGAGAGAATTGTCGCAGGTGTGTGAGGAGTCCTGAGCAATTGAGAGCCGGGAGGGATAAGCCATGGAAATGTAAAGCATGTGATTTGAGGTGATACTGCAATAGACAAGATGGGATGGGTTGTGAGGAGACCTGCAAGAATATTGTTTTGGGAACAATAATTGGAGAAGGAAGAAAAGGAAAAGTTCGAGAAGATGAGACAAATAATCCAAGAGGAAGTGAGAAAGATCAAAAAGAGGATAGATAAATTGAAGAATGTTGGCAAAGATGAGAGGAAATTGGTGAAGAAAGTGAGAAGAAAGAAGATAGTGAGAAGAATGAGAATATAAAGATTTGCGGAGGTCTTGTGTTTGATAGAGAACCTGATGAGGAGGATTCATTGCTTGCAAAGGAGATCATGAAGATAGAGGAGATGTTTAGATCAAATGAGAACCTTGAGAATAATGAAAGTGCAGATCCAATGAAAGAAATTGTAGCAGATGATGATGAGGTAGAAGTTGCAACAGCAAAGAAAGAGAATAATGAGGACATGCGGGTGGACATGGAGCATTAGATTGATGATGAGGTAAAATTTTATTTTTCTACATGGTGTGATGAAATAGTTGATGTGAATTTGCATAAGGAGTTAGTGCATGAAAATAGAAAGAGAGATTATGTAGTTGCAGATTGGTGTGTGGATGTAGCATATTTATATTTAGAAGCTATAAAATATGCCATAGGTGAGATTTGGTGGAGGTGGTCAATTTGTGATGGGACAAAACCCACGAATGAGAAGATGAGAGTAGAGTGTATTTGGTGGAGGAGGGCGATACATGGTGGATGTGAATCCATGAGAGGAGAGAAGAATGGTGAACGGAGATGTGGAAGAAGGATGGTGCTTGTGCCGATAAAGTGCTAGAAGAAGAGGAAGAAGAAATAATTTCATGTACACTTCAAACAACGATGGAGTTCGCTGCAGATTGCTTGCAATCTGAAAGAATGGTTCTACCAACCAACTCCACTTTTGTGAGCCTATGCTCACAAACTTTCTATCCCAGGCGTTTGATGCAAGAGCATCTAGGGGTACCAAGCAATCCTGCACAACCAAAATTATTTTAAAATTGCATGCTTGTGTTTTGTTTTGATTTTTGGTTTCAGGCTCGAATTATTGAATTCTCAACTCCTCCAGCATAGAAAAATTTGGTGACGGATTGTGGGAAAATCAAATTGCTTAATTGATTCATTTTTCTAATTGTTTAAAAATGTCGAAAGATGTTAATTTTCCAAAAAGGAAAATCCAACACCCAAGCTTAGAGTGGGCAATTAAGATGCTCTGTAACTCCTCTTTGAAATTTTTGAATTTGTATTTTATTGCAAGATTGAAATGCAAGGTGTTGAGGGAGAGTGGAGATAGTGGGTTGGAGAGCAAGAAGAAAAAATTGAATTGCACATTGAATGCACATGCCAAGAAGAGGAAATTCATGCCAGGAAGGAGTAATGAGCATTCTGGAGGTTTGACTAGCATTTTATTATTTTTGGGGAAAAGAGAAAACATTGCCTAGGTCATAACTGTGAGACCCAATCTTGATAAAATGGTGATAACTTCCTCATATTAAGATGAAATCAATAATTTCAAAATGTTCTGGAAAGCTAGGAAGGAGGCGCACAAAACCCAAAAACCATTTTAAAAGATTAAGACAAATGAGGGAGCAGTGATAGACATAAAGTGACGGGTTTTAGAAGATCAGAAAATCAGCAGCAAAGAGAGGTGAAAGAGTGGGATAAAAGTGCAGAGTGCAACATGGAGTTCAAGGAAGAGGCATAGAAAACTTGATGGGGCTGTATGAAGAGGTTTGGAGTGGCAAGAAGATGAAACTACAAGAGGAGTTTGAGCAGAAAGAATAAGCTACAAGAGAGTAGTTTATGCAGATTTGAATCTCTAATGTATTGAACAATTTATGTATTTGTTTCAAGCTGATTGAATGATAAAAAATATTTAATTGTGTTTGCATTTCTTGGGTTTTATGAATTATTATTTGTTGTAGCAGAGATATGTTGCATTGTGAATTTGTGAGCAGCAATTTGTGCTTGCATCAAAGCATAAAATAACTGGTGATACTTGAATCTTATCCAATATGTGCCCAATACTAGACACCTTAGAAAGAATTTGTGAGGATCTAATTCTTTTCAAAGAAAACTATCAAAATCATAGATGGATACTAAGGGAGCTAATGAAGAAATCTGCCAGAAGGAAAAGGAAATCATAAGCAACCATAGTTGCCAAGAGACTGGTACTAGTACTAGTACGGGAGACTAGTACCGATACCAGTACGGCTTTTTTTGAAAATAGGAGACGGGGGTACTTGGAGACGCCATCTTTTTTTAATATAAATAAAAATTAATAATTTAATAATTTATAAAAAATATCATGACATAAAAAATTTCACGTTATAATTTTTTAATGCTTATAAATTTCACAAGAGACGCCAAAATTTTCGTCGGGAGACATCAAGAGACTTGGGAGACGGCACGTCAAGTTTCCATGCTCCTGGAGGCGTTTCCGGAGACGTCTCTGGTACCAAAGATGCATACCAGTCTCCAAGGCGCATCTCAGGGGGCGAGGGACGCGTCTCCCGACAACTATGTAAGCAACCCTTCACAAGAACCCATCTCTCATGATAGTGAATGGTCCACTTAGCCTTATTGCATCTAGGTGATGCTCACAGAGGTGAAGCACTAAGCCTTCCTGGGAGGTCAGCCATCCCAGTACTACTCCAGCTCAAGCACGCTTAACCACAGAGTTTTCCTCGAGGTTAAACCCACTTAGATTGCAACCCCATTTGCAAAACCTTCAACAAGTGTTGTGCCTTATGAACCATTCATTATAGAGCCCCTTTAGCTCATCACAATTTGACAAAATGTGGAAAATACCTCCTACTTATCAAATTGTGAAAAATACCTCCTACTTATCAATTGATGAGCTAAAGGGGCTCTATAATGAATGGTTCATAAGGCACAACACTTGTTGAAGGTTTTGCAAATGGAGTTGCAAGCTAAGTGGGTTTAATCTTGGGGAAAACTTTGTGGTTAAGCACACTTGAGCTGGAGTAATACTGGGATGTGTGACCTCTCGGGAAGGCTTGGTGCTTCACCTCTGTGAGCATCACCTAGATGCAATGAGTGCTAAGTGGACCATTCACTATCATGACAGATGTGTTCTTGTGAACCACTACTCATGAAACATGGGTCAATGAGTTTGACTCGTAAAACTACACGATTGAATCCTGATAGCAATATCACAATTTGACATGCTATGGAAAATACCCCTTACTTATCAATTGATGAGCTAAAGGGGCTCTATAATGAATTGTTCATAAGGCACAACACTTCCTGAAGGTTTTGCAAATGGGGTTGCAAGCTAAGTGGGTTTAACCTCGAAGAAAACTTCGTGGTTAAGCGCACTTGAGTTGGAGTAGTATTAGGATGGGTGACCTCCCAAGAAGGCCCAGTGCTTCACCTTTGTGAGCATCACCTAGATGCAATGAGTGCTAAGTGGACCATTCGCTATCATGAGAGATGGGTTCTTGTGAACCACTACTCATGAAACATGGGTCAATGAGTTTGACTCATAAAACTACACAGTTGAATCCTGATAGCAATATCACAATTTGACACGATGTGGAAAATACCTCCTAGGGGAGAGGACCCAGTAGTTGAGCATGTTTCAATAGTTGTGATAGTAGTTGTTTATATAATGCCCAATAGTTGTGACTTGACTTCCCATAATTAAACAAAATGTATTCCTTTGATCTAAAAAGCAACCAATCATGTGATGCCACATTAGCACTCAACTACCCATGTTGTGAATGCACAAGTATTGGTCTCACTTTTATTTTTGGGTCTTTTTGGACACCTTGACAAAAAGCATTCTGATGTGGCATAATATTTGATGATGTGGCCCTGAAACGAAAATTATAAGCAAGGGACTTACCAAGTAAGCTGCTGTAAAAAATTGGGAGTGATTTGAAATTTTCATGTAGGATAATTAGAAACGCGAAGTTAGGGTGCACAACTGCTGGGTCCTCGTCCCTACTTATCAATATTTTTGAAGCAAAAATCCAAAATTCAATGGCTTAAAACTGGCAGGAGGAACACAAAGGTTTTCCACCAATAGGATCTCAAAATTGTTCAAAAATTATGGAGCTAAATTCTCTAATGAGAAGGAAATACAGTAGAAGGGGGTCAGATTCTTCCAAGATTTGATCAATATTATCCCTAACACAAATCAATTTGAGGAGGAAGAACTTTTGGACGTTATTCCTTGCACCCTTACAGCTGATGATATTGAGGAGATGGGACAAAAGGTTTTGGAGGAAGAGGTTAGAGGTGCCATTTTCTCCTTTGACCCATACAAAGTCGTAGGCTTGGATGATTTTCCCCTTGCCTTCTTCCAAACCTTTTTGGATATCATTGGTTCGGATGTCACCAAAGTTGTCCAAGAATTCTTTTCCTTGGGGAGCTTCTTGATGGAAATCAATAACACCTTGGTTTTGATACCCAAGAGGAAGGGGGCTAACAATATGAAGGACTTTCATCCTATAAGCCTCTACAACATGATCTACAAAATCTTGGCTAAATAGTTGGTGTTGAGGTTATAGTCTTTTCTAAATAAAAGTATTCACACAAATCAAAGTAGGTTTGTAAAAAGAAGACAAATTCTTGATGTCATTATCTCTATCCATGAAATTTTTCACTCTATGGAAAAGAGCAAAAAGGAGAGCACAGTGCTAAAATTAGACATATCTAAGGCCTATGATAAAGTTTCTTGGGATTTTCTGCTAAAGTTCTTACAAATGTTCAGCTTCTATGGTAAAATCGTGAATCTCTTGAAGAGTTGTTTCACCACACCTATGTTCTTTGTCATAATTAATAGATCCCCTAATGGCCATTTTCCCTTTAGAGGAGGAATAAGATAGGGTGAGCCTCTTTCTCTATACATGTTCATCATACTAGCTGAGGTCTTGTGAAGAAATATATCTCTAAATACCAACAAAGGTTTCAAACTTGTTTCAGTCCTTAACCCCAACTCTCATCAACAATTTGTTCATGACACCATCCTCCTTAGGACAACAACGATTGTAGAAGTTAAAGGCTGGAAAAAGATCCTCTCAAATTGTGCTACTATTTTAGGACAAAATATAAATCTCGATAAAAGTGGGGTTTTCTTCTTCAATACCAATCAAACCTTACAGAATTAAATTGTTGATTCATTAGGCTGCAGCATAAAGCAACTTCCAACTACATATCTACGAATGCCCTTGAGCTTGGGAAGAATCCACAACAACACTTGGAACATCCTAATTGAAAGAATGTAGAGGAAGTTGGCAGCTTGGAAAGTTATTTTACTAAGCCAAGCTAGAAAACTACAATCAATCAAATCTTCTCTTCAAAGTATCCCAATATATATGCATTCATTGTTCAAAATCTCCCACTTCCTAGCTAAAATATTTGAACAAATCCAAAGAAGATTCCTCTAGTCAAGGATGGAGGACAAGCAGAGGATTTCGTTGGTGGCAAGGGTTATAAAGTTTGCCTCCCCAAAAAAGTCAAATGTTTGAGGATCCATAAAAATATGGACATGAGTAAGGATCTAATAGCCAAAATTGGTTGGAAACTCATGATATTCAACAATGAGTGGAGAACAATTATGAAGGCCAAATATTTGGGCAATTAGGGAAGACCTTTCTCTCATTTCCCTAGCTAGCCTCCTGATAGGCTTAGCTATAAGGAACAGTCTTACAAAATCTAAACAATTGTTGAGAGATGGCATAAAATGAAAAGTGGGGAAAAGAGAGAATATCTGGTTCTAGGAGGACCACTAGATCTTTTAAGTTCATCTTGAGCTATCATTCCCTTGTGTGGAAGATTTGCGAGGGTCATGAAAGGTTATTGGAAGTACGAAAGGCAAGTCACCTCTTCAAAGATCTTTACTAGCATGCCAATTATCAAAGATTCTACTTCTCTCAATGATTTAACCTCTAAAATTGTCCTTATATATTTAACCTCTTCCATAGACAAGATGAAATTGTATAGATAGTTGACCCTACTATTGCAATGGCTTTGTCGTTGCACCAAAAGATCAACCTATTAACACCTAATACAAATGGCAGATCTATACAAGATCCACAAGAGGCGGTTAAGCCATGTCACGAATCCAAAGGGTGGCATTGGACAGGCACCAACCTATCCAAGGGGACGAAGGAACCAACCTTCCAACAATCCCCCCCCCAGCGCGACTACGGGATTTGAACCCGTGACCTCGCTCTAATACCATTTGTTGCAATGGCTTTGTCATTGTGCCAAAACATCAACTTGTTTGAAGAGCACTAAGATTTACTGAGAGGGGGGGTGAATCAGTAAATCAACGCACACTTGTATTTTTCAACTTTTAAACCTCAATACAATATCAATTTCTTAATATGAAACAAATGCTATCAAGTTGATTCCAATTAATGTATAACTGACTAAATGATTTATACAAATAAGTAGGTGCTAACCTACTTGAGTTTTAATAAGAATTGTTTAGTAGATTCAAACCTACAAGGAGCACCAGCCCCTTAAATTTGTTTAGTAGGTACTTAACCTACAAGGAGCTTCAACCGCTAATGCAAGGCACCAACCTTGACTTGATGGTGTAAGATGGCTGCCTTCAATCAGATCTGCACTCTCCCAATCCTCCAATCTGCTTTATGTGATGAATAATCTCACTCTAAGCCCACACAAGAAGATGGAGACTGATATGAACTGCCTATAATCTTCACAACCATGCATTTTGAATCTGATTTGAATCATATTTATACATATTCTGATCAATGATTATGACTTTTTGTTCAAGTGATGTGTCTCTTACAAACAGATTGCTCCTCTTTGAACAAACGTATCACTTCAGAACTGAAGTTTTATTAATGTATCACTTCATCACAAATAAATTGCTCCTCCTTGAACAGACGTGTTACTTCAAAACTGACGTTTTATCTTAAATATGAATTTCTCAAATTAATAAATCGCACCTTTGCTGACGACACGTCTCTTCAGAATAATTTGAATCTCCTTTTCTAACACACGATTTATTCTTAAGACGTGTCTCTTGTTTTATTCGCACCTCTTCAGGAAATAGATCGCACCGCATCATTTCATAATGTAATTGCAATTTATATTCAATAATTATTGTTTACTAAACTCTTCCTCGCGCTGACCTTTTGGACTGTCGTTTTTATCCTTTCTTGATTCAACAAAGCTCGATATGACTGAAGATGCAAATGATTTAATCGTTGTCTTCAAGTATCATTGTCTTTATCATGTAATCGTTATGTTTAACCATAATAGATTTTAATTGTTACTCCCATAATCTCAAGCGGCGGCATAAACTTTCCAATTCTTTTACACGGCAACTTCTACGTTCTCTTCACAAGATGGCAACGCATTATATCGATGATATTGAAAATTCCTTGTATCCTTGATAATGAAAGCCTCATGTGTATAGAATATGCCCGATGCGGATATAGATAAGCCGTAGACCAGGAAATCGAACATTTCATTCTTCAAATAATTATATATGTCCATCCAACTCGTCACTGGTTTCTAGTATTTTCTCATTCCCTAAGTGACGGGACACTATAATCGTGGAGATCTTGAAATGATCATACTAAGTCTTATCGAGACTTTTGTCTCTTCCGCCATTTAATTTGTATCTGTTTATTTGTTGTTATTTATTTGTCATTCCTCCTTCACTTGTTTCTTACGCAATCTTCTTATGGATTTCTTTGTTCTTTAATTTCTTTAGATTTATCTACTTACAATTGCATTTATGTCTTTGACACATATAAGTCTTCAGATTGATCTGTTGCCCTTCATCTTTAGATTAACTCAATTTCTTCAGGGGTGTTATGATTTTGCTCAAACTGTGAGATACTCATTACTTTCTCTTAGTTTGACATTCATGACAATCTGCAACAATCTCCTAACAATTTCATTCATACTTCAATGATAATGATCTTGTTCATATACCTTTGACATCAATGACATTATTGCTAACATTGTTAATGCCCGATACAAATGCTAGATCTATACAAGATCCATGGGAGGCAGTTAAGCCATGTCACAAATCCAAAGGGCGACATTGGACAAGCACCAACCTATCCAAGGGGACAAAAGCACCAACCTTCCAACACCTACAAGAAACTATTCAATCAAATATGGCTTCAACATGCTGAGGGACCCTCCAATGTCTAACTTCAATTAGAGTTTGATATGGAACCATAACCTCATCCCCAAGATCAATTTCTTTAGATGGGCCACATGTTAAGGGAAAAAAATTCACAATTGACAACCTGAAAAAATAGAAGCTTCTCTCTAGTAAACAAATGTATCTTATGCAAACAGGAAAAGCAATCCATAAACCATTTTCCTAGATAATCAAACAAGCCATGTTGGAGATATTCAATACCCATCAGGTCTAGCCTAAGGATATTAGAATGATAGAAGCTAGTTGGGTTCCCCCTTTTTGTCACCCTACAATCAAAGAAATATGGTTGCAAGCCCTCCCTAACATTTGTTGTTGCATCTAGAAGGAGAGGAATACTAGGATTTTCATAAATAAAAGAAAGCCTTGGAATGTGCTTCTAGTTAAAATAAGCCAGAATATCCAAGAGAATGTCAAAGTAGCCCAAATTAAAGGACCTAAAAATCTCCCTATTGTGGTTGAGAAGGAAATTGTTGTTAACTAGAACATTCATCCCAACTTGGACAATATGGGTATCACAAAAATTCAAAAAAGAAGAAACATATTGTGGACCACATTGATCCAAGATGGGTTAAAATGAACTTGGACAGCTCTGCAAAAGGTAACCTGGGTCAAGCAAGTGCGGGTGGAGTGCTAAGGAAAAAAAAGGTGAGTTCATTGCTACTTTTGCTGAAAACTTGGGGGTCCAAACAAACAACTATACTCAAACCCTTGCAGCTATGCAAGGTGTTGGGACTCAATCCCACAATTTCAAATTTTGCTTGAGTCCCTTCCCTTTTTATGTGCCATAGCCCTATTTGACCCATTATTGATAATGAATCTGAGGCATCCTAAGTGGGTCCCCTAAGTGTCAAGAGATGCAAAAAACCATAAAAAATATAAATTGTGTTCGTCAAAGTTATGGACTTTCAAGGTTTTCCTTGATGCCATGCCTTTCCCCTTAGCCCCGAAATCTCGATCCTTCACCTAAAAAGATTTCCAAGTCTCTTAGACTAAATTGTCGGACTTTCCTATCCTCTAGTACCATTTCCCTCCAAACCTCGCCATCCCAATCCTCCACCAATTAAATAATTGGCTACATATTTTGGACTTTCAAACTTGCTCCCACATGCATACCTTCTCATCCAACTTTGATTCATTGACGTTGATGTCATCATGACATCATATTAGTATGATGTGGAGGTCATCCTTTGCCAAAGTCACATGCTAACCCATACCTATTGATGTCATCATGACATCATCTCTTCATGCCCCAAAAATTTGTATCTTTCAGAGTCAAAGTTGTGGCCTCCCCTTAACTTTGGTACTCATTTCCTACCATTCTAAAAGCCCAAAAGTCCACTGCTTCTTTATAAAAACCTTTCGGGGTCAAACATCCGGCCATTCCTTATCTAAGTACCAATCATAAGCTTTTCCTCCTACCCCAATCCCAACATCCCGAAGCCTTGTCCTTTGTCAAGGTTCCCCTTTCGGACTTCCCCCATTCCACATCCCATTTTGGCATGACTTCCCAATCACCCAAACCCTAACACTTTGACCTAAGGCATGAGTTCCCCCCAACCTCCAACAATTCAAAACCCCCCATCCAAGTGCACTTCCAATGATTTTTCCTACAAGGCAATTATCCTTTGCTCACTCTCCTCTTCCTCCTTCCAAGATTTTGATGTTGAAGTGAACCTACTTGGTGTAGTACCAAAATTCACTTCCAATGGAAATCTTCGCAATTCATCACCTACCTTCCTCATTGTAGAACTTCACCCTCTATTAAATTGCATATCCAGTTCAAATGATTTTTCCCGCATCCCCTCCATCACTAACATCACTCTAGTCTACTAACATCACCATCCACCAAGAGATCTCCCCTTCCACCATGATGTCATGATGACATCATGTTGATGTCATCTCCCTTTCACCTTGTGAAATTACTCCCCCATTCAAACCTCACATCCTACGTGCACTTCACTTCACCCTGTTTTTTGCCACCTCGTGGAAATTTGACCCCTATTGCACCTCCATCCAATTCAAATCCACTTTCCCTTCATTTCTCGGTAGCTCCCACCTACCCTCCTAAATGACCTAGAATGCATTTAATGAGCCGATTTCGCCCTACAACCACTAGATTTTACCCATTGGCGCCTAGAAAATCCAATTTTAATCAAGGGCATGGATCTAAAGGAAGACTAGAATGAAAAAGGTAGATGCGCTAATTAATGCAATGTTTATTATTGTAGAGACCGATAACAAATACGCTATCAACAAGCTATTATTTCATTGGATTTTGTGGGCAATTCTCCCATCCTTACACTCAAATCCACATGCCATTAATTCTCAAAGGTATGGTGAGTGCACAGAGAATGATTTTCTCATTTTTCCAAGTATTTGCAGATCCTGAAGGGGTGATTTCTATGCAGAGCACTAATGAAAATGACATGTAAGGCATAGGTGATCTTTACAATACCAAATCTACACGTTCCTTCTCTCATAGCTCGAGTACCTAGGTTACAAATCTATATATACAATTTTTTCATTGATTCAAAGGGTTGGTCACTTTGTGTTTTCACAAAACATAGATGTAGAGCTTTCTAGCATTTCCATAGTTGCTAGTATGTTTGCTATTAGAGCTATCAATCAAAACTTGCAAGAAGGTAGCTACAAAAGTAGATGTTTGTGACCATATCTCTCCTTGACTAGTTGTAGACATTTTGGAAGGTTTTGAGTAGTAGGGTATGATAGGTTTCTTACTATTTTAAAATCTTCCTTCAAACATGTGGTGTGATTGAAAAAGAGATTAGATAAGTGTTCCATATGAATGTTTATGAGTTTGATGAAGGTGTAAGGAAAGCCAGCGGAATTACTTTCCCAATGCAAATTCTAAGAGGAGAATGCAAATAGTAAGGTTCAATTTCGAATTACAGTTCACTAGAGATGCACAACTGAAATAGAATAGACAATTAAAAAACCATACACATAATTGAACACCAATATTTGTCATGGGAAAACCCTTACGGGAGAAAACCCCACACACCAAGTAAAGTCTCTTTGTATTACAGTAAACCGATTACATACAGCATTCCAAACTCCACTCTCAAGTGTTAATTCACAACAGCAAACATTTCCCAGATCAACCTCGTACACAAATTCTCATTACAGATTCGTTCTTTCACACTGTTACAATGCTTGTAAGCATACAATGCAGAACATTAACCGAATTTTCCGAATCCTTCAAAATGCAAAGTGATTCAATATATATTATCATCAACCAGCCATGGTCGCTTCAGTTCTAGAAAACCAACCGTTTCAACTGTATCGGCTTCGATGTTTGTTCAATTGTCAAATCAACCATCAATCAATCGCCAACTGTCACCAGCCGATCATCGCTTTCTAAACTAGCAATAGTCAGGTCCACCACGACACATGTATGCCGCTTGTGTAATTCCGGAGAATCAAGATGGGAATCTACAATATTCGCAACAATTCTCCTGAAAAAGACTTAAATATTTAACTCCCAACACTCCAAGTGTTCCCCACATTTCACGCGGCATCCATATCGCTTTCCTATAGCTGATGTCACCATCCATGCAAACCGGTCCCACCAACCATCGATTAAGTCGCTATGTCGCTTGAAATCCTAACTTCAAAACTTCTATCGAAGGAATTTCTTAAAACCCGCAACATGCCAATCTCTATGTCGCCAAGTCGAGAGAAACCCAAACTTCACAACCTCCATTGGAGGTTTGGAAATTTCCAAAACCCACAACATGGCGACAACACAAGGAATCTCAGTGTCGCCAAGTTGTGAACTTTTAGAACCCCGCAACTTAGGTTTCAAGGTTCAACTTTTTAGCGATCCCACGACATACAATCCAACAAAGGGAAAAACGCCAAGTCTTTAAGAGAGGTTTAAGTCAGCAAGTCGAGGCATATTTTCCAACAAGCTCCCACTTGACAAGAACTTACTGGCTTCCTCTAAAACTTTGACATTACTGAATATCATAGGCCCCAAGGCCCATAGAACTAGCACACCACCTATACTTGTCTGTGCTTACTGTTAGTGTTTCTTAGATCAGATTATTTAATCAATTGAATAAAAGAAATGCAAAACATAAGACAATGAACACAACAAGATACCCTGGGAAAACCCTCCTCTTGAGGGAGAAAAACCCAGCAAATATATCTCTTATATATTGAAGGAATAAGAGCAGAAATCTGCTTGAACTCAGGCCCAACACAATGCCGAATTTGATACAATGAATAATAGCATCTCTCTTAGATGCAAAGATACAAATGAATATGTTTCTCCTTGAAATCGGTCTGCTGCTACAAAATGATGATCTGCTGTTCAAGTATGAACTTCTTCTAGGTATGCGAATCCAAGTATGAGCTTCCTCTATGACTGCGAATTCTGCTCTGCCAAAATAGCGAACTTCTTTGTGTGTATTCGAATGTATATCAACATCAAAAGGTGACTTTGTATATATACCTTCTTGGCGCCTCTTCATATAGGTCGGCCTTATGATAAACATTTAATAATAAATAAAGTCGGCCAGAATAAGTACATTGAATAACTTAATTATAAGGTCGGCCCATGTATTAGTGAAGACCGACGCTGAATTAACATCAACACTCCCTCTCAGCTAGGGATGAACTACCATCTGCACAAGACACATTATGTTAGAATGAAAACAAAATAAAATATCACCTCAACGTGATATTAACCATTATGGCTACTCCCATAGATGGTAAAAACTCATCACGGATTCTCTCACGTGATGTTGTCATGGAGTCACACACATGACATCCACCATAGCTTCTCCCAGAGGGTGGAAACAAGGGCTTTCACCTCAACTCTCTCTCATCAGAGAATTGCATTATCAAGGACTTACACCTCAACTCTCTCTCAGCAGAGAATTGTATTAACAAGGGCTTGCACCTCAACTCTCACTCAGCAGAGAGTTGCATTCTCAATAAGGATCACTGATTACTGAGACTCTTTCTCAGTCAAGGCTGCATTCTCCACCATACCAAGTTTCTCTCGGAAGTATACAAACTTCATCCTGGCGAGAGGCTTGGTGAGAATGTCTGCCGTTTGCTCTTCAGTGCTGATATACCTCAACTGTATAGCTTTCCTTTGCACCATATCTCTAATATAGTGGTACTTGATCTCAACATGTTTTGTTCTGTCATGAAACACAGGATTGACAGAAAGCTTCACACAGCTTTGATTATCACAGTGTATGATAGTAGGCTCCATTGATTGACCAAACAATCCTGCAAGGAGCTTACGAAGCCACACTGCCTCACGAGCTGCCACACAAGCTGCAATATACTCTGCTTCAGTTGTACTCAAGGCCACTGAAGACTGTTTCCTGCTACACCAGGAGATCATAGCAGTCCCCAAACTGAAGCAACAACCAGAAGTACTCTTCCGATCTGAGACACATCCTGCCCAATCAGAATCAGTAAAACCATGCAGCTCCAAATCCACATTTGAAGAATATCTCAACCCATATCCAATTGTGCCACATAAATATCTCAGGATATGTTTAGCTGCTACAAGATGTATTTGCTTTGGTTCACACATAAACTGGCTAAGTGCACTCACTGCATAGCAGATATCAGGTCTAGTGTTAACTAGATACATCAATGAACCAATCAACTGTCTATACATCGTAGAATCCACTGGTTCTGAACTAGCTGCAGCTTCTTTCAACTTATCTAAATTAGACTCCATGGGTGTAGACATAGGTTTGCAGTCAAGCATACCAAACCTTTTGAGAATGTCAACAGTATACTTGCCTTGACTTAGAATCATCTCATTTGGCTTTTGCCAAACTTCTAAGCCAAGAAAGTAATGCATAAGACCTAGATTCTTCATCTCGAACTCTGAAGCTAATTCCTTCTTGCATTTTAGTATTAGATGTTCTTCACCAGTAATGATCAAGTCATCAACATATAGAACTAAAATCAATGCTTCACCATTTACTACCTTGAAGTAGAGGTTAGAATCTGCATCATTCTTTGAGAAACCCAAACTTGAAAGGTACTGATCAATTCTTTCATACCAAGCACGAGGAGCTTGTTTAAGACCATACAAGGCCTTCTTCAACTTGCAGACATGAGATTCTTTCTCATGTACCTCAAATCCTTCTGGTTGCTCAATGTAAACCTCTTCTTCTATTATGCCATTTAGAAAAGCTGTCTTTACATCCATTTGGTGAATCTTCCATCCTCTAGATGCGGCAATAGCAATGATGGTTCTAACAGACGTGTAACGAGCCACAGGAGCAAAAGTTTCTTCATAGTCAACTCCCTCTTTTTGTGAGAACCCTCTAGCCACAAATCTAGCCTTGTGTTTCTCAATGCTCCCATCAGCTGCATGTTTGATCTTGAAGAGCCACTTAGAAGATACCACAGATTTGTCTTTGGGTCTAGGAACTATATCCCAAACATTGTTCTTAAGTATAGACTGATACTCCTCAATCATGGCATCTTTCCATACTTGTTGACTAGAAGCTTCTTCAACATTTGAAGGTTCTGACTCAATAATCTGACTCATCAAGGCAACATAGCTAGAGAACTTGTGAGGTCTCTTGCTTTCTCTGAAGGTTCCTCTTGGAGCTACAAACCTTTCTGCTTCCTGCATTGTCCTGCGAGCCCAAAGGGGTCTTTTCTTTCCAATCACAATGTCTAGAGGCCCATCAGTAGGATCCAAAGGCTCAGCTGGATCAATATCTTCTTTAGGTTCTGTATCCTCCTCCAGATTCTCTGGGATATGGTCAACTTCCATATCTTGAGGAGGTTCTTCTTCATCGACCTCCATCGGAGTGCCTTTGGACTTCCTATAAGCAACATCTTCCTCAAATGTGACGTCTCTACTAATCTCAATAGACTTCTGTCCTGGAATGTAGATCCTGTAAGCTTTTGATGTCTCACTGTAGCCTACAAGAATTCCTTTCTTCCCAGAAGGTTCTAGCTTTGTTCTCTTTTCCTTTGGAATATGAACATAGACTGGACAGCCAAAGATCCTCAAATGACTAACTTCAGGCTTCACGCCTGAGAATGCTTCTTCAGGAGTTTTATTCTCTAAGATCCTGTGGGGACTCCTGTTTTGAACATAGACGGCTGTTCTTGATGCTTCAGCCCAAAGAGAGATTTGTAAGTCTTGATCATGGATCATAGCTTTCACTGCTTCCACAATAGACCTATTCTTCCTTTCAGCAATACCATTTTGTTGTGGATTATAGGGAACACTGAACTCCCTCTTAATCCCTGCTTCAATACAAAAGTCTCGAAAGGTGCCAGAAGTGTATTCTCCACCATTATCAGATCTTAATACTTTGATCTTCTTCCCAGACAGATTTTCAATCTGCGCTTTGAATTCTCTGAATCTTACTAATACTTCTTCTGATTCTTTCGATCTCAAGAAATAAATCCAAGTCTTTCTAGAGTAATCATCAATGAAAATAATATAATACAAGAAACCACTAGATGATGCAATAGACATTGGACCACATAAATCAGAATGAATGAGATCAAGAATACATTTAGATCTACTTTCACTGGAATGGAACATACCTTTTGTGTTCTTGCCTAGGGCACATCCCTTGCAAGTACCTTCATGTTCTTGATCGAATTTCGGAAGACCGGTGACCATCTTCTCCATGATAGGTAGAGCACGAAAGTGAATGTGAGCCAATCTTCGATGCCAAAGTTCACACATGCTGGTACTGTTATGCACAAGTGCTTGAAGAGGACGAGTGCACAGCATGTAGAGACATTCATGTCTAACTCCAATCACTTGAGCAGATTTGAAGCTGGAGTTCTTTGCCCATATAAGAACTTTCCCTTTAGAGAAGGCAATTTGATAACCTTTGTCTTCTAATGCTGAAATTGAAACAAGGTTCCTCTTTATCCCTGGTACGAACAGTACATCATTCAATTCCAAAGAAATTCCAGAATCCAAGTGAAGAGTGGAATTTCCAAACCCTTTTACAGAATATCTAGCATCATCTCCAATAACAACTTGATCACTAGAGTTGCTTTCCATTAAGTTTGAAAGGTGACTTCTGAATCCGGTGATGTGTCTAGAAGCACCACTGTCAATCAACCAAGTGTAAGAGTCCGTAGTAACATTGCTAGACAAGGCTGAATAAAATAGATAATTACTGGAGTCCTTTTGTGGAGTGACTTCTTCAATATCTGCAGTGGCAACTTGAAGCTTAGGTCGTTGAGGGCACACCCTCGCAAAGTGACCATACTTATCACAACGAAAACATTGAATCTTGGACATGTCTCGTTTTCTTTTGAAGGTAGGAGCATCATCATTTCCATCTTCTCGATTCCTTTTGAAGAATCCTTTCTTAAGGCCTTTTCCTTTGTTTGATGAATGAGAGGTAAGAACTTGTAATTCTTCATTCTTAGAGCTTTGACCAATCCCCCTTGCTGTTAGTCTTGACTCTTCTTGAATGCAATCAATCCTCAATCGATCAAACTTAGGAAGTTCGGATCTTGCACTGATTCCTTGGATGAATGCCTCCCATGAAAGCGGAAGACCATTGAGAGCAAGCATAGTCAGTTCTTTATCATCAATCATATGTCCAATAGTGGAGAGCTGATCTTTTATCTCTGAAATCCTCATGAAGTATGTAATAACAGATTCTCCTTTCTCCATTTTCACATGATGAAGTTGTTGCTTCAGAGCAAGGGCACGACTGGTGTTGTTGATTTCGTACATCTCTTCCAAGGTTGTAAACATCTCTCTTGCTGTATCCAACTTGAAGATAATTGGTACAATATGATCTTTGACGGAATCAACCAATGCTTTCTTTGCCCTAGTGTCTTTCTTCCTCCATTGCAGCTTCTCTTCTTCCCCCTCAGGTTCGGGAACTTTTGTTTTCACAAACTCAGCCAAATCATTCTCTTCCAAGGTTAGCATGAACCTGAATCTCCATGATATGTAGTTCGAGATCCCTTCGAGTCTATCCTCGATTTTCAGACCGTTCACCATCTTGAGAAATTTGGAAGATAGACTGAAAAAGAATAAGTGTTGCGAACTAAATCTGATCACGATCTTTTTCACACCCGCTCTGATACCATGTTAGTGTTTCTTAGATCAGATTATTTAATCAATTGAATAAAAGAAATGCAAAACATAAGACAATGAACACAACAAGATACCCTGGGAAAACCCTCCTCTTGAGGGAGAAAAACCCAGCAAATATATCTCTTATATATTGAAGGAATAAGAGCAGAAATCTGCTTGAACTCAGGCCCAACACAATGCCGAATTTGATACAATGAATAATAGCATCTCTCTTAGATGCAAAGATACAAATGAATATGTTTCTCCTTGAAATCGGTCTGCTGCTACAAAATGATGATCTGCTGTTCAAGTATGAACTTCTTCTAGGTATGCGAATCCAAGTATGAGCTTCCTCTATGACTGCGAATTCTGCTCTGCCAAAATAGCGAACTTCTTTGTGTGTATTCGAATGTATATCAACATCAAAAGGTGACTTTGTATATATACCTTCTTGGCGCCTCTTCATATAGGTCGGCCTTATGATAAACATTTAATAATAAATAAAGTCGGCCAGAATAAGTACATTGAATAACTTAATTATAAGGTCGGCCCATGTATTAGTGAAGACCGACGCTGAATTAACATCAACACTTACAGGCTTTGAAAATGCATCAGCGACACTCTCCAAAGTATCCACTTTTTCAAGATTAACCTTTCCATCCTCCACCATATCACGAACAAAATGATAGTGAACATCAATATGCTTCGTCCTAGCATGGAAAGTGGGATTTTTCGCCAAACAAATAGCACTCTAACTGTCACAGCAAATAGTAATCTGCCCTGCATTAAACTCAACATCAGAACATAAACATCTAAGCCAAATGGCTTCTTTACAAGTGTGTGTTGCTGCCATATACTCTGTCTCCGTAGTAGATAAAGCGACTACAGCCTGTCGCTTGCTCATCCAGCTAACTGCACCACCATTCAACGTGAAGATGTATCCACTGGTGGATCTTCAGCTCTCAATGTCCCCTGCCCAATCAGAATCCACATACCCACGAATGCTAAGAGACCTTTGTAATCCAACCGAGTCGCCATGATAACACAAAGCATACTCCGAGGTACCTTTCAAATATCTGAAAACTCTCTTCACAACATCCCAATGCGATCTTCCTGGATTTTCCATAAACCGGCTAAGTACTCCCACTGCTTGGGCAATGTCTGGCCTTATGCAGACCATTGCATACATTAAACTGCTAACTGCACTTGCATAAAGCACCCTGGTCAAGTCCTCCATCTCGGTAGAAGATTTTGGACAATCTTCAACAGATAGCTTTGTTCCCTGCAACATTGGAACAACTAACTGCTTGCAATCATTCATACCAATCTCTCCAAGACAGTATTGATATACTTACTCTAGCTAAGCCAAAGCTTTCTACTTCCTCTATCCCTTCTGATTTCCATCCCCAAAATATACCTAGCTGCACCTAGATCTTTCATCTCAAACTTGCTGACAATTGAGATTTTAAATTAGAAATCATAGTCTTACTATTCCCTATGAACATGATGTCATCAACATACAGGGCAATAATAAGAACTTGATCATTTTCAGTTTTGAAGTACACACAATGATCAGATTTCGATCTTACAAATCCCAATGACAACACAAACATGTCAAACTTCTAGTACCACATTCTAGGCGATTCTTTTAAACCATACAGAGATTTTTTTAACTTGCAAACCAGATTTTCTTTACCTTTTTCCACAAAGTGCTCAGGCTAGGACATATAAATTTCTTCTTCAAGATCTCCATGAAGAAACGCTATCTTCACATCCATTTGATCAACCTCTAAGTCATATGCCGCTGCAAGTGAAAATAAATCTAATAGATCTTAGCTTAGCTACCGGGGAAAATATTTCTCGATAATCAATTCCCTCTACTTGGGAATAACCTTTCGTAACCAACCTAGCTTTATACTTTTCCACACTGCCATCCAAACCAGTTTTCTTCTTGAATACCCACTTACAGCCAATAGGCTTTCAACCTTTAGGCAAGGGTACCAAATCCCAGGTTGCATTCTTCTCTAATGACGCCATTTCCTCGTTCATGGCTTGCAACCAGGAATCTGAATCAGACATTTCTATAGCCTCTTTCACAGTCCTAGGCTCATCAGTGTTTGTAACCAAAGCATAGGCACAATTTGCATCCAACATGGAAAAACCATACCTTTCAGGTTGTCGCCTTTCACGTGTATACCTCCTCAAAGGTTGAGGCTGAGGTTGCGGTTCTTATTCTTCATAACTCTCAGAGCTGCTAGAACTCTCCTTAGTTTCAAATACACTTCATAGTTCCTCTTTATCTAGTGTTCAAAAAATTTCAACTACCTTTTCTTTGTTTTCTTCTTTCATCTCTGACTGCAGATCCACTGAACAAGGTTTCAGCTCACAAAAGATTACACTTTCGCTGTATAAAACCTTTTCAATCACCAAATTCCAAAGCTTGTATCCTTTCACACCAATGTCGTAGCCAATGAAGATACATTTTACAGCTTTATTCTCCAACTTAGATCTTTTCTCATTCGGTACATGAACATATGCTTCGCAGCCAAAGACTCTAACATGTCTTAAAGAAGGCTTCTTACCAGACCAAGCTTCCATAGGTGTTTTATCAACTAGTGTCGAAGAGGGAGATCGATTTGTTAAATAACATGCTATAGCCACAGCCTCAGCCCAGAACTTCTGCTCCAGACCACCATTGCTCAACATGCTTCTCGCCTTTTCCATTAGCGTCATGTTCAACCTTTCAACAACTCCATTTTGTTGCAGAGTATAAGGTGTCGTTTTATGCCTTTTTATTCCATGGTCTTTGCAGTAGCTTTCGAAATCTACAGAACAAAACTCACCGCCGTTATCTATCCTCAAGCATTTAATTCTTCTTTCAGTCTGATTTTCAACCAAATTTTTAAACTCTTTAAACCGACTGAATACTTCTGATTTGCTTTTTTTTAAATACACAAATGCCCTTCTCGAGTAATCATCAATAAAAGAAACATAATATCTTGATTTTGATAACGAAGGAACATTTACTAGACCAAAAACATCATAGTGAATATAATCCAGAACACCAGAAGATTTATGACTAGAGTAAATGAAACACGATGATGTTTTCCATATACACAATGTTCACAAAAATTGAACTCAAGGTTACAATCATCAAGCCCTTCAACCAAGTTTTTATTTTTCAAAGATTTTAAGCCTTTCTCACCAATGTGACCGAGCCTTTGATGCCAGAGCATGGTCTTTTTTGTAAGAAGTTTCACTTCCAAAGAGTTCGCCCCCAGAGGAACCTCAGTCTCCTTCTCTACTCAAGCAGCCTTGCTTGACTTTTCAAAAACACTATTGCATTGAACTGCATGTGCATCCAGCTTGTACAGAGTACCAATTCGAGCACCCCTAGCCAGCACCATTGAGCCTCTTGTCATTTTGCAGCCACCATTCAAAAAAGAAACTTGCACGCCAACATCATTTAGCTTGCTCACAGAAAGTAAATTTCGAGCCAGACCTGGTATATGCATTACGCCATCAATTCCTTTAATTCTTTCATCAGGAAATTGAATTATGACTCTTCCACAACCAACTATTTCAAGTGATGAGTCACTTGCCAGATACACCTTCCCACTAGCATACTTTTCATACTTCGCAAACCAATCTCTGTGAGATGTCATGTGAAAAGATGCACCTGATTCAATCAGCCAAACATCATCTGATGCCTAGGTCGCCAAGGTTGCAATGAAGGCATCTGCATCGCTCTGAGAAGAATCATTATCCGAAGAGTTGTTCTTTTTTCTCCTCTTTGCAATCCTTACTGACATGACCAAGCTGCCCATAATTCCAACATTTCACCTTGGACTTCTTGCCAAAATACTTTGATCTCCCTTTAGATTTTGATCTTGACTTCTTGTCCTTCTTCTTGCCTTTCTCCTTCGATCTGCCTCAAACAGCAAGAGCCTCCTTTGCCATCTCAGAAGATTTCCTTCACATCTCTTCTAACAGCAATGAAGCAACCACATCTTCCATTTTGAAAGTGGTTGTCGTGCTCCCAATCGCCATCACTAAATGATCCCACGAGTCGAGCAAAGAACATAACAAAAGCATACAGCGATCCTCATCATCTATCTTCACACTTACAGATGTTAACTGAGCAATAAGCATATTGAACGTACTCAGATGATCAGCCATAGACACCCCTTCCTCCATTTTCAAAGAGTACTTCTTCCTCGAGAATAACTTATTCACCAAAGACTTGCCCTGATAAATGTCACCAAGTTTCTTCCACAAAGAAGATGCAGTCTTCTCTTCATGAACGTTCAGGAGAACAGAGTCTTATCAACCCTTTTTCTTTTCTATCTGCTAGGTCCCATTCTTCTTGCTTCATGCCTGAAGGTTTAGTTCAAGACACAGCAACCCAGAGATCTCTATCTACCAACAGATCTTCCATTTTGAGTTTCCACAACTCAAAATTGACACCATTGAACTTTTCAATTTCTACTCTTCCTGATGTGCCTGCCATCTCAATTTGCAATCGAGATTACCATATTCCTCTACAAGACTCCCACTTCAGAATTGCACAAAAAACCCGTCCAACCCACAAGGATAACACAACTGGCCAAGCTCTGATACCACTTGTAAGGAAAGCCTAAATGCGGAATTACTTTCCTAATGCAAATTCTAAGAGGAGAATGCAAATAGTAAGGTTCAATTTCGAATTAGAGTTCACTAGAGATGCACAATTGAAACAAAATAGACAATTAAAAAACCATACACAAAATTGAACACCAGTATTTATAATGGGAAAACCCTTACAAGAGAAAAACCCACACACCAAGTAAAGTCTCTTTGTATTACAGTAAACCGATTACATACAGTGTTCTAGACTCCACTCTCAAGTGCTAATTCACAACAACAAACATTTCCCAGATCAACCTCATACACAGATTCTCATTACAGATTCGTTCTTTCACACTGTTACAATGCTTGTAAGCATACAATGCAGAACATTAACCAAATTTTCCGAATCCTTCAGAATGCAGAGCGATTCAATATATATATATTATCGTCAACCAGCCATGGCCACTTCAATTCTAGAAAACCAACCGTTTCAACTGTATTGGCTTTGATGTTCGTTCAATTGTCAAATCAACCATCAATCAATCGCCAACTGTCAGCAGCCGATCATCGCTTTCTAAACTGGCAATAGTCAGGTCCACCACGACACGTGTACGCCGCTTGTGCAATTCCGGAGAATCAAGATGGGAATCTACAATATTCGCAACAAGTCTCCCGGAAAATACTTAAATATTTAACTCCCAACACTTCAAGTGGTTCCCACATTTCACGCGGCATCCATATTGCTTTCGTACAGCTGATGTCACCATCCACGCAAACCGGTCCCACCAACCATCCGTTAAGTCGCTATGTCGCTCAAAATCCTAACTTCACAACTTCTATCAGAGGTTATGAATTTCCTAAAACCTGCGACATGCCAATCTCTATGTCGCCAAGTCAGGAGGAACCCGAACTTCACAACCTCCATTGGAGGTTCGGAAATTTCCAAAACCCACAACATGGCGACAACACAAGGAAGCTCAGTGTCACCAAGTTGTGAACTTTTAGAACCCTGCGACTTAGGTTTCAAGGTTCGACTTTTTAGCAATCCCGCGACATACAAGCCAACAAAGGGAAAAATGCCAAGTCTTTAAGAGAGATTTAAGCCAGCAAGTCGAGGCATATTTTCCAACAAAAGGACCATTAAGTAGATGTGTTTGCATTATATCATACATTTGCTACAACTTCTTGTTTGATGTCTTAATGGCTGTATATGACTTTGTTACCCAATAAGGCATTGATTTTGAAGACTCGAACCTTCCACATACATTTCAACTCATCAAAAACCAACTACTCGTAGTATAGGAAAAAGGAGTAGATTAATACTTGTTGTTTATGATTCAGTATTGCAAAACCAAGGATGAATCTTGAGTAGAACAAAATGTTACGATTTTTGTGAATCATTTCCACCATGTTCATACTTTGCCAATACCTATGAAGTTATAAATGAAACTACCTCAAGGAATTGTAACATTGTCGTTATTTGTAGACACGTGCGAAGTATTTATCAACTATAAAGAGGTTTATTGCAGCTGGTCGAACTTAACCTAGTGATAGTTATTGGGGGTTAAGTTTACATTTAGGTATAGTTGTTGTGGGTTATATTTGATGTTCATTTTTGTTTGATTTGAATGCTTACTAAGGCATACCTTTGGAACACCCTCTTGAGTTCAATATAAGCTCAAAGAGGATAGATTTCCCACTCTCATAGTTAGCCTTTAACCATCCTAAATTTGTTGATGAGCCTCTATTTACCTTCTTCAAGACAAACCCCTAGGCTCAAAGGTGGAGAAAAGCTCTAGGATTTGGGAGAACAATTTTGGGACATAACACAAGCTTTAACTATGGCTAGGGATCTTGGCATCACCAACATTGTGGTGGAAGGAGACTCAAAAAACATAATTGACATGCTTGACTTTAAATTTGTTCCTTGTTGGTCTTGTAAGACCACCATTGAGGATGATAAGGATTTATTAAGGTACTTCAAAATTTCAAACTTGTGCATAACTATAGATAAAGCAACAAGACTGTGGATCTCCTTCCAAACATGGGAGGCACCTTAGGTTACTACTATTATTGACATGTGGAGGGGTCCCCTAACATTAAACAAAGTCTTGATAATGAATATAGAAAGGTCCATTATCTCCCTTCTACCTTTTCAAGTTTATATTGGTGTATCATAAGGATGATTAATGAGGAGTACCAATGAAATCATGACAAAGCAGATTGCATTAAGGAGAGGATGTGCTATAATCATGACAATATCAAGTTGAACTAGCATTAAGTAACCCTTCATTTCTATGATTCAACTCTTCATGACCATTGTGAAAAGTCAAATTTAGTTCCCAAAAACTACAAGTCAATTGAAAGAAACTAAGTCAAGGAGGGGACATGCTAAGAATAGAGCCCTCGACATGTGAACAAGTTCATAGTAATTCCACCATCTAGAGTAACTTGAGGATAGATGGTCTTACGCCATTTCTAGAAGCTATTAACAAGTATGACCCCATTTTGTCTTATGATTTTGCCAAGTCTTGGAAGAATAAGATTATCTATGTGTGAGGGATTTCCTTCAAGGTCTTAGATGACGAATTTCTGTGGAAAATGGGCTTAGTATGGAGGGCATGAAGCACTAGAAAACTATTAAAAATCAGAACCGTCAATATATGGAAGCCTTCCTCAAGAAGGGACAAAAAATTTCTAGGTTTCAAAATGGATTTAAGTGTGAGGACCTACCTAGACGATGGAAGGTTGTAGTGGAAGTCATCATGCATTACTTCACATTGGTGGGCAACGCCTCATCTACTACATGTATAGGTTTGAACAAGCCAAAATGCCCAATCCTTTGTTCTTCCCCAAGATCATCAACCCTACCCCGGTTCCCCCCAAAGTGTCAAACTCCCACCCTAGCCTACCCTCATCCCCTATTCCTCAAAGAGGGTTCATGGATTCTCACCCTCCCCTACTCCCCAAGGCAATAGTCAAGGATAAGCCTAATCCTACACCAATTGTGAAAATTCTTGTGTCTCCCACTAAACACCATTCGATTTCCACCCCAGTCTCCATTCACCCATTTCCACTAGACCATAATCCTATCAACAAAAGGAAAGCTATTTTGGAAGAGGGTCCCTCTATTACAAACTCTACTCCTAATCCTAAACTACCTACTAAGCTCTCTGTGACAAGATGAGGAGTGTCCCAATTGTAGCAACTTGAGGGACCATGTGTTGAAACTCCATGAAAGTCTCAACCACTATAACAATATGATGAAATGGTTTTTGGACCAACATCATTCCACCTAGCAAAGAATGCAAGATATTGAGATGAAACTATTTAAACAAGTAAAAGACCAGCAAAAAACACAAATCGGTCAAGACATATGGCAAGACGTGGAGAAATTTTCTGCCACCTTCCAAAACTAGGAGAACCTGGAGAATAAATTTCTCATCATGCAAAAGAATTAGGAGGAGCTGAAGGAGAACCTATCCCAAGTGCTGGCCTTCAGCAAGGAAACAATAAAAAATTCCATTACTAGTCTTTATGTTTTGTAGAGTGAACTTTAGAAAAGGTAGAGAGAATAAACAAGAAGACCCGACTAGTAGAACTAGGGCCAAGACAACAAGCCAAAAAGGTAAAACCATTGCTCTCGATGATGGCCCCTTGGAAGTTACCTTTGCAAATCAGGTCAATTTCTTGACCAAGGAGTGGCAAGCTGCTAGTGGACTTTAGAAGTTGATTGATAACAAATAATTTATGTGCTTTCTTGTTTTGTTTTGCTGTTGTTCTATTGCTGGTCCTCTTTTTTCTAGTTGTTTCTGCTGTTTTGGTGTTTTTTGATAGTCCCATACCTCATGGAACTCTTTATGTCTGCCTAATGGCTGTTGTTTTATAAAAGGGTACAGGCCCTTTCAAAATCCCACTTTTATCAATATCAAAAAAATTATAAACTAATCCCAAGATTGTCTATCCTAGTGTGGCATCCACATCCCAAGATGTATCACATCTAACCCAAAACAACAATACAATGTTTTATGCAGTGTATAACACCTAACCCAACATTATCAGCAGCAAAAAATTTATACACCTTCAACATCATTTTGGGATTTGCCTTTGTTCCCAGGTTTACACCTTCAACATAATTTTCTTGAACCAGTTTGCTCCTATTCTTGTAACTATATCCACTATCAAACATTTTTTCTAACGAAATAAGCTATTTAGGGAGAGTGTCAGTTTACAATTGCACTATCTCATTCCCAAACAATGTTTCTTTTCCATCCTCAATTTCAACCATAAATTGCCAATCAATGAGTTGACTGTCAAATTCATCCATACACTTAAGGAAACTATATATTTGCAAGCTATCATATTGTCTAGAATAGTTGACCTTGTGAGAATCTCCACATTGCAATGATATGTGGGGGAAAAACCTTCAAATCACATTTGGATGATGCAACTGCTAGAGAGTCAACCTCTACATTTTTACCTGTCCATCCATTTGATGCCAATTGCATCAAATAGTTTCATGCTATCCCAAACAACATGTCTATATGTCTTCAATGGTTTTTCCTTGGTCGCAAAGATGTTCTTTACTTGCTACACTACTGAATTCTTACACACCTAATCCCATGCCTATGGGCAATGTTCAGCCCTAACATTAAAGCTTCACACTCAGCAATATTGTTTGTGCATTGAAATGTCAACTTAAATGAAAAATTGGACAATTCACCACTTGGTGAAACAAGGAAAACAACTACACCTGAACCATCCTTTGAACATGCACCATCAAAAGACATGGCCTATAAATCATTCACATTTTAGTCACCAACAAGGTGAGGGATGAATTCAACTTTCTTATTCTCATGTTAACACAAAAACCAATGAAATGGTAAATACCAACATAAATGAGATTTATATCATTAGTGGTTTTGTACATGTCTTCCACATAGTCCAATATCTTTTGTTCTCTATGTAAGTTGACATTTACCCCATGCACAAGGATGGTAGCATAGGAAAAATCCATTTGACAGCTACCTCCAATAGATGCTGCCCACTTTCTAGACAGTAGCATACCCCATTTGGGAGGACAATCCACAATGATTATATGCATCAAAAACAATTTATCCAGGTATGTAGCAAGCTGAAACTTACCGTTTACAATACCTATGACATTCACTCCCTTAAAGTGCATAAAAAAATATTTACCATAAGACTTGGATACTTGCAATCCCAATTCATTGAAAACTTCAAGTGGCATGACATTACTAGAGGCACCAAATTCTAACATGCAGTTATGTAATAGCCATCCATTAATCATTAAGGTGGTATAAAAAGGATCAACACTCAGTTCACTGTTGACTAGGGAAGCCCCTAGGTACACTTCGCAATAGGCTAACTTGGAACATTCACGGCAGTGACATATGACACAGCCCTATCCCTATGTTCAAGAAGCCTAAATGGTTCTCCTATAGGCACAAAGATCCTAACTTGACTTAAAACTTGCACCATATCAATAGGGTGATAGCTTGGAAGGGTTGTGTCATGTGGAACAATTACATCCTTTGCATCAAGAATAAAAGGTACGACTACATCAAAGGAGTCAATTTTCTTACCTTTTGATTCCTTCCTCTTATCTTCAACCCCACTTAGCTTTTTAAATGGTACTGCTTGATCTTGCTTGGTTTTATTACTTGGGATATTTGTCTATGAGGCAGGCACAACACTTGATGGTATGGCATGCTCTTTAGCCCTAAGTATATACTTTTTCTTTTATGGCTTCTGCATAAAGGCATTTCTTTTTCAGTCACCTTTTTGGTTGGGATGTCATTTCTAGCTCCAACATCTGTTTTTTGTTTCTCCTTATCAGCCTTTGTATCAACTCTACTTGTCTTAACAGCAGGTTATCCCTAGGTTGGTACATGCCTACCTCATAGTTGATATCCAACTTGAGCTTGCACTACTGCTGCATCCGTGAGGACCTTTATGTCCTCATCAGAAGGTTTTCTTTATACCTTTTCTTCATGAGTTCCCACAAAGTGCTCACAAATATGAGCCCACAATTCATATTGATTAGGACCAACACTACACTCATACTAAAGTATCTGGTCTTTTGCATCACAACTATCATTATAATATTCCTCATCTTCTAGATCATGCTCAAAAACATCTAGTTCGTCAATTCTATCCTCATAGTACTCAACACCACCTTCTTCATTTGGAAATCCTTCTTCTCTACTCATTGAAAGAGCAACTACACATTTTGATGGATCATGAGGGAGGAAACAAGACTTACATCAGTATGCCACTTCTTGGAAGCTCACATGGTATCTCCTCAATGGATCTAATGTATCCTTTTCATGTTGTCTGAAACTAGCCTCCTTAGGGGTTGCTTGTATGTCATTTTGTTGTGGCCTCTTGGACCAATCAGTATTGTAAGGCCTATTATGCAACTTTTGTCCTTCGTTGAAATGAGTCACTACATTTTGAGGTGGCAGCCCCTTATCATTTCTTGCTAGTTTAGATGATAGATCCTTCATGACATCGATCAACTTGTCAATTTGTCCTCAATGGAAAGTGGCTTACTTGGAGCGCCCCTATCTAGTTCTGATATTTTCACATCTGATCTCTTATCATGTTTACCAAAAGCCCTCATATTGGTCTCAATGTTTATAGTTGTGGTATAGGCTTCTCTAAATGTTTATAGTTGTGGTATAGGCTTCTCTAAGTGTTTGTGGACTTTTGTCTCACAAACAATATCCAATCTTTGAATCAAATGCACCACAGTTAAGAACAAGACATATTCATTCATTAGGTTTGAGGTGTGGTGGTGGTACCTTTCTTATTGTAGTGATGAATTTGCTATCAAAATCCACTACTGTCTCATTGATTCCCTTTTTGATAGTGGTAAGTTCATGTATGGAAAACTTGGGATCAATCCTATCTCCATACTGTATCCTAAAAATATTCATGAACTCCTCCCAAGAGACAATACTTTCAAGAGGCTTTTGTACCATTCTTCGGCACTTTCTTCTGGGGAATATACAGACAATTTCATCATCACATTCTCATCATCTATCTCATATTCATCTATGATATTGATGAAATACCTTAGATGTTCCTCCCCAATTATTGCATTACTACCTTGAAACCTAGGATTCTTCCCTCTTATTTCATTGGGGATTGAGTTATGGTAATTAAAGATTCCAAAGAAATCCAATTGCCTATATCTTTCTACTCCCAAAGGCTTCCTAAAAGGAGAAAACCATTGAGCCTATCTTTGGACTTGATATCTAAAGTTTGGCAAATTGCCAAACCATTGACTTGTTGTCAGTTGAACTATTAATGGCACTGATTTTGTGAAACCTGATTATTGTTATAATTCCCATGTTGTTGTCAGTTTCTATTTTTTTGTTGTTGTTAATGCTGATTTAAGTTCTGTTGCTGAGCTACTCTAGCTTGATCTAGAGCCTATACTGATTTAGTTGTTCAATTCTTTCGTTCTTAGCCCTAAGTTATTGATTCCTCTACCTTTCAAGGTCCAATAAAGCTAACTCCTTATTGAGTATTCTTTCTTTCTCTCAGCATCAGGATGCATCTACTAATTTTTGTCAAGAATTTTTGTATCCTGTATATGCTCTTGTGACCTGGTAGGTGAAACATGGTGTTGGGTAATAACATGTGCTTCTGTATTTTGGTCAGGCATGCCAAACATTCTCATACTTGCATCCCTAGACCTATAACTACTCCCTCTACAATCATTCTATTATTTCTATGCACATCATATTCATTTCTATTCAGTCTTGCTCCTGTTCTAAGCAAGTTATCAACAAACTCATAAGAAGTATATTTATACTGATGCCTTAAATCTGCAAATGCATTGGTTTTGCCAAATATACTTACTTGGTCTTGATTATTTGGCCTAGAGGACTCACTAGCATCTCTAGATTTCCATCTGTCATGCCTTTTCTTTGTACAAAATCAATGACCTTCATGTGCAAAATGATATCTACATTGTCTTCTATCCATAACAACTTCATGAATAACTTACTTTTTGGGTTCATTGAACAAAGTCACCAATCATCAAAAACAAAAGACAAGTTATCAACTTTTATGACCAGAACTGTTGCAACCACAATGCTGCCACAACTGTTAATAGCTACAAGTTTCTTAAATCACAAGGTCTTGAATGCAAAGTGAACTAAATTCTCCCCAGCAATGGCACCATTCTATTGAATTCTGAAACCACCAATCCATCATCATGAAAGTAAAACCAAGGTTCATTCACAAATTATGGAGGGTTAAATGCCAACGAGCAAGAGTGGATAAGCTCTCCTACACTTTGGGCTCAACTTAAACCCAGGAGGATATTCCTAGAGGTGATCCTAAATAGGATTGAAGGTCCTAAAAGGTAAAACACTAAGTTGCTGGTTCGGGTACGGGTATGGCAGTATAGCAAAAAAAATCCTTTGGTATGGGTATGGGAATATATATATATATATAAACATGTTCAAAATTATAAATTTAATTATAAGAACAATGATACTCATAAGACAGAAACATAATTGCCAATAAATAGAATATTTAAATACCTCATATAATCATATTCATAATTTGCAAAAATGTGAACACAAGTCTCAAAATGTCATAACACAATGAAAATTCAAATTACAATCAATATTTAATTTAGTAGTCTTCAAATTCGTCTTTATCAAAAGCATCAAGGTCGTGGTCAACACTTGGTTCAATTTCATTTGAACCACAATCAATTGGATTGCCACTCCCACTAGGTGCGTCAAGTGCAGCAATTGCCTCATCTATAGAAGCTAAGGCAAGTTGTGCAACTGTAGCATCTAAATCAGCACACTTAGGGACTACATACCAATTCTTTGTCACACCCACATTATATTCAAGTTTCTTATGTGACAAGAAGTGAAGGTTGGAATGTATATAGACCAAATCCTCTACTTTTTTTGCACCCAAAGGGTTGCACTTGATCGAGTGGATGAAGGAGTATGTACTCCAATTCCGCTCAGTTGAAGAAGAACTTGCAACCTGTTGAGTTTGCATTCAACATTTAGTATTTAATTTTACTTTCATAATAGCATCGAATGAAAAACGAAAAAATAAATAAATAAAAAGGTACATACTTGGGAGAGTATTTTAATTGCAAGAGGCTGCAAGTAATTGGAGCCTTGACCATGTAGATACCACCGCTCATCAGTATTTTTCCTATATTTGTCTAGAAGAGCAGAAACATCATGATGTTTTGAAGATTTGATTTGGCCAAACTCGCTCAAGACAATACTTTGGATATCTTCATCTGAAAATATCTTTCTAAATGCAACCTTATAGCCAACAACAACCTCCCCATCCCTATATAGTGGCACCCTCCTCGGCAATGAAAGTACCTCTTTGCTGTAATACTTTGGTGACAAAGAAAATGTTAAGAGATGTAAAGGAGTGGTCATCTTGTTCCAATGGTCAACAATAATCTTTTGCACAGTTTTGAAAAATGTTTTTGTTGGGTCATGTTCCTTGGCATCTATTATTGATCTTATTTTCTCCACCATGGAATCCATGCCATCATAAATTTCACCCAAACATGGGCAATCAGTATCACCATACCTAATCATGCTCATAATGGGCTCGGTGAAATTTAAAACATATTCCACACGAGCCCACCACTCATCATCTAAGATAAATGCTTTTACATTTTGGGCTCTTTTTGTGCTTGATTGCCTCCATACACTCCACAAGCTATCGATGACCATAGAACTGAAGGCCTCTTGCACCTTCACAAGTCATCTTAAGACGATTGTGTGAGATACAAATCGAGTTTTGGCAACCTAACATGGTATAAAAAATACATGACATAAATCAACAATGGAAAATTAAAATTAAAAAATTAAAAATTATATTAAAAAATCAAATTTAAATTACCTTCAACAACTCCAACTTAGAGAAGGTCCTGAAGATGGCTTGTGACATATGATGATTAGTCACAAACATTTGGATCTCCTCACCCTCCGTGTAAATTTGTTTGACCCACTCAATTTGTATGCCAATCTTTTGCAATATCAAATTAAGTGAGTGGACTGCACATGGTGTCCAAAACATGTGACTATATGTAGCCTCCACTATAGACCCAAATGCCCTACAATTTTTAGCATTGTTCGTTATGACTTGGACAACACTTTCAGACCCCACCATTTCAATGGCTTTTATGAGGATATTGGCAATAAAACTTGCATCTTTTATTTGCCCTTCACAAATCAACTACCTTCAAAAACATTTCCCCTTTAGGGGACACTACTATAACATTGATCAATGGTCTATTTTTGCAATCTTTCCATCCATAAAAAATGGACACACCTGTTCCGGGCCATGTAACCTTGATTACTCTCAATGATGGCTCTACTAAAGCATTCTCCTTTGCCAATAAGGTGGTTCGCACTTTTTCATACCCAGGACTAACATAATCAAAAGTTGTATTGGAAATGGTTGTTACCATTTCCTACCGGTAAGGTGATCTAGCAAGGTTGAAAGGAAGCCCATTGCCATAAATGCAACGAGCATTGCTCTGATCTACAATCCCCCTTGCTTCATTTTTGAAGGCATCCTCCAATGAGCCTCTTTTTCGTGTAACTGAAACATTATCTCCTTCAAAAGATGGTGGCATTTGCATGAAAGGATGTGGGCCAATGAATTGTGATAAGCCACTAGGTCTTTACAAGCTTCTCTTGGCAAGAGGATGTGCCATAGATGTTGATTTATTACATGCCATGTCAACCTCCTCTTGTTCTTTAATATAAGCCAATATTTGGTATTTTGGCAACCCTTTTTTATTTGGCCTAAGGCAAACTTGTATTCCTTGTAAAGGAATAGCGCATAAATGAGCTTTCACTCGTAAGTATAATGTAATGTTCCCTTCTCATCAGTGAGCAGTTCAATAGCTCATCAGCCTATTCCGGAGGCCCATAGGCTCGTCGAGATGAAATTAGGGTTTCCATTGTTTGGAGGTTTTTGGCACTTTTCAAAATTTACTATTTTTAGTAAGTTCTAATTTTAGCAATGTTCCAGTTGGCAGCATCACAATGAGCTTTCTATTTCAGGCAAGGCGGTTGAGTATTTGTGAATTTGGCTTTCGAGGTGCAAATTTGGAAAAATAAAGTATTTCAAGTCATTAATGATATATTTTTAAATTGACCCCTTGGCCTAGCATCATGACTTGAAATTGTTTTTAAAGGTGGTTCTCGAGGGTGGATGCCTCATGGACATGTATTTAATATTTTAATTTTAATTATTTCCCCTTGAGTTTTGGATGCTTAGGGAAAGGTGATGGAGTTTATTTTTTAAATGAAATATTTCAGAGGTGAGATTGGGCATCCCTTTTTGAAGGGAAAAGTTGGAATTCGTAAAGTCACCTCAAGTTCTATAAAAGGAGGCCTTGCTCCAACATTTGATCATCCAATATTTATGCTATCGAATTGTTGCCAAAATGTTTTCAAGCTAATGGCTTCGAGGAATGCTTACCTCCTAGCAAGAAACCAATTTCATGTTTGAAAGATAACACCTAATTGGGATTGTGGCTGCATCTCATCCAGACTAGCAGATTGAGCTTCATCGTTGGTGAATTTTGGTGATAATTTCCAATTTTGTACTTGCTGGTTATTCAATGGCTGAAGTAGATTTTCACTTGCAGCTCTTTGAGTGATTTTTGTTTCATTTTGGGTATTGATGCAATCAATTTCAATGACATTGGCCACCCCTCATGCAAAAAAATTGATTTTATTTTGAAGTTTTGGAATTTCTAGAGAGGCTGTACCATTCCTAGGGTCGTACCATCCTCCAACATCTTGCATTGGGATTCGAGCTTGTCATATGGTGGTTGTTTTGCTTTGTTAAACTCATGTTTGCTGGTCGCCTAGCCTTTGGGAGTGTTGTTCTCAGTTTTGGAGTGTTTAGGAGCTGTAATGAAAGAGAAATATGCATTTTGGTGTTAGTTTACTTGCTGGTTATGATATTTCAGTTTGTTAAATTTCATATCAGATTGATAATAGTTCAGTTTTTGGCTTGTATTTCAGTTGTTGAGAAGATTAGGAGTGGGAGAAATCATTCTCTATCATTTGCATTGATTATACAATTGTAACACTTGTAAAATTGCAGATAATTTGCATTGTAAGGCTCAGAATTAGTAGTACTATTCCAATCATTTATATTTCTGTATTTACTTTGTGTTTTAAGCAAACATTGTAACCCCTGGTCGGTTTACCGCCAGTGTGGAGGAAAGAACAAATTGCATCTCTCATATCTCACCCACTGAATAAGTGGAGTATTCCCACGACTTAGTGGATGTTTGTTGTTGCAAATGAATTACTCTTTTATTGTAATATCTTCCCCCCACTAAACAAGTGGTAGCATGGATTTCTCATGGTCAGATCACCGCCTGCTATTTCATTTCCAATTGTAATTTCAGTTCAGTATTGCTAACGATCCCATCACCATTAGCTATCATCTCGCCTTCCATAGGATCTTGGTGAACATTCTTGGCGACGTTTACTTCAATTTGGTTATCTTTTGGGCCTAATGCTAATCATTGGTGCTTTGCTAGATTTGTGGTCAAGAATCTCAAGAAAAACTAAGGGGCACATTTCAGTGGTATCAGAGCCCAAGATCCTGCCATCTTGTGACATTTTGGGTTCAGCTATCAAATGAGTGATAGAGATAATAGATACTTCACCAGAACTTAGGCAAAAACTTAGCATCAGTTTCCACCCGTTCCAAAGGCAACATTTTCAGAGGCCTTGAGGGATACTAGTAAAGCAGTTGAAGATACTGGTAAGGCAATTGAAAACATGTCAGAAAGTGCTAGACAATCCATGGAGGAAAGGGATGCTAGAATGGAAAAGAAATTTGATGGTATGATAAATTTGGTGTCACGGTTGCTAGCAAGAATGGATCAGCAAGCGACTCAAAATAACACTCAGCCCCAAAACAATCATATTGGAGAAAACAGCGGTATTAATGGAAATAATGGCAACAATGGTTCGAAGGTTAATGGAAGAGATAGAATGGTTGGACAGCATGTTGCAACCACTAGAGGATCAGCCTCTAGACCTCTTTTTCCCACTTTCACTCCAAGGGAGGAACAACCACAAGCAGAGGTTGGAGTACCCTTAGTGGATGACGCAAGACAAGCCTATATGGAGTATGTCACTTTGCCTCCAGACCTTAGAGACCAATGAACTTTTGATCAATTCATGAATCAAAGAAGTAGAAGGCATGGTGGAAGAGTTTTATATCGTCCTCCTATGGGTCCCAGAACGGACTATTAGCAAGCTCATGGAAAGGTGACTTTGGCCCATTTTGATGGGAGTGATAAGTGTACGGCCAAGTCATGGGTGCAGAAGTTGGATAACTATCTTTCTCTCAAACCAATGCTGGAGGAAGATGCCATTAAATCTGCTACATTGAATTTGGAGGGAGCTGCTCACGAATGGTGGTACCATGGTTTGGTCACCCTTGGCCATAACCTCATCCACACTTATGAGGAATTCACCAACAGGTTGATAGACAAATTTGATACCAAGGATCCTATTGATGGTGTTTTTATGCACTTCTCAACACAGGCGATGCCTAGGTGCATCACCTCTCTTGAAAGACAATCTTCCACAATCATATTGCAAAACACTATCCCAAGGTCTCTCGGATGTCAGGCCATGATGATGCTTGGGATATATCAGTCGATTTATGATGTGATTTGTTGGAATCACAAGGCGGTCTTACGTGGACAAACCTGTAGGAGAATCAGATCTGTGAACAAAGTTCTTCGGATAGGAAATTACTGCATTTGTGTTGCAGGTTCAAACAGCAGTCTTGAACTCCATTTTATCGTTGAATTTGGCTTTACAATGTGCAATGAACCTTAGCATAGGTTACCTCTTAAAAAAAAAAAAAAAGGGCAAGGGAGAGAGAGAGTTCCTGGTCCTACAACTACCGATGAACAGTAATCATGGAGATTTATGTTGTGGACAGTTTCCTTAAAATAGAATTTCACTTAATTAGAAATTTCCCAATGTCATGAAATCTATGCTATCTTCTAAGGACTGCAGATGTTTCATCATTCATTCGCCATATAGATGTGAATAAAGATAAAGTTTAAAGAGCAACTATAAAATCAGAGTCCGGACTAACTTTGCACGGTCATCTACCAGCAGCAAATGACTAAAAGTATGGACAAAAAAAGCATACACACAGCAGGAATCTTCACAACCAAGGACAACATTACTAAATTTGCCAAGGACAGCTAAAAGGAAACTATAACAGAAAAGTGAATCAAACTAGAATCTTAACTAATGAGAGAAGAATCATGAAACATGAGAAGAAATCCAGAAATGGACCAATGGTCAATGTATTTCTATTGCAATTTTTGCAGCATGTCTTTACAACAACTCAACTCTCTTAAAATGAGAGGAGGAGATCCCTATTTATAGCTTTCAAAAAGCAAAATGAGTGGCCAGGATTTAATCTCATTGTGTGGCCAAGATTCACTTTACAACAGGGTTTCACCTACCCCCAAATATATTACACTTTAAAAATACACTTTGTCTTTTCCCTGTTTTGTCCTCTAGTGGTGGCACTGTAGCATTTCGTCTTTTTGCTGATTGCTCTTTGCCACAGCTATTCCTTTAGGAATTCTTCATTAACAACAGGGTTGCCCTTCTGCTTCTTCGAAGCTGCATATTCTATGAATTTCATAACCACCAACCGGAACTTGTCGACCTCGATGATGTCACACCTTAGCACCTGGTAGCTCCATTCCTTGGAATTGTTAACAAGTTTTTCCCAGTCCTCTTCATACTTGGCAACATGGTCTTTGAATAGCTCGGATTGGGTGAAATCTCGAGCAGCAAAGCTCATAAAATCGGTGGTGATCTCGATCGACATTCCATCCTCCATCCTCCTTCGAAAGTGAGGCTTTATGCTTTCCGGATTGATCTTGACAGCAGGCACCTCATACCCTGTCATTAACTTGAAGTAACGGAAACAGTCCCCTCTGGCCTCCTTGGCCCATTCAATATCAAGAGTTACTCGCTCAAGGACCTATTCTAGCCTCTCCTTCCGGTGATTGAAGTCTCGCTTCCACACATCCATTAACCAGTGGTCATCGTCTTTGAAGGCGAACTCCTTTTCTCAAACCTCACTCGGCAGTGTGAGGATAGCCTCGATATTCGGGTAAGCGACCCCATATTTCTTTGGGAACTCAATACAAATCCGCCTCGTGCCTTCAAGAGACGTTTGCACTTCCAAAAACTTGTTTGTTGTCCAAATAGCCAAATTGATGCCCGTATTCCCAATGTCCAAGACCTACCGGAACCATTTTTTCGTGGTCTTGTCCAGGTTCCTTCTCCTTTCGAGTTTGTTAATTTGTTCCTTGGACAGCAACTGCGGCGAGGCCGATGATGTGGTAGGTTGTTCCTCCGGAAATGACCATTGTTGGATATATGTCGTCAAATCAGCCACCTGTGCCTTAAGCTCTTCCTTTGAAACCTTATCCTACTGGATGAGGTGCACCACTGTGGCGACTAATTCCCGGAGATGGCCAACCTTTTGTTCCTTGGTGGCCATTCCCAGGTCAATGGTGGAGACGTTATAGCTTATTCCTTGTTCTCCAACCACTGGCGTAGCTATTTGTACAACCCTGGATGCGGAGGCATCCATCGTTACCTTTGATCTGATTCTAGGCCTTTTCTCCTTTTGGGTATCAATCTGAGCTCTAGCCAGTATTGCCTCCAGTCTTGCTTTCGAATCCTTTAGGGCGGGAGTTCTCTTTTCCAGCTTTCTTTCTAGCCAATCGGGCATTGGGGACCCTTCCTTGGGTGATGCATGTCGATCTTTGTTGTCCTCCACCCTAAGTTCAATGGCCTTGTCATTGAGAGCCTCCTGCTCAATTCTTGTATCTTCCTTCTGCTCATCAGAATCTTGTACGAGCGTTATGCGTTTGATAGGAGATTTGGTGGGTAGTTGTTCAACATCCTTTTCTTCTTCATCTTGGTCATGTCCATGCTCTTCGGGCTTGTCTTCTTGTTTCTCTTCGTGGAAGGATGTTTCTTCATTGTGCTCGAGTGTTTGATCTTGTCTTTCCGCAGGAGACCCACTACCCTCAGTCTCAGGAGCAGCAACTCTTTCTTCAACCATGGGCTGTCATTCAACCTCTTTGTCTTCAATTTCCTTGAATTGCTTGGCCTATTCGGCGTCAAGCTTTGGATCAGCTGTTTCTTGGATTATGTTCGTCCCCAGACCCTCGCTGTCATCACTGGAAGACTCATAAGCCACCTCATCAATCACCCGATGTTTGTATATTGGGTGCTCATGATACTCAAATTCCTCATCTTACAGCCTCTCCACTGCCTCCAGTTATTGTCGTTCTAGCTCATCGGAGATTTGCATTGTAGCCTCCATTCCAGGTGGCTTTGTAGGAGGAGGGGGAGTTGGGGTGTTAACCATTGCTTGGGCAATTGCAGCTTGCACCATTGGATTTGCAAGCATTCCCGAAAGTTCTATTGACACATTTTGCATATACTTGACAAAGTATTCTAGGAGAGCGAGGGCAGGCACTGTAGTAGTAGCGGCAACGGTCGGAAAGGAAGGAGACATGGAGGATGATGAAATTGGCGAGGTGGTGACGGAGGACGAATCCACCGATATGACTTGCGCAATTGGAGAAATGGAAGCGAGGTGGACAGCAATGTCCACCGCAGGCAGAGAGGAAGCAACTATTGCATGTGAAATGGGTGGGACGGTAGCAATAGGAGCAACGGTTGCAGTAGCAGATGAAACAGGCGGAGATCTTGGTGGATCAGCTTCCACCTCTTCTCCCTCATGGAGTGGATCTTCAGGTATTACTGGCATCTCAGTGACGCTGCTTGTTCTTCTATGCTTCATAGGAGGCTCGCCCTCTGAGGCCTTTCTAGCGTACACTTTTGGGTTAGGTTGTTGCTCGTCAACCTCCTTTCTCTTCTTCGACCTGACAGATGGTGGGGACTTAGATGTTTCTCCAATTGTAGTAGCAACCGTCCCACCATCAGAACCACTTGGCTCGCTTTCGAGCCCCTTGAATGTTAAGGCAACTCCCTGTTTCTTCAAACGAGCAAGTTGCCCATCGATCCATGCCTTTGTCTGAGCCTCAATGGGCTTGGTAAGAATGTCGAGGTCATCAACCTCTTGCTCGTTCCAATCAATTAAAGGCAATGGCAAACTTGCAATAGCACTGTATCTTGGGTTGATCATTGTGCTCTCCTCTTCCTCAAGTTGATCTGGGATCGGACACAAGTTCATCCTCTTCACAAAGTACGCGGTCATACGCTTATAATGTCGTATCCACACTTCAAGGTCATCTTTGCATTTAGCCCAGAAATCCTCGACATGGTGGAGGTGGGCATACTCTAGTCCAAGTGCTTTCCTGATGTGGCCGTATGGGTCCATCCATGGCTGAGTTGTATGTGACCAGAAGTGGTACTCAGCCAGCTCCTTCTCATAATTGCCCGCGCATTGGGAGGTGTGGAGTTCATACATTCCCTAGCCGAGTGCAAGGGGATAAGGGGTCCCCGCCAGATGCTTACTCCTCAGAATGTTATGTATGTGTCGCAGCTGCCAAGATAGTTCCAATAGTATAATCCGGTCATTAGGGTATCGAGGCAGCTTGTTCGGCCTTTCGGTGAATCCCTGGGTGCGAATGTAGGTGAATTTGGGAAATTGGATGTATAAGAAGGCGTAGTGCTTGAGAAGGGCCCTAGCACGGTGAGAGACTCTTCTCTCAAAATCACCTCCAAGCAGTTGGATGACGTAGGCGGTGAAGGCATCGTTCACCCTACAATAATCCCTCTTAAAATTTATGTATTGCAGCTGAGGGTACTTGTCATATGGCTTGAGCTCTCTTCCTGGCGTCTCATTGGGCACCACGGACAACCCACTATAATATCGCCGATCGGCAAGCAAATACACCAGGTAGGATGTCATATAGAATTTGGATGTCTTCTTCACCTTCGTGAATTGCTCATGGAAGCAATTACTGATTATCTCCCCCCAATAGAACGCTGTGTAATCCCCATGGAGAATTTGTTCAACAAAATACATCATCCACTCCTGGAAGAAGGCCGTAGCAGGAAGGCTCAGTGGGGTAACCAAATCGTGGTAATCTTCGAAGAAATCGCTGCAGTAGAGCTCTTGAGGAACCTTGGCGGCACTGCCCCACCTCTCCTTCAACCAATACTGGTTGATCAGCTTTTTGCACCTCAGAGGATCCTCATCCCATAATGCCTTGCATTCCTGAATAGTCAGGGTCTCCATGCTTTCGAAGACAAGTATGTGGAAGGTTTTAGTTATCCCGAGAGGGGACATATCAGCCAAGATGTTGTCATCTTTGTCCACAATTGTTCTCGTTTCAAGTTGATATGCCTCCCGACACGCCATTGCCAGTTCGGGGACAATCAAAGCAGGAGGGGAACCCGCAACCTTAGCAAGTCCGCTACTTTTGATCAATCTTGCATTATCAATCTTCGGCTCTATTCTGACTCTTCGTGTGAAATCATCAATATCGACATGTCCGATATTGGTGTCAATGATATCCTTCCAACTAGTTGTGATCTTGGAATGCAATGGCACTCCCTGGAACTAGTACTTCATTTGATCATTGTCCTCCTTGCCCTAAGGCGCTTTGGCAATTCTTTTTCCTTATCCTTGGCCGCCACAGAGGCCTCTGCACCAGATTCCATAAATCCTACACAGAGAGACGAGAGTTAGCAATATTAAACATGAGGAAGCAACCTCGGACAAATCCCTGCAAATCAAGGTTAGATACACAATAGCCATTTAAGAACAGTCTAACACTTGATAATAATAATATTGGAAGGCAAACGGGTGACCCGGGCTCCAAGGGCCGGACTTCCCCCGACAAAATGTTGTTTAGAAGGGCAAACAAGGCAAGGCATCCCCGACGACTTCACCCGATCTTGGATTTGCTCAACAACAGGTTCATGTGGGAGAAGGTCAAATTTTAGCACGTGGGTCGAAATCCATTTTCAATTTAGAGGCCATTTGAGTCATCATTTTGGCGTTCAAGCCTTAGCTGCAGGAAAGTCGTCCAGGGTCTGTTGTTTGGAACAGCACTGGGCAAACAACATTTCAGGGACCGAGTTCCAGAGTCGGGTCGCAGGGGTCGAGAAGCTGCAGCAGGATAGCCGTGTGGAACAGCGAAGCATGAACGGAAGTCCGAGATAGGCTTCCCGGAGGATCAGACCTGACGCGTTTAGCAGCTTGTCCAAAACTTCAGAGGCGAATTGAGGTTCAGGGCCCGGTGTCCAAGAAAGCGAACAGGTTTGGTCGTTCGAGACGGCGAAAGCAAGACGGAGTTCCAGGGAAGGAAATCCGGAGGCCGGAGTCCGGGCGAAGTTTGGACATATCATTTTCTTGATCAAATCATGTGGAGCGAAAGGGCGACTGCGGCCCGGGACGCGGGAAGCTGTCTCGCGGCGGCCGTATGAAACGGTGAAGCGGAGATGGCGGCCCAAAGACAGAAGTCTAAGGGTCGAGGTCCAAGAGCAAACACGAAGTTTGGTTTTATCACAAGTTTCTGGCGGACTTTGCAAGCCCGGGGTCTGAGGGCCGAGAAGACGCGAGGGAAAGGTCGTTCGAAGCGGCGAAACAAACAAGGAAACCCGGGGACGAATATCCGAAGGTCGGATTCGGGGTGAGCTTCACCGTCGAAGTTATTTTCTGCTAAGTTTTTAGGTCGCGGCCGGAGAGAGGCTCGAGCCCGGAAGGTGCGGTCGCCTACTCCGAAGAACAGCGACGGGACGGTATTAGTCCGATGTTTGATTGAGATGCCATATGGGATGTTTTCAACTTTCCAATTCGTGGGTTTTCGAGGTAAGACTATCCCCTACCGGACTTCGAGTTTTTTGTTTTATTACTTAGTTTTAAATTCATGGAGCCTTAGAAAAGGAAATGGCGTTCGGGCAATGATCCTACCTCGAGGGCCCGAAGAAGCAAGTTGCTAAATCCTCGAAGAACGACGAAGCTAGAATCCGAGTGCGGAGGCGGAGATTGTTGGGGTCACACAGCACTTCTTAGTTCTTCCTGACATGTGAAAATGACAGGTCGAGACCACTTAAATAGCCTCCAAGCGTAATTAATAACCCCTAATGAATGCTGGTATGGCGGCCGTTGGGTAGGTGAGTTTAAATTTCAAGACGACGGCAGGAGGACCGGGGCCCGAGGTTTGGAAGGACGTCGGAGGATAGCCGCCGAATAAAAATGCCAAGTGAAAACCAAACAGCGGCGAGAGGTCCGGAAGGATGTCGGAGGATGGCCGTCAACAACGGCGAAGATCACGAGGAGACTCGAGAGGGGAATCTCAAAGGGTCGGACCCGAGAGGCCAGGAGGACGCGAGGGCACAGCCGTCAAGTTTGTCAAATGATGCAGACGGCTGTCGGAGCACCGGGGTCCGAGGGCCAGGAAGATGCGAACCGCTGGCCATATGAAACAGCGGAGCCAAAAGGAAACCCAGAGACAAAAATCCGGAAGAGGAAACCCAAGGGTCCGGGCCCGGAGGGTCCCACAGACGCCAAAAAGGCAAACTGATAAAGAAAACCTGAAAGGGCTTAAGACTTAGAAATTTTCAAAGGGGCAAAATTTGGTCAACCTAAAATGAGACTTTTGAGAACATGTTGACCCTCAAAGACAGCAAAAATGGGGCACGCAAAACGAGGCGAAGCAAAAGGACCCGGCAAGGCAAAAGGAAAGAGAGGGTCCCCGCTCCGAACGAGGCGTGTGTGCTATAGGCACAACAGATCTGAAGGTGAGATTCCGTGAGTTGGCACAATTGAAGCAACATGGTACTCTTGAAGCCTATGTTGTTGATTTCCAAAGATTGTCAGTAAAGGTGCCCAACATTACTGAAAGGAGATTGGTGGTATTGTTTACTGAAGGTTTGATGGAACCATTGAAGGGTTGGGTCAAAGCATTTGATCCTCCAACTCTAGACGAAGCAATCAAAAAATCTAGAAGCATGGAGTTGGCTGCCCCTAAGCCAAAATTCCAGTTCAAACCATTCAAGAAGGATAAGAAGAAACTTTCTTCAAGTCGGCCTAAGAAGTTTCCACAATAGATGTCTGATGAGCTCCGTGAACAGCTAAGGAAAGATGGTGTTTGCTACACTTGTTGTGAGCCTTGGACAAAGGGTCAGAGATGTTATGGGAAAGGCAAAGCACAACATATGGAGGCTTATTCTGATGATGGATCAAAATCTGATAATATTAATCAGCAAGCAGTGAAAATGAAGAAGCTCTTGAAGAGAAGCCCAAACACGTTGGAGATGGTATTCTTTTAGCACAACTTTCAAGTTTTTAGAAGAATGAATCTTTTCGGGTTCGTGGAGTGATTGGTTCACAAAGAATTGTTGCTCTAATTGATACCGGAGCAACTCACAACTTCATAGACAAAGGATTGGTGGCAAAGAGAGGTTTGCAAATAGAAGAATTTAAAGGCTTCAAGGTGATGGTAGTTGATGGCTTCACCATGTCTTGCACGAGGAGGATTCCCAACCTCTCCATACAATTGGGAAACTATGAAGTAAGAGATGATTTTTATGTAGTTGGCATTGGTGACACCGATGCTGTCCTGGGTATACAATGGTTGTGATCTCTTGGAGAGATCAAATTGAATCTACAAACAATGGAGCTGAAGTTCCAATCCGATGGAAAGAAAGTTGTTTTGAGAGGGATTTCAAATGGAGGCCCTCGAATAGTGTCCTTAAAGAGAATGGAAAGGCTAGTCTGCCATGATCAAGTTGAATAAGCAACAGAATGTCTAATCCTATCAACTGATCCGATGGAGGAGAAAAGGCAATATCATCCCGATATTCAAGCCTTGCTTTCTAAGAAGAGCAAAGTCTTTGGAAGTCTACCTCCTGAAAGGGGGTGTGAGCATGTGATTGTGCTTGAAGAGGGAGAAAAACCGATCATCACCACTCCATACCGTTATCCGAAGAAGCAAAAAGATGAGATCGAAAAAGCCATCAAGGAGCTTTTGGAGATGGGGTTCATTCGGCCAAGTAAGAGCCCCTTTGCTTCAGCAATGATGCTGGTCAAAAAGAAAGATGGCACAATGTGTATGTGTGTTGACTGTCGTGGATTGAATCAAAAGACAATCAAGAACCGGTATCCTATCCCTAGGATAGATGAGCTCCATGGGGCCATGTACTTCTCAAAGATTGATCTCGGGTTAGGCTACCACCAAATCAGGATGAGGGAGGCGGACATTGAGAAGACTACTTTTAGATGCCACTTTGGGCATTTTGAATTCCTTATCATGCCATTCAGTTTGACAAATGCTCCAGCAACATTTCAATCTTGTATGAACAAGATTTTTAGGCAGCAATTGAGGAAGTTCATGCTCATCTTCTTCAACGACATTCTCATTTTCAGCAAGTCTTGGGAGGAGCACCTCAAGCACTTGGAAGAAGTGCTTAGCATTTTGGTGCTTAGCATTTTGGAGGAGGAATGTTTGTTTGCCAAAGAATCAAAATGCAACTTCGGGATGACGGAGCTGCTTTATCTCGGTCACATTATCAACTCTGAGGGTGTCAAAGTTGATCATGTGAAGATTAAAGCCATCCTTGATTGGCCACCTCCAAAGAACGTGTCTCACTTGAAGGGATTTTTGGGCTTGTGTGGATTTTACAGAAGGTTTGTCAAGGGGTATTCTCACATGGCAACCCCCATTACAGATCTTACAAAGAAAGGAGCTTTCCTATGGACGGATAAGGATCAAGGAGTCTTCGATAAATTCAAGCACATAATGAGCTCATGTCCAATGTTGGCTCTACCAAATTTCACGAAGCCTTTTGAGCTGCAATGTGATGCTTCAAGTGAAACAGTAGGAGTTGTTCTCATGCAAGACAAACACCCCATTGTCTTTGAGAGCAGAAATTGAGAGGAGCAGAAAAAACATATTCAATTTATGACAAAGAGATGCTTGCCATCATGCACGCATTAACCAAGTTCCGACAATACGCAAGTTCGTGGTGAAGACTGATCATAACAGTCTTAAGCATTTCATGCGCCAAAAAGATTTGAATGAAAGGCAGCAGAAGTGGGTGAGTAAGCTCCAAGCTTATGACTTTGACATTGAGTATGTCAAAGGAAATAACAACAATGGTGGATGCTTTATCAAGAAGACCTCATTTGCATTCTCTTTGTGAGCTTACTACAGATTGGAAGGAGTTGTTGCTTGCTGATTATGCAAAAAATTAGTTTGCAACTAGCATCATAAAAGGTCATTTGCAAGATGGAAGATATCAGTTGGTTGAAGGTTTGATCCTCTACAAAGGTAGAATCTTTTTAGTGCCCAAATCCAAGCTTAAGAAGAAGGTTCTATAGTCTTTTCATGACATTCCCTTTGCTGGTCATCAAGGGTATTTCAAGACCTATAAGCAGATCCGTGAGAGATTTTCATGGAAAGGGATGAAGGAAGAGGTCTTGCGCTACATAAGGGAGTGTCCAACATGTCAAATGAATAAACATGAACACTCTTTTCCAGCTGGTTTGTTGCAACCCTTGCCAATTCCTAATAAAAAACGGGAGAGCATTGCGATGGATTTCATCACAGGATTACCAAAAGTGCAAAGGAGAGATTGTATTTATGTTGTGGTAGATAGATTGACTAAGTTTTCTCACTTTTTTGCTATCACAAGTTCATTTACAGCAGCTCAAGTAGCTGAATTGTTCTTTAGAGAAGTTTTTTGTTTGCATGGTTTGCCTAGAAATATTGTCAATGATAGGGACAGCAAGTTCCTAAGTGTTTTTTGGCAGGAAATTTTCAGATTGAGTGGTATAGTGCTCACTCCAAGCACTAGTTATCACCCGCAAACGGATGGGCAATCATAGATTGTAAACAAATGGTTAGAAGGCTACCTCAGAAATTATGTTTCGGGGCAACAATGAGCTTGGGTAAAATGGCTTCATTTGGGAGAGTATTGTTATAACTCTTCCTATCACATGTCAATTAAGATGTCTCCTTTCATGGCTCTTTATGGATATGATGCTCCTAACTTTGTAGATTTGGTGTTTGGTGATAGTAGAGCTCCACAGGCAAAGGATATGTTGCAGCAAAGCCAAGACATCTTGAAATCATTGAAGGAAAATCTCCAACAAGCTCAAAACCAGCAAAAGTTATACATTGACCAGCAGCATGTTGAGCGTTCTTTTGAAGTTGGAGACATGGTTTATCTAAGGCTTCAACCCTACAGACAATCTTTTCTCAAAAAGAGCGGTGCAGAAAAGCTCAAGCCACGATTCTATGGCCCATTCAAAGTCATCAAGAGGATTGGTGAAGTGGCGTATGAGTTGGAGCTTCCAGCCAGTAGCAAGGTGCACAATGTTTTTCATGTGTCTCGCCTCAAGAAGGCGCTTGGGTACAATGTAGTTGCTACTTCAGAGTTGCCTCCACTGGACGAAGAAGGACAGTTGGTGTTGATGCCAAAGGAAATCATTGATACTAGAGAGCTCTCTTTGAGGAGAAGAACAATCAAAGAGTACTTGGTAAAATGGAGGAACTTGCCAATTGAAGATGCGACATGGGAAGGTGAACACATCTTGCAGCATCCAGACTTGCGGTTGCTTGAGGACAAGCAATCTCAAGGAGTGCGGACTGTAATGTCCCCTTCTCATTAGTGAGCAGTTCAGTAGCTCATCAACCTATTCCGGAGGCCCGTAGGCTTGTTGAGGTGAAATTAGGGTTTCCACTGTTTGGAGGTTTTTGGCACTTTTCAAAATTTACTATTTTTAGTAAGTTCTAATTTTAGCAGTGTTCCAGTTGGCAACATCACGATGAGCTTTCTATTTCAGGTAGGGCAGTTGAGTATTTGTGAATTTGGCTTTTGAGGTGCAAATTTGGAGAAATAAAGTATTTCAAGTCATTAATGATATATTTTTAAATTGACCCCTTGGCCTAACATTATGACTTGAAGTTGTTTTTAAAGGTGGTTCTCAAGGGTGGACGCCTCATGGAGATGTATTTAATATTTTAATGTTAATTATTTCCCCTTGAGTTTTGGATGCTTAGGGAAAGGTGATGGAGTTTATTTTATAAATGAAATATTTCAAAGGTGAGATTAGACGTCCCTTTTTGGAGGGAAAAGTTGGAATTCGTAAAGTCACCTCAAGTTTTATAAAAGGAGGCCTTGCTCCAACATTTGATCATCCAATGTTTATGCTATCAAATTGCTACCGAAATGTTTTCAAGCTAATGGTTTTGAGGAATGCTTACCTCCTAGCAAGAAACCAATTTCATGTTTGAAAGATAACACCTAATTGGGATTGTGGTTGCTTCTCATCCAGACTAGCAGATTGAGCTTCATCGTTGGTGAATTTTGGTGATAAATTCCAGTTTTGTACTTGCTAGTTATTCAATGGCCGAAGTAGATTTTCACTTGCAGCTCTTTGAGTGATTTTTGTTTCATTTTGGGTATTGATGCAATCAATTTCAATGACATTGGCCACCCCTCTTGCAAAAAATTAGATTTTATTTTGAAGTTTTGGAATTTCTAGAGAGGCCGTACCATTCCTAGGGTCGTACCATCCTCCAGCATCTTGCATTGGGATTTGAGCTTGTCATATGGTGGCTGTTTTGCTTTGTTAAACTCATGTTTGCTGGTCGCCTAGCCTTCGGGAGTGTTGTTCTCAGTTTTGGAGTGTTTAGGAGCTGTAATGAAGGAGAAATATGCATTTTGGTGTTAGTTTACTTGCTGGTTATGATATTTCAGTTTGCTGCATTTCATATCAGATTGATAATAGTTCAGTTTTTGGCTTGTATTTTAGTTGTTGAGAAGATTAGGAGTGGGAGAAATCATCCTCTATCATTCGCATTGATTATACAATTGTAACACTTGTAAAATTGCAGATAATTTGCATTGTAAAGCTAAGAATTAGTAGTACTATTCCAGTCATTTATATTTCTGCATTTACTTTGTGTTTTAAGCAAACATTGTAACCCCTGGTCAGTTTACCGCCAATGTGGAGGAAAGAACAAATTGCATCTCTCATATCTCACCCACTGAATAAGTGGAGTATTCCCACGACTTAGTGGATGCCTATTGTTGCAAATGAATTACTCTTTTATGTAATATCTTCCCCCCACTAAACAAGTGGTAGCGTGGATTTCTCATGGTTAGATCACCACCTACTATTTCATTTCCAGTTGTAATTTCAATTTAGTATTGCTAACGATCCCATCACCATATGCTATCACCTCGCCTTCCATAGGATCTTGGTGAACATTCTTGGTGAAGGTTACTTCAAGCTGGTTATCTTTTGGGCCTAACACTAATCATTGGTGCTTTGCTGGATTTGTGGTCAAAAATCTCAAGAAAAACTAAGGGGCACATTTCATACGAGCTCTTATACTGAGTTCGACATTGGCTACAACACCAAACATAACCCCCACCACTGGGAGTTTATTGAATCATTGTCATATGTCGCCAAAGAGGTGACAATGCATCATATTTCAATTGACTCTCTACATCTAGGCCAACTGAACCAAAACTACCGGCCATTTTGTATGAACCTAAAATAAATAAAAAACATTAGAAATTAACAACACAACTAATTTTTTTTAGAAAAAATTGGCATTATAACCCCTTATTATGCATAAAAAGTTCTTAAAAAAATTCAAAACATACTAAAAAACAAAAAAACTTTATTTTTTTTTAAAATAACTTGAAAAATCTTCGAAAAAATTAATGAAAATTTGAAAAAAAAAAGTAAAGATTCACTCACCTTTGATGGTTATATCTTCTTTGTGCAGTTGTTTCTCCCTTGTTTTTTGTAGGTTGAACTCCGTAACTCTCACCTTCGACAAAACAAGACAAAACCTTCAAAACCCAACAATGGCAGCTTGGAGGCAAAAAATGGTGTTTTTGGCCTTTTGTGTTTGTGAAACGACTTAGATTAGGGCAGCCAAGGCATCATATCACTTTTTTTAGGTTTGAAAAATGTTTTTTATTTGTTTTTGGGCACTTTTTGAGGCCCCTACCCCATGAGTCCTCTTGGGTATGCCTGAGTACGGCCCGGGCACGCCCAGTGTTCCGCCCGAGCGCCTCGAGTACTCTATGGGCCACAAAGTACCCGAGGCACCCAAGTGGAACCCTGGGTGTACCTAGGGACATACTGGGGCCTACCCGGACCGGCCCGAACCCAGCCGAGTACGAGGGGCTATATGAAGAACTTGACAACATAGCTTCAAAAACATTAAAATATTTTTTGTAGTTGTATCTAAGTTCAACCCTAAAAGTTTTCACTAGGTTAAAGACTAGCCAACTGCACATATAACTCTTATAGGGCTAATAATAACATCATCACAATATTTACAAGACGACGATGCAAGGATATGATTCACAAAGTAGTTCTCCAAACAATGCTCATAGATAATATTTTCCTTGTTTTTTATAAGTGAATCATGAATTGTAGAGATAAAAATTAACTTTAAACTATTAGTTAATGATTTTGTTTCTTTAGAAGCATGATCGAATCATTTGTTTCTTGGGACTGATGCCTATTCAAATAGATGATAGAGTCAAAATTTACAAGAGAGGATAAACAGAAAATGGAAGCATAGAAGGATGATCTAAACATCAATTAATTAGAGAGTAGACATCAAACATTAGAACATACTTAATCATCCAAAATTATGATATACAAATCCATATGGAAGAAAAAAATGAACACTACAAGGTTTATAGTCTTTTTAAAATGTAGTGACACTTACCGAATACTCTTTACATTCATGTCAACAAATGTGACCAGAGAGAAATTGTACAAACTGTTGCAAATTCCCCTAAAGACATGCATACAACCCCAGAGACATTCTATCCCAGACATCCACAATAGTCACTAAACTTCAGATGCTTCAAAACCCACTATACTCTTGAAAACCTAACATTCAATAGTTGGAGCCCCAAAAATGATTGACACTCACAAAAGTCCACTAGAAACAGCAATAACTAACCCCCCAAATAAAATAGGGACTTCTACAAATAGAATATGGGAAAATGACCACTTAGAAATCCTGTGAAAATCTACAATGGCTCTTGCAATTCAAAATGACCAACTGCATTGATGGCATCCCACATCATATTTCAGAAAAACAATCAAAAAACATGTTTGCAATAACTTCTGCGAAATTAGATCTCCGTCATACGGTCAAGAAGTGTAGATTTGAAATGGCACAATTCAAATCAGGCCATAAGGGTGGACCTAGCAGTTGTAGTAGCTAAATGAATGCATACATAGTCGTGGCTATGAAAACAAATCATAGGGCGTCAAAATCTTGGTTCTAGGTTTACATTGGAGGCCACCGTGGAGATAGATAACATAATTACCAATAAGAGTATTACACAAGTTAATAAAACGCTCATGACCATGAAGCTTAAGAAAACAAACAATTAAAAAGGGCACACACCGGTGAATAAAACAAGGGGCTACTAAAACTATGAATCTCAAGAGCATTAACTATAGCACTTAAGTGATTACACCAGATAAACCAATCGGCGTGAGATTAGAAAAGATCAAATTTCTTCTAAAGTCTTAACTGCCACACATGTTTACCATTCATCTTGCTAAGTGCTTTGTAAGGTATCCTATAACAAGTTGGACAAACTCCTAGATGATTTTATTTGGGCCAACAACAACCACAATAAAGGCTTTTATAGGGTAGCATGGGACCTATATTTCCTTTCCAAAGGTTTTAGTAGTCTAGGATTAAATGATGTTCAAAGGTAGGGAATTGTGCTTCGCACTAAATGGACCATACGTTCTAACTTTCTCACCTCAGCAGAATGAAAACCAAACTGCACATATGCCTGATTCCGACCCTCAGAAGGATGAAGATAATGCTCTCACTGATTGGGAGCCAATTGATGATGGAAAGGACTTGCCAGACGAGGGTGACGTAACCCTGATGATCAGGACACTCCTCCTAGCTTGTACTTATAGCTTTTGCAGCTTAGTCTTTTATTTCAGGTTTTATGACTTTGGATCAACTGTTTCGTTTCTAGGGCTGAGCGTTTGTTATGTAGTTGTTTCCTTTTGAGGACCACTTGGAACTTTGACTTGTTTGTGTTGCTTTAGAATGTGATCCCATTCCATTCACTTTTTTTCTGGATAGATTGTATTTATTTTTATTAAGTAATATATAGATTTATTTCATCCCGAGAAAAAAACTATTCTTGTTTTTATTTGGTCCTAAATTTGCTGCGAAACACACCTTTTCAGGATTATTTTTGGCAAGCGCTACTCCAACAGCCCCTCCCAAAGATCGCCCAAAGACAACTATTCTTGATGTATCAATGCAGTCCTTTGATGTAGATGTTCCAGTGCTGCCTGATCAGATCATCCACATCAGTAACATGATCTATCTGTTGTATTTACTATTGACCATTCTATTATAAATACAGAATATTTCAATGTCTAAAATGACTCACTTGTGCATCACGGATAATGCCAGCTTGAGATGGGTAGCCATCACTTGCCCCATACCTGATTACAATATAATTAAACATACATTAGACACTCTTACCTCCAACCTCCACATGTTCCAACTCCATGCCGAGCATCCTCCAATCGGAAGAAAAATGCCCAAATTCACATGTTAAAAAGCAAATGGATACGATGACTGAACACAGTGGTAAACAGAAAACATTTAAATTGTAATGGTCTAAAGATTGTAAAACACCCTCTATAAGAAAGCATGAAAACGTCGCAATTCAATTTTTGCAACATTTTGCGAGTAAACCCAAGCGCGTCCCCTATATCTGCAGAGCAAATTGTTAAGGTGTTTTCCTTCTCTAATATGAAAAAGTAATGTTTTCCTATACCATTGTTTAAATAATACTTCACTGACTGTTAAGTAGCACAACCTCAAAGGATACTCCCAGCATTTTCTTGGAAGTACAATATTGTTGGACCTGCAAGATACGACTCTTTGTTAGAAGAAGTCCAAAGACATTCAAAAGTTTCAAGTTCAAACAGAAACCATAAGAATATTGGAGCATAATTTAGGTTGCAACAAAATTGATGGATTGCCATGTCCCAAAATCAATGTTTTCAACTGAGCTTTTAAGCATCAAGCAGAATTTAAGGAAAAAAGCCAAGCCAGGGAGAATTTAAGTATTAAGCAGCCCGAAAAAGGAAACAGCTGCTAAACAATTTCAAGAGAGAAACGGTCATTTTAAAAAATAAGTTCATAACTTTAAGACAACAATTAAGCAGCAAGAGCAATGAGACCGGCAGTGAGAGGCCGATTCAGGTCATCCAACCCCGCTGCAGCAGGGTAAGTCTTGGCCGTCCTCAATTGGCTCCCATCCAGTTTAGACTTTGAATTGGGACCTGTACAGTGTGGTAGGCGTCTGAGAAACCAGGCATGGAGGCGAACCCCATCAGCAGAAGTGAGCCAAACATCTTGATAATCGAGGTGGAGGGAGTCAGGGGTAATTGAGTAGCCCTTCTTCGTGCCGGGCAGAACAGGAACGTACACCAGTTTCTCCTGGAATGTCACTAGAAGTGCTGTGCAGGTGCCCAGTATTTCCCCCACTCCATACACAATTGGTTTCAGCCAGTTTCCCATCTTTCTTTCCCTGCAATGCAATCGTGCCAAACCAACTAGTTGAGATGGATTTGATTTTACTTTGGCGGGAGTGAGGTGGTATGCTAATAAACAGTTGAGATGGATGACTGCATCATAAATTTCAACAAACTTGGATTGCACGAAACTTCATCAAATTGTTGGAATCTAAAGCACCCTTTTTTGTATACTTTCGTGGACTCTCCCCAACAAAAGTTAATGGGAGAGTTGCAATATTTATTCCTGCCATAGGGAGGTTATCATAGGTGCTTCGCATCCACATTTCTTTGTTTTGCTTTATTTTTATTCTTGTCGTAGGGAGGTGCATTTTAATTATTTAATATATTTTAGGAAGGTTTATTTGATGGAGGTTAGGGCATGTTCTCATTAGGGGACTTCAGAATCTATTTCTAAAGAGCAGGAGATCTCATGAAGTAAAAAAAACCTGCTACAGAATTAACTAGAATATTTTCCTCAAGAATAACAGCTCCTACTTTTTAGGACTGCAGATTTGAGGGGGTGAAAATGGGGTGGCACTGGAGATCGCCCCTACAGTTTAAGAATTTTATCTGTCATTTGTCAATCATCTCAATTTTTAGATTACCACCAAAAAGCAATTGGAGGGAAAATGTTGTGTATTTATTTGAGAACAGTGTGTGCACAACAGCAACTAAGTTCATGGGATCACCAGCTTCCTTAAAATTTGGAGTTTAATATTTTAAGTTGAACTGCACTATAAGTTCATAGGACCACCAACTTTAAAAAGTTCCTAAAAATTCTCAGTAGCACCCACTAAAACTTTTCAGGAAGCCCCCCTCCATGAGACCCCACTCTTAGCACTGCTTAACATTTTAAGCAATATTTTGTGGAGTTGGTGGCCCCATGATTTTATTTTTCCTACTTATTTTTAAGCAGCGAATGTAAATTTAGTTTTTCCAGCACAAAAATCTTTTAATAATATTTTGTGGAGGTAAAAAGTAGAGGGAAAAAATAAAGTAAATATAAAAAAGAGGCAACTTAATTTGTGGAGCTACATGGCTTTTTTTTTTTTTGCACCAGCTTGTTTATTTTCAGCCCCCAATTTTCTGCACACAATATTTTCAATTTTTAAGCAATTGTTGCTTCAAAAAATAGAAAAAGATTCTAAATTATCCTATTCCTTTAAATAAATAAAAAATCAATTTTTTGCACAACCTATTTTCAATTTTTAAGTAGTTGTTGCTTAGCAAAATAGGAAAAGATTCTAAATTATCCTATTCCCTTAAATAAAAAATTCATGGGGACACTTAATTTAAAACAAAAAATAGACTTAAGCAGTAGCTGGGGATAGGGGGTTAGTATAGATATTTTGTATTTATTGTTAATTAATATTAGATATTTTTTAATCTATATAATTATTCAATGTACTTTGATTCATTCGAGATTTGAAAAAGAATAATTCCTAAGGTTAAGTTTGAGTTAATTATCTATATAATTAAGAATTATTGTTTTCCCTTTTCAAATCTTGAATAAATAGAGAGAACATTTAATACTTATATAGATTAAAATATCTAATATTAATTAAAAAGTAGATGTTAAACATCTATACTAACTTCCATTAGATAAGAAAAATATTTGTAATCCTAGTAAATTATAACAAAGAAAAGTTTAGGTACATATGTGTGTGTTTAACTTCAACTTAATTTTAAGAGTTATTATTTTATTTTTTCAAATCTTGAATCGAGATTGCATTTAATACTTATGTAGATTACAAAAGTATCTAATGTTAATTAATAATTAAATGCTAAAAACCTAAACTAACCTCCATGGAAGAGTTGGCTTGGGCAGTGGGTTTGCTCCCCATTGGTCTTGGGTTCGACTCTGCTCCCAGATTTAAGAGGTGGGACTTCTTGCGAGCGGTGGATCTCACCCGTAGGGGACTAGTCTCGCCCCAGGTACCCAAGATACGGGTTGTTGGGCCACTAGGCTGGGTCGTAGGGACACCCCTGTTGTATATAAAAAAAAAGAATAGAATTTGTAAACCTTATAAATTATATTGAATGATTTTTTAAAAATGCAAAAAAAATAAAAGTACAAGTGTGTGCCTATTTAAAATTTTAATATTGTGATATTTAGGACAATGTGAGTTCATTATTCTTAAACAAAAAATAAAAGGGACGAATGTGCTTAGTTATATAATTGAACAATGTATGCAAGTTTGATATGACACTAAAAATAATATGTCTTCAAATCAAGAATGGGCGATGACAAACTCATGTCAAAATTAGCATCTTTTAATTTTTCTATGTATGGAGAACTTTGCAAGCCTAGTATAAGTTTGCAACTACAAATGGTTCATGCTCTAACAAACCCATCTTGTGATATGTCCTATCTTCTATTCTTTGCATAATCTAATATGTCTCAATTTCTCCCTTCTTTGATGTTTGTGGACTAGTAGTATTTAAAAATACCTTAGAATGATTATCAGTAAGTTGCATGGAACTTTCACCTACATCAATCTTGGAAAAGTAAACAAAGATTGAAAGACAAGAAGCAAATTCCTAAGATATAAATTCATTACTAATTTTAGTGCACCAAGATCCAAGTGTTTCACTATTAATTGCTCTTCCAATGTTGTAAAATGAGAAAAGACATGCCATGTTTAGATGATTTTCAAATGGATAAAATGAATGCAATAAATGTCTTTATATGCCAGCACGTAACATCAAATCATACAAACATGTGCTCGATTGGATAAAAGGGGTAATTGACCAAATTTAGATTTTTAAATTTGAATCAAGGTAGGATGAGTTCTCACTCATGATGATGTGCTCGTGATCATGGACCCATCCTAGAGTAAAGAAGGGGCTATATTGTGGTGCATAATGGCTAGATGAATATGTGTATGCATGGATGTGAGAATCAAGCAAAGAGGATGAATTTATAGGGATATGTGGACATATCCAGATAAGTTAGGTGTTATGTGTATATATATGTGTACATCTGGAGGTGGATAAAGTTTAGGTAAATGAACCTAACTTTGTACAAGATTACATGATTTGTCATAATATACATGTATGAAAACATCCGCTCAAAATAAGTACAAGATTAAATGGTAAATGGCATGGGTATGCAATTTTTTCCATTACATTATACCACCACTTTGTGGTGCATTCGAATCCTAAATGATCGTACATCTCAAAATATATAGAACTCACAAACATGCATAAAAAGTTAAAAAGTAGATACTATGGATGATAATCTACACCAAGCTAATCACATACTTTATGCCCCATTGATTTTCTAGATGCCCCATTGTTGCCCCGACGAAAGGAATTACATTGCTACACTACCCCCTTGAGAAGATTGGGCAAAATTTTCAATTTTTTGGGTCGAGCTCGCGATAAAATAAAATAATGGTCCCAATTGTAGAGAATAAGGTCACATGACGTGAGAATAGGCTCAAAACATTAAAAAAACAATCGAAATAGGCTCTACGGCTCACAAAACAGATGAACAGGCTCAAAAACCTTAGTTGTACCCTCAAAAACTCTAATTTTCTAGCTTTTAAAATAGGTGGGTTGTGGTCATTTTCAATTCATTTTTGCACTTTTCTTTAGAGATTTCCTGCAATTTTGCTCTTAGGTGCTGACACTATGGCTAAGTGTGTGCTTTCCATACATTGGATGGATCTTCCGAGACATTGTATGGATCACGTTCACGAGTTTCAATGACCTCCAAACGTAGGACCTCTTGACGTGCTTTTTATGACAACGCCAGCACAAAATAAAATGTCCAACGGTCACTCTATTCTCTCTTGATCAAAGTATTCTGCATCCTAAGATTGCGTGAAAGTTCATGCGTTCAACTCCAAGGTTCCTTTTATCGCGAATAGACTCAGTTGGTTGATGTGTATATGCTGGTTATTTCAAGGGGACTTACGTAGTTGTTCAATCATAGTGAAACAATGAATGATTTTGATGATATTGCTCTGATGTTCAAATAGATCGGGAAATACTGAATTAAAGGGAAAGGGATAGGAATCCTACAATCTATTTCTAAGGATGGAAGGCAAAACTAGCTTTAACAATCTCCAAACCAAACTTTGTATCGTCTCCTCCTCGGACAACTCTGACAAAGCTGATGCAATCTTCAAAGGATAGGTAGATATTCAGATTGAGATTCAACATGCACACCCCTTCACCACGAAGCAAGTGGACACACAAATCGCAACCGAAGTTAAGTGCTGAAATTCCAGTTGACCACGCAGGGCAGACTTACCGTCAGCAAGCCTGCTAGTGGTATGGATATAGGGAGATATGCTCAAACCAATGTTGTATTCCACAATTAACGCCACTTGCATGGAAACAAAATCTGTTCTATTTTACTCTATTCGAATTGGAAAGACGAACAAGCCTTGCTAGCTACTCACAATAGAAGATAGAACCACCAAACAATGATAAATCTTTATATTATGAGAGTGTTCACAACAACTTCTTACAAAGTCCTCAATGGGAAAACTTCCTTTCCTCCTCAATCTAAGCTAACTTCTAAGCTAAATGCTATATGCCTTCTATTCTCTAGCTCAACTCTATCTCTGATTCAATTCTAGTTCTAATTGAATTACAAATGAGGGGGGATACCCCTTTTATAATAAACCCAGTCCAGTGGACGGTTCAGATCTGATTACAATAAAGGGCTCGGATTGAGCCACCCGTGCCCTAATTAGGGTTTATTCCCTAAAAACTGCCACTGAGAGGAGTGGGGCAATGAATGTGCAGAATATTCTCCACTCCTCTGCAGGCCCACTACCTGCAATCAATGCACATCGTCCTCCTGCAGCAGATCATCATCCAGAAGAGCGTTTCCTTTCTCCTTCTTGCTGGCTACAAATCTGGTGAATCTAGCCAATACTTCCTCAACTTCCTGATCGGAGATAGGAGGAATGTGATCCAACTGAAACTCTAAAACTGCAACTATTTGCCCATGCCGGGCACATGATTTCTTCCAGGCAACAAGGGCATCCTGGGTGTTCTGTATGATACTAGAGAACGTGGCAGTGTTCTCGAAATCATCCTGAGTGAAGGTTTTCACCTTAGAGAAGAATGGCGTCAATCTGTCCTTTAGTCCATCTGCAGTTATCTCTTCAGAAGTCAACCTCCTGGCAAAGATTGCCTCCAATGTGTTGAGAATTCCATCCAAGATGTTCGTCATGGCCTTTCTGACCCTGACAGAATCTACTTGTGAGGCATCATAGAATCCCCGGCCTGTGACTACTGAAGAATACCATCTGGCGAAGTCGTATCTATCTCCCTGCTGGATAACACTTCCCTCAACCAAAGTGTGTTGAGGTATGCTCATCAAAGCTCCTAGACGGAGAACAACTCTCGTCTGATAGATGCGAGCCTCACCCCAAGCATGGTTAACTGCCTCCACTCTAGCCATAATATCGGAAGCTTGCCCATAGGCATGTGCAAGATCTTCCATAAACTTTCTTGTCTCTGTACGCACACTGGCAACCCACGTGTCTACCTGCTGTGCCATTCTCCTTAAATCTTCTAATCCACTGATTGACTCCCTGGAAAACTCAGCTGGGAGCTCGATTGCAGGATTTTCTTGCCCACAAGGACGGGACAAGTGTTGCACGTAGCCAATCAGTGTCCGATGCTCTACCTTCAACCTTTTGTACTTGCCCTCAACATGGGACAATCTGTCCTTGAGTGCCCGATAGGAATTATCGCACTCCTCTACCACCTGTGCCCCAGTAGGGCGGCCTAGTTCCATGGTTGTCACAATATAGTTCTCAGGAACGGCCTTGTCTCTATCACATTCCTCCCGTGGAATTGCCATATGCAAGGTTCGGGATCCATCCTCGTCTGTGGATATTCTGGAAAACTTCCTAGCCTTCTTCTTCGTGGGAGGTGCATTGATCCTTTGCAGCAATTCCTCCATCTCGATTGCAGGATCAGTCTCATCCACAAGATCATGCCTCATCCTATCCCTCAGCCAGTCTGGCACCTCCTGTCGTGTGTCTGCTATGATGAAAGGCTATTCTACCTCGGCCTCTACTTCATGGCCCTCGTTCCGATGAGGCTCATCATCATCTATGGGCTCAGTGTCTCCTAAGCTCTGGGCATCTCGATCGGAAGCAGCATCATCCTCGAGAGCTACCTCAATCTCATGCTGAAACTGAGTATCTGTGGCAGTGCCTTCATCGGTCTCCTGCCGGTTCTCCTCTTGATTATCCTCTTGGGGCATGTTGATGCTCTGGCCCACGGACTCCCTACGAAGTGGCTGGCTCTCTATTTGTACTGCCTGTTCTGCCTGCAACCTCTCCCTCTGATCAGCAAATAGGGACACTTCTTGTATGCTCGGAGAATGTGTTCGAACCGGCATGTGCAAGGATTCCTCAACTATCACAGGCTTCGGGCGTGCTGGCTCTTTTCCCCTAGGCTCTGGAGCTGGATTACTCCGTCTCCTCGGATCAGGCGATGGTAACCTGTTGTCTCCCATCAAATTGTAGGTAAGGGGAATAGACCTTCCCTTTAGTCGGCTGACATGTCTCTCTATCCAACTCCGTGTAAATGTCAGGACTGGGATACAAAGTGTATCCAAGTCGGTGATCTTTGGCTCTGACCAATCTGGGAGTGGCAAGGGCGTGTTTCTTACTGTGTCGTAATCAACTTGTACAACGTTTATGTCCTCCTCAATCTGATATGGTACAGGAATAATCTCGCACTCTCTGATCATTGCCAATGGTATCTGGGAAAACATCCTCTTTCTGACTTCGACCTCATCTACTGCACTTGCCCAAAAGTTTTCTATTTGTGCCTTGTGCCTAAACTCCTCTATCAATACCCACCTGATATTTCTATGAGGATCGTAGTAGTGTCTGCTGGAATGGTAAGAAAGCTGAAAGAACTGGAGCTCCGCCTCTGCCTCCCTTGCTGCCTGCAGTGATGGGCATACTTCGTCTGAATTTCCCATAGCAATCGGGAACCCAAGTCCGCCCTTCTTCTTCTTCTTTTGAATCTTATCGTAGGCAATTAGTTGCCTAGAAACTTCCAGCATCACTACCCTGTTCGTGGGATATCGGGGCAACCTGTATGGGTAGGAAGAGAATCCCTGCAGCCTTATGTAAGTGAATTTTGGGAATTGGATAAACCAACATCCAAATTTCTCAATCATTTCTTGTGCCTCCCTCGATATTCTGTGATGGGTCCTTTGCTGCAAGGTCCTCGTGATGTGCATAGTAAAGGCATCGTTGACTCTTTTGTAATTAGTAGTGCTTGTCAAATGCAACTGCGGACAAGCCTCGTATATTTTGAATTGCTGAGAACCGCAACCAATTGGCTCTTTGTAAGAGATCCCCCTGTATCTTGTCATGCGAGCCAGCATATAGACGAGGTAAGAGCCCATATAAAATGTTTTAGTCCTCCTCACATTGCGGAGCTGCTCATGTAGACCATCACTGATTAACAGTGCCCAATCCATGAAACCCTTGCCCTCCAACACCAAGTTGATAAAGTAAAACATCCAAGGTTCAAAGACAAACGCTTGGGGACACCCTCCAACTCTACTCAACATCATAATCAGGTCGCCAAACTCTTGCTTCAAGTCTTCAGAAATTATCTGTTTGGGCAACTTCGTACGAGTTGGTTTGGGCTTGATCATCCACCTAGTGTTTATTACATCAGCACACCGGTCCGTTGTAGATGAATACATTCTGTCAGCCCTGTCCTTCGTTTTGTAAATCATTTTCTCGTGGGCGGGGATCCCGAATGCCTCTCGGATTGCTTGTGGTGTCAGGTTAGCCAGCCCTTGCCATCTGGCGCAACGATCATCCTCTTCTCTGAATCGTAGTGGTGAGAGCATTCCATAATGAGCTTCGGGCACCGGATGGCTGGTGGAAAATTTGCAGCTGCATATAACCCACTTCTGACAATGCTATGTGAAGTCACTGATGGGCGATGGCCTCCAGTCCCCATTATCCTTCTTTTGAACGCCTCCAGGTTAAACGAGCCCAGGTTTGTGTCTGCCAGCCTACCCAACTTTGATGTGAATTTTGATTCTGGCAGGAAAGACTTGATTAATTTCTTGATTACTGCCTGTCTGGACTCAGCGTGGACGTTCTTGCCTGTAGCTCTTCTACTTGACTCGACCATTCTGCAAAAAGGGGTAAGATAGTCAGCAAACAAGATTTTTAAAATAAAATAAAATAATAACCATCATTGAGCGTGTCAGCAGATTTTTCTTTTAAATGACAAAGGCTGGAACACTTCTTGATGTTTTCAACTGCAAACCTCAACTGTTGCCTGTTTACTTCAATGTTCTCAGAAATTTCCTTTGGGTTGCAGCAACACAATGCCCAATACTTGGAAATGTTTGCCTGCAGCAATTTAACTTTAACAAATTTGAAACCTCCTCTTTGAAGTTCGCACTTTTCCTTCTAACTTAGCAACTTTCAGCAACTTAAAACTTTCTTCTCAAATCGCACTTAGGCACTCAGCAACTTCACTTTGGTAAATTCGAACCTCCTCACAATTGCAGCAATTTAGAAACTCACTTCTCAGCAACTTGAAATCTTGACAAGGTAGGTCGCACTTCTCCAGCAAGTTTGTGACTTCAGCAATTCGTACTTCAACAACTTCACTCTTTTCAATAAATTCGCACTTCAGCAACTCTAGTTCTTCAGAGATTCGCACTTTTCAGCAACTTTCAGCTCTCCAAAAAAAATTGAAATCCTCAACCTCCAGCTCTTCACAAATTCGAACTTCTCACTTTCAGCTCTTCAGCAACTTGTGAGAGAAAAAAATGAAGAGGACTTCAAAACTTATAGCTTGGTTGAATTCCTGCAGAGGCTAAACCTAGTAAATATTTTGAATTCATTTTCCCTCTCTTTTCCAGTCGCAACACTTGTCGTCTGAAGCATCGGAATCTCAGACTTCTAGAATTATGAATTCATCACCTCTGCACAAGCCTGCCTCGTTGCGTTTGATTTCTTAAAATATTAAATCGTTTACTTCTTTGAACAATTTCGAAAAGTTAGGCTAAGGCATTCTGGCAAAATTATCAAGTTCAAACTCTTTAGCGAAATTTCTCATCCATTTTAGTCGTTTGCCTTAGAGAAATTTCACTAAATTTGCCTTAGGAATTTTATTAAAAATAGGTACTGGGCAAAATATCCATCGAAACGACGTGAGTGAGGCGTAGAATAACTCTGAATCACTTCCGAATTGCAAACGTTTAATACCTAGAAGAAAAATCTTCCCGGAATCCATTGTTTTCATGTGTATCCGGACGAAGGGGTACGTTTAATTTTTACTATTTAAAATAATAAAAAAGGCTAATGTTTATTTTTCCCCTTCCGGATATCGTCCACTCCTACAATTTCAATCTTCTCGGCCCTGGCAAATTATCTTGATTTTCCCTGAAGAATTTTCCTCTGAAGATTTTTTTTGTAACTCTGGCAACTGGCATCATCCTCTAGGCGTATTCATTATTTTTCCCTCTAAAAAAAATACTTTAAGAAATTTTGAAAATTAAAATTTAATCTCTAGAGGGCGCATTTGAACAGGTCATGAGTTTCATTTTATTCCTTAGGCAACTTTTTTGCTTTAGGAAAAATTCCTAGAAAATTTATTTAAAATCACCCATGAGGGGCGTACCTCATCTTATGCATCAACTTTTGCTTTCACCCCTTAGGCATTTTCACGCCTAGAGGCTAACACCTTATCCCTTGCGAATTTTCATGTGTTATATTCCACCTTAGGGCGCATTTGCCATGGGTAGGAGGAATTTTCATACTTAGAAATATTTTCCAAAATCACGCCCTCCTTGTCTTTACCTTAGGCGCATGTAGCATGTGGAGGAGGAATTTTCCATGCCAAGTTTTATCTTGCCTTAACAAATTTCCATGGGCGCATTTCATGTGGTGACCTTTCACCTTCCCTTGGCGCATTCAGCCTAGAGGACTTCCATTTCCCTTTAGCGCATTTCATAGTGTGAGAGGGAATTCCCACGCCTAGCTAGTGGCTCTTCAGCTTCCTTGGGCGCATTTAGGTCATGGAACTTCCATTCTAGGCGCATTTGACCTTGTGAGGAGGAATTCTATGCCTTAGGAATTTTTTCATGTCTTCTTGGGTGACCTTTCATCTTCCCTAGGCACATTTAACCCTGTGAGGAGGAATTCCTTCTTTATCTTAGGCGCATATTGGCTAGTGAGGAGGAAAATGCTATGCCTTGGTGAATTTTTTACATTTTTGGTGACCTTTCACCTTCCCTAGGCGCATATAGGGGTATGAAGAGGAAAATCTCTTCGCCTTGGAAATTTTATCATGCTTTTGAAGGGCGCGTTTCACTCTTGCTCAGGGAAATCCTCACACTTAGAGAATTTTTTTGAATCTTTCCTTCCTCCTGGGCGCATATGAGAGTGTTTACCTGTCAGTTATGTTTGTAAAATTTCCAACGCCCTTTATGCCCTAGCTTGGCTTTCTATTTTTAGTAAATTCAGAGAAATTAGGGTTTAATTGATTTTCACCCTGTTCTGAACTGGAACTGGCGTGGTTGTGCCTCCATCGGGTGCTGTCATCCTATTCACATCTTATCTGGCACAATACATGCTATTTTTAGCAAACCCTAGAATTGACCAATTTTGTATCTCTGTTTGCTTTGAAATTTGTTCCACTTGTACTTGATGTTGAAAGAGACTCATTCACACATTTTTCCTGACGAGGACGTGCTATTTTTAGCCATGAGGTGACTTTCTAAAAAAAGTAAGTATTCAGATCGTGTTCAAATTTTACCAGCCGGTAGCCTGAAGGATGCTGATTCCGGTGGCGTGCTTCGTTCTGTCATTTCTGCATTTTGCTTCATCTATTTTTAGACGTGGCAGGGGAAACCCTAATCTGATCTGCATGTGCTCTGATTTGTTCCTGGCTGTCCTTGATTGTGCCTGATTGCACCTGATTGCTGGACTGAAGTGGTGGGTAGTCGTTGGGATGATACTGCTATTTATAGTAAGTGCCTGGGAAGTGGTCACCCGGATGTCGAATGAGCTTGCATGTCATAGTGCCTGTGGGATCTCAAAAAACCCAGAAAAACCCAGAAAACTGGTCAAAGTTTTGGCACTGGCTAAAAATAGTAAGTCCTTGAAAACTGACCCGATCCATCTGCATGTCATATCATTGCAAAGGCCTCGCAAAACCCACATGGAATATCTGGACATGCACTAAAAATTCTTGCATGCAAACCCTAAAAATAGCCTCGGGAGGCTGAACTCTGAAAGTCACCATCTCGCCTTACATGCTACATCATTGCGAAGGTCTTCGAAAACCCAGATCAATTCCCTTGTCACTCACCGGAGAATTACTCGTTTAAATCCTGAAAATAGCCTCTGAAGGCTTAACTTCTAAAAATAGCTAGTTGTCAGAATCCATTCAAATTTCGCGCGTAGGCATTCTGAAGCTGCCTGACTATGGTGGAACTGACAGAATTCCAAAATCTCGATAAAATAGTCCCAAACTGAATACTTACTAAAAATAGTAAGTTGCCGGAATACAGTGAAAATTTAGTGGGACCCTGCTAGAAGTCTTCTGACTGTTGTACTAAGCTCGAATTTCAACTTTACAACTCAGTTTGACCTTTAATAAGCCTGACTAATGAAAACCCTAATTACACAGACTTGAACAATACTTCAACCCAGGTCAAACGACGGGACATCCCCGGAAGGACTAGAGATAGAGAGAGAGAGATGCACTAACCAAAGCCAAAAGACCAGAATGGAGCAAAAATTAGGGGGGTCCCCATCTGGGATGGGGTGATGTGTGAAAAAAGGTCACAACAGGACCCCCAATATGCAAATCAAAATTGTTCTTATTTTTCGTGTTTTTGATCCATTTATTAGGGGTTAATTAGGTGGTCAAAAGCAGTCTTGTAAAGCGTCGCTCCTGCTCTGGTCGACATCGCTTTTGACGTTGGAGCGTCGCCTATGTGATATAGCATCGCGCGACTCAATTTGGGTCCAAAGTCGCGCGTCAAATGTTGACTCACCTTTGCAATGAAGCATCGTGCGGCCCAAGATGGGTAAAGTGTCGCTCAAAAAAGTTGACTCACCTTTTTGCAAAGTGTCGTGCAATTCTAAATGGTCCAACATTGCCCTCAAATGTTGACCCGCCTTTGAGGAACAACGTTTCTATTGATTTTGGTTTCGCATTTGGTAAAAAAGCAGAGTGTCGTTGTTGCTAAAACCGACTCGCCTTTGTATTTTAGGGTTTTGATTTTTTTCATTATTTTCATAAAATTTTGATGTGGTGTGCATTCTGAGTGCAGGAGGTTATTCGCCTGCTCCATTCAAATGAGCTTAGATGTCGAATTCTATGTTAGGAGAGACATTTGACTAATGATGCATTGTTCTTCCTCGGCGTGATTGGTTTCAGGCACGTTGCACAAATGTCGACCATTCGCACTCACCTCGCTATGATGACAGCCTTGGTCGAGCAATGGAAAAGTGAGATGTCATCATTTCATTTACCAACTGGAGAGGCCACCATGACCCTCGAGGATGTATGGCGGATCCTACAGAACCCCATCCATGGAGAGAAAATTATTTATGATGTAGAGGTCAGAGGTGATGCGCTCTTCCAAGTGCTCAGAGTTGATCATTGTGAGGTTGACAATGGTCAGATTGACCTGCATCGCTACGAGGGGATTTCCCCAGATCTGACATTGTTTGTAGGTGCACTGATCTCGGGGGTCTTGATACTTGATTGGCGAGCCAAAGGGTGTAACATTGGATGGGATATTTTTTGGTCCCAAATGATCGAGGAGATGACTGTCTTTGCCTGGGGCCCTATAGTTCTTACATCATTCTACCATGATATGCACCAGGTGGTATATTGTGTGCATGCAATATAGGTGTCAAGGTCACTTTACTTCATATATGGGCTTATGATCACATTGTCATTTTACGGCCGAACATTACACTTGTGGAGACAAATTGTGATCAGCTTGCAGTGTATAGATGTAGGGCCATGATCACACTTCATTACACAGGCATTACAGGCATCTCGCACTAGAGGTGGGTGATCGATGAGATGACAATTTTCAGGTGGAGGCCTTGGATCCACGCCTATCGATGGCATGATGATCATGAGCAGTTCTTCTATTGTCGGTAGATGAGGTACATGAGGGTCCATGATCACTTGATGATTGAATTCTACCTCCCAGATAGGGTGGCATGCCAGTTCAGAGAGGTGCAGGATGCACCTCAGGATGGTTACAAAGCTATATTTGCCAGGAGATCTCGAGAGACCACTTGGGGATAGCGGATTGCTCCCTAGGTTGCCATAGATGAGTTCTGACAGCTGGTGGCACAACCATGGGTCTACTTTGATGGTCCACAAGATGTCGAGACCACACAGGATTACAATGCATACTAGCATTCCCATGCTCTGATTCGACTTACACTGTCAGTTGTTCCAGCAACTAGTAGAGGATACCAAAGAGGTCCTCGAATAGGTCGGTACCAATCACTGCATGGGCTACATGGGGGACATGATGGGCAGGATGGGTAGGATGGGGATGTCCCATTAGTACAACCAGTGGATTAGAGACTGCCACAACAGCCACCACAGGCCCCACCACTAGGTCCCAATTCGTGGGACGGACAGATTGCAGCCTTGATGGCATAGGTACAACAGCTTACAAGTTAGCTTCATCAGGCCACGGTGTAGTTACAGGTGGTCACCCAAGAGAGAGACTAGGCCAAACAATAGTTATAGGTTGTGAAGATAGAGATTGACCATGAGTGCCAATTATGGCATGATTCGAATCTAGCATTACCATAGGAGATAGGGTGTTAGCAACAACTAGAGGTTGTAGCACAACAAGCACAGGGATAGCCCACAGTCCCAACACACATGTACGGTCTAGCCATGTAGAAGGTAGCCTACTAGAAGATGTGTTATTACAAATTGTGCCCTCAGGAGCGACAAGAGCCGATTTTTTCACATGTGAGTAGGGTAGCACCAACGGGTCCAAGGGAGGTTGATCAGTCGATCGATGAGCATTGATCTCTCATCAAGATGAGCGAGAGATCTAGGGATAATGATACATTCATTGGTTGAGTTTTGATTAGCCACTTGTATATTATTTTTGATAATATTACACATTGATCTTGATTGTACCATGAGATTCGATTGATATATATGAGATGGTTTCGATGCGGTATTATGTGATGTGATGTCTCTTTATTTCATGCTTTTATGGATGTATATGATGTGTTATAGATGTGTTTATATGTTTATGTTATGGATGTAATGATATGTATGCAAATGTGATTCATGGTTTTACTTTATTTTCAATATCTTTCTATGTGATATGTTATGATGATGCAAGAGGTATGTATGGATGTGTTTCTATATAATATGTCTATGCTATGATTATGTTTATGAGATGCTTAGACTAACATATCTATATTATGATAATAATGCACATGAGATGTTTTAAGACACTTAGAATAACAAATCTATATTATCCTAAACAACTTAATTGATAATGATGCAATGGATTAAGATGCTTAGAATAACAAATCTATATTATCCTAAACAACTTAAATTATAACGCAATGTAAATGGGATGGATTAAGATGCTTAGAATAACAAATTTGTATTATCCAAAACAACTTAAATGATAATGCAATGCATGGATGGCGTTGCCTATTATGATGATATGCCATGATTATGTCAGATGCTGATAGTTTGTGGATGCAGGATGGATGTTTTGATATTTTTGTTGAATGCCATGATACCATGTTAGCATGAACAAAAGATAGAAGAATGAGAATGATCAACCCTTGATTTCGAGAAGATGCAGAAGTCTAACAAGCCTATGAGTCGTCGAGACTTTATTAGAGATGAAGATGAGTGATGATGATTTTCTTATCAAGAGATTGGGATAGAAATGGCACAACTTTCCTTGTGTTTGATAAAACACATAAATACGATGCATCAAGGTATAGATAACTAGGATGGCATTGTATCTAGTGCAATGGACCTTGAATTGGCAAATAGATAGGAGTATCCTTGTTTACACCTAACATATAGAAACCTTACTAGGATGTACTTTAGACGTTTTGAACATCTTGGACCAAAACATAGAAAGGAAAAACCTCCCAATGTAATAGTCAACAAGCTGTTCAAAACACCCTCCATACATACCTATCAAAGCAAGTACTTTCCAAGTTTATTTTACAAGAATGTCTCGCAAGTATAGCAAACGAAAGATAATGATCAACGCCCCATTCCTTTCTCTCTAATCATTTCGATATACATCATTGAGAGGTCATTGGAATGAGTGCAATAAGATAAATCATAAGAAAATATCAAACAAATAAACAAGCTAATGTTCTTCATACCTCTAGCCAAGGCTAAACTATAGTGATGTTTGATATTGATGTCCATTGTAGGAAAGATGCATCTTAGGACATGATTATCAAATGATGTTTTAGGACTAACGGGATGATGGGTTGTTGATACTGAGAGTTGAACAACTTGCTTACCTATCGACCTAGACTTAAGACCCCTACATTTTAGTTTTACACTTTTACAAATTTGGTATACTTGTTTCCACTTGTTTTGCCAAAGGTTGAAGGTGACAATCCTTTTATTGTGGGTGAATGTTTATTGCAGGTGAATGTGAAATGGGATGGGTGATTTTTGGTTTTTTTGAATGTTTTTGGTATTTTGAAATGTTTTGAGGTTGTTTTGGGATTTTGGGGTGTTTTACAAATGTTTTGGTTTTTTCGAGTTTTCCAAATATTTTTGTGTTTTTTGAGATTTTGACCAAGAACTTAATCTAAGGACCTATCTTAGGGGCCTCAGGGGTTGATCAAAGATTAGCCTTTCCTACGTAGTTCAACTGACACAGACTCGTTTATTGATGAAGTATGAACATGTATGACTTGTTAGTTTATTACGATGGACACCTAAAGGACCTATCCTAGGGGCCTCAAGGGTTGATCAAAGATTAGCCTCTTGCCTACGTTATACACACAGAAGCATCGTAGTTTGACATGGTTACTATTTTTTTGACCTTTTTTTTAGTTTTTGACTTGTTTTTGGATTTTTGATACATTTTGAATGTTTCTGGATTTTTTGACTTTATGAATATTTTTGGATTTTTTGATGTTATGAAAGATTTCAAGGATATAAATGAATCTGATCCGATGTAGGTATAGGGACATGCCCCTAGTGTGATGTGATAGACTACCTTGATATAGGCAAAACAAACTGACCTTAGGAATGTGCCAAGTAGTTCTAAGATGGAACATGATACGTACACAAGATCAAGCCATGATGCAGACACGAATGGGTGATGGAAAGAACAATAGAATGTGATGGGTGAATGCGATGGAAAGAAATGCAGAACAAGCCAAAGAATCGATGGTGGATAGGAGTGCTTTATTTACATGAGGTGCCTGATTGCTAGGTTTTTACCAAGGTACTTTCCCAAAGCGCCACCGAAGTGGTTTTCACTAGAGGATTATTTTTTCTTTACTATTTTTTAATGTTTTTTCTTATTTTTTTGGATTTTGATATTTTTTTTGTAGTTTTGGATTTATACCTTGCAAGCCTAGGCATAATTTTTTTTGAGATGGGAGATATTGATGGGATCCTACAAGGGTTCACCTTGAGGTGTGGAAAAATGATATGCTCATGATTTGTAGTTGGTTGTGACAATGAAGAGTCCCAACCAATTGGGTTCAAACTTGCCCTTGTTGTATGGGTTTGGTATATTCTTCTGATTTTCTTTTGGCACAATCTCTCCAACTTGGAATGAATGAATTTTGATGTTCTTGTTGTAGCTACTCTTGAGGTGGTTCTAATAAACCTGTAAGTGATTCAAGGCATCTAGGCGACACTCATCTAGTAGCTCCAGCTCATTTAACCATGACAGTCTATATTCTTCATCAGTGATAAGGTTTTGCAATGATATTCTCAGGGATGGGAGCTCGACCTCAATGGGTAGTATGGCCTTAGAACCATATACAAGGGAGAAGGGTGTTGCACTTGTAGGTGTGTGGATACTTATTTGATAAGCCCATAAAATAGGATTTAATTGTAAGTTTCAATCATGACCAGCTTCATTGACTGTCTTTTTGAGGATTTTCAATATGGTTTAATTTGTAGCCTCAGCTTGGTCGTTACCTTGGGGGTAATAAGGGGTGGAGAACCGGTGTTGGATATTAAATATTTCACACAACTCACAAACATCTTGATTTTTGGAAGGTGTCCCATTATCTAAGATAAGGGCTCATGGAACACCATAACAGTGGATGAGGTAATTGAGGATGAACTTGAAGATTTGCTTCCTCATGATATAGGTCATGGGAATAGCCTCTACCCACTTTGTAAAGTACTCAATGGTGGTGATGATAAACTTATGGCCACTGGAGGAGGTCAGTGTGATCTTCCCTATGAGGTTGAGTCCCCACTGTGAAAAATTCCAAGGTGTAATGAGAGGTTGAAGTTCTTGAGCTTGTGTGTGGATAAGGTCCCCATGCTGCTAACACTTCGAACATTTCTTGACATAGTCGTGAGCTTCTTTCTTCATGGTGGGCCAATAGTACCCTATCCTCAACAGTTTCTTGGCCAAGGTCATACCACTCTAATGCGATCCACAGATACCTTCGTGTACCTCTGTCAAGGCAATCAACGCTTCCTCAGGGCTAAGGCATCGTAATAGGGTCCCCTCGATACTTCTACGATAAAGGGTTTCCCCCAAGATAATAAATCAGGAAGAATTTTTAACAAAGGTTTTCTTTATGTTTGGAGTGATGTTATCAGGGAGGATTCCTCTTTTTAAATAGGAGAATATGTCATGATACCAAGGATCATCGGGACCAATGACTTCGCACAGAAACTCTGATTCCGGTACCTCGAAAGTCAAAATGAGAAACTGCTCTACCAGAAACTCACATTTGTTTGTGTTCTTCATGATATCTAGCAAGGATCTGATTGTTGTCATAACATTTGCAACTCTGTTATTTTCTTGGGGTATCTAATCAAAGGTTATGTCAATGAAATATTCTTTGAGATCTTCAACCAACTCTTTGTAGGGGGTAAGCTTATCGTCTTTGATCTAGTACTCATCATTTACCTGATTGATGATTAATTGTGAATCCCCAAAGACTTTGAGTGCGATGATTTTATATTGTGTTGCTATTATGAGTCCTATAATAAGAGCTTCATATTCTGCAATGTTGTTTGTACATGAGGAGGAAAACCAATAGGATTTTAGAATACAATCCCCTGTGGTGTGATAAAAAGAATACCCACTCCTGATCCATGTTGTGTGAAATAACCATCAAAATAATTTTCCAATGGTCCGTAGTGTCTAGAAGGAAGATTGACTCATCTAGGAATTCTGATACTAGTGGGTTTTCTGCATATATAGGTGCCTCAACTAATTGATCTGCAATCACTTGTCCTTTGATGGCTTTTCACTCCACATATTCAATATCATACTTTGTCAATATCATCACCCACTTCATCATCCATCCTATGAGGGTTGCTTTGGATAACAGATACTTGAGGGGATCTATTTTAGAAATTAGCTTTATCTGATGAGCTAGCCTATAGTGCCTAAATTTATGCAGGGCAAATAAAACTATAAGGAAATCTTTTTCAATGAAAGTGTAGTTTAGCTCATGTCCCACCAAAGTTCTGCTGATATAATATATGGCCCTCTCCTTTCTCGTTTCATCATGTTGAGCCAAAAGAACACCAAGAGTTGTTGTTGTAGCTGAGATGTATAATATCAATGGTTTGTTCAGAATTGGTGGCATAAGGATAGGCGGTGTTAGTAGATATTCCTTTATGTGGTTGAATTCCTTATCACACTTCTCATCCCATATTTTAGCTACCCCCTTGTGAAGTAGATGAGAATAGGGGATGGTTTTATCTGTTAACTGTGCTATGAATCTTCAGATTGATTGAAGTCATCCTTGTAGACCTCGCAGTTGTTTCAATGTATTTGGTGCCTTTATGTCGAAGATTGCTTTGACTTTTGTGGTATCAATCTTGATTCCCCTCATTAACACAATATATCCCAAGAGCTTACCAAAATTTACACCAAAGACACACATCTTGGGATTGAGCCGCACCTTATACTCTTCTAGTTTGTTGAAGATTGGGCATAATGTTGATATATGGTATTGGCGCTTCCTTGATTTGGCTAGTATGTCATCCACATAGTCCTCTACAGTATTTTGGATCATATCATGAAAGATCAAATTCATAGCCCTTTGATATGTGGCTTTGATGTTCTTTAGCCCAAATGGAATCATATTCCAATAGTAGGTGCCCCATAAATAACTAAAAGTTGTTTTATGTTGGTCATCTTTAGCAATCATGATTTGGTTGTATCCTGAGAAGCCATCCATTAATGATAACATTTTGTGCCCCGTAGTCAAATCTACGATCATATCTATGTTGGGGATGGGGAAATCATCCTTGGGACATGCTTTATTTAGGTCTCTGAAGTCAGTGCAAATTGAGAAGCCCCCAATGGGCTTGGAAATAGGTACAAGGTTAGAAACCCATTCTGGATAATCAATAGGTCAGATGAATCCTACATCAAGAAGTTTTTGTAGCTCAAGTTTGACCAAAAAAGCAATTTTCAGATGCATCTTTCTCAATTTTTGTCTCACAGGTTTTGCCTCAAGATATGCTGCTAGATGATGGATGACTATTTCAAGATCAAGGCTTGGCATGTCAGCGTATGTCCATGCAAAGTTCACCTTCCTTTCCTTTATAAATGCTACTAAATTTTCTTGTTCTTCAGTCAAAAGTGACTCTGCATAGAAGGTGATGTGCAGGGCCTCTTCGATTCCCAAGTTCACTGGATTGCACTTTTCTTCTAGGACTATTGATTTCTCTTGATGAATAACACTAAGGGGAGGATTAAATCCCTCATCCTTTAGCACCTCAGAGAGGTTTTCATCATCGGATATGTCCTTTTTTTTTACTATTTTGGGATCAGTAAGTGCCACAATGTGGTTTTCACTTAAGGATCGAGATGTTATTCTTAGATTTTCAATTTTGTGAATAAGAGATTCAATCGTTTCCCCATAGTATGCATGTGTATCCAACTCAATGTTGAACCCTACCTTGTGATCTCCATATGGTATGTTGTTTCTTAGTCCCATGAATTCAAAGCGAGCCTCATCATTTTTGAAAAATCCAAGATTGGTGGTCCTCATTGGTCCTAGTTTATGAGTTGGGGATACACAAGTTGTAGCTCAACGTTATGAGGGTTTGGTTCAAATGATGTGGTGATTATCATGAAAACATTGGAATCCTCTTGATGTAGATCGGTTATATCAAAGTTATAGTTATTGAGGGGGAGGCCAGTGGATACCGATAACTGAGGGGAAGCCTTAAGACCATTTTGACAAGGGTACACTTGTCAAGAATAGTCACCTTACTCCTAGTACAACCAAGACCAAGATTATTTAAACTTTTTTCTAGAATGAGGGGTTCTAGTAAGTTGTTGTCATTTTATTTCAGCTTTTTCGTTCTTGTTATAGCCCCAACCAAACATTAACTGTAGACCCTTGTTGTCATCCTCCATGGGAAGAACAAGTACGGGTCTATCGTCTTGGTAGAGCAAGTCTGATACATCCTTTTCATCTACCACTTCTTTGCTTAAGTCTCCCCACTTTTTGAAAGTGGTAGGTGATTTTGTGAATGTTTGGGATGATGAGCCATCACTAGGTTGTGGTTTTCCATGAGATTTAGGATATTGTGGTAGTTCTCCTAACATAAATGCACCCTTCTACAAGTTATAGTTCCCACAACCATTATCTTGGATTATAGCTTTGATTTTCAGGATAGTCTGGATGGAGGGCGTCTTAGTCTCAGATGTGGAGGCCAAGGTGGATGGATCAACATAGGAAGATGTGGGTCCTTCATCGTTCTTAGGAACTTGTGGGATTTTGTAGTATTTGGCTTCCAAATTTTTGTAGTAGTAAAACGACTCGGAGTCACCATGGATTGTTACTTCCTTATCTTGATAGGGGAATTTGATGCATTGGTGGAAAGTAGATGCAATGAATGGCATCCCATGGATCCATGGACCCCCTAGGAGAATATTGTAAAGAAGTTCTAGGTCGAGGACTTGGCACATGGTTTTCATGATGGTTGGCCCCACTTGAATGGGGAGTTGGATGGTGCCTTGGGACACCCGTTCTTGATCATCATATGCCCTGATAGTAATAGCCTTCCCCTTTTAAATAACATCTTCAAAAAAGCCCAAATTTTTTATTAGCTATAAAGTACAAATATTGAGATTGGTACCTCCATCCACCAAGACTCTTTTGACTTTGTTCTTGTGGACCAAGACCTCAAGGTGGAGTGTACGATTATGGGATGGTTGCATTGGGAGGTCATGTTTCCAAAATGTAAGTAGATGGGGTGTAGTGATGTGTCCAACCATGTCTTGGAATTGATTTGCATCAATATCAGTGGGAATAGTGGATGCAGACAAAGCTTTCTCTAGAATGTCCCTATGTATTGGCGATATCTTTAGTAACTCCAAAATGGAGATTTGAGCACGAGTTTTCTTCAGCTAGTCCAAGACATTGTAGTCATTAGGATTTGACTTTGGGATAGTGGATGATCCTCTAGGTGATGGTGTTGGTCCTTGGATGGTTACCGTGCCTCTACATGTGGTGACTCCACATTCTGCACTAGGCCCTTTAATGTTGACAACTATTACAAACTCATCCAAGGATGCTACAACATGGTCATAAATATGGTTGAAATTTATGTAGTTTTCCCCCTTACCCTTATCTTTTCCTTTGTTATGGTTGAGCATCAGATTCGTGTATATCTTTAAATTATGGTTTTTGACTTGTTGGTCAACAATGATATCTCTTCTCTCAATGAGGTCTTGGATAAGGTTTTTCAATTTCATACAACTAGCCATTGTGTGTCCCTTGATTTTGTGATAATCACAAAGGTGATTTTCATTATACCTTGGGGGTTTGACTTGAGGCTCTCGGTAATTTTCATAGACGGGGAGTGTGATGAGATTGCTTGTACTAAATTTTTCATAACAGATTTGATGGGTTCCCACAAAGGGTGAATATTTACGTTTTTATGGACATTTTTTCCTTGGAGGTGGTCCTCCTTGAGCATTGACATTGTTGACTATTTGACTATTCGGTTGTTGCTGTGATGGGTTTGTTTGTGGGGTATTTTGATGAATGGGTTGTTGTGTGTTGATTTGTGGTTGATGGGTGTTATATTATGGGTATGTTTGTTGTTGTGTATTTTTCCTTGGATTTCTAATAACAACTTTGGCATCAACAACACCATCATTGGTAACATTTTTATTTTTAGCCCAAGTGCGAGGTTTGTCGTTGTAGCTAGTCAATGGTCTATTGTCTTGGTAGTCGATGATAATCTACACCAAGCTAATCAAAGACAACACAAACAAGGTTAGTCATTCAAATAAGCACAAACATCATCCCCTATGAAATTATTGATCAAACCAAGATCAAAAAACATGAACAAAAACATGAAATAACACAAATAAAAGTATGTAAACCTATTTAAATAGATCAAACCTCAATCCCATAGGGGAATTTGTGTCACTTTGATGTGGAAAGTAGCCCTTTCCCAATCCCTTTGATAAGCTCCAAGATTATTTGATGTGTAGATGATGAAAATGATGCAAAATTATAGTAAAACCAAGCTAAAATGACATAAAAATGAGTGATTTCTATGGATGAATATGCCTATAATAAGATTGCATGAGATTATGGATCCATATCATGTAGAGGAAGCCTCTACTTATAGGACTCAAGGGTTGAAGAATGGGTGAAATTGGAGAATGTGGGACTAAAATGGGGACCAATAGCATTGTGACACTTGTCACAAGGCTATTGAAAGCCATGGGGATGTGTGTGGAGCACATTTTGAAGAATGTGATGAGTTTAATGCATGTAGGTGAATTTGTAAGATAATGTAAGATAATTGAATGAATATGGTTGATATGTAAGAGGGACAAGATGGCATATAAGAGGGCATTTAAGGAGAAGGTGGCTCTTGTAAGAGCATTAAAGACCTTTGTAAGAGGCTATTTAAAGCCTTTGGATGAAAATTCAATTTGAGGAAATATTTGAAAGAATATTCCTTTGAGAGGAAAATAGGCTAATTAGTTAATTAAAAGAAATGATTTTCATGTGCAATTTGGTTAGTTGGCCATGGGTTTACTCAACCAAGGTGGAGTCAAAATCTAGAGAAATGGGTAATGAAGATCAGGATGTTATTTAAAGTTAATTAATACATAATTAATCAACTTAAGTGGGTTAGGGGATTTATGACATTTGTTTTAAATAATTTAATTTATTTAATCAAATGAGAATACTTGGGTATTTAATTAAATAATCTGGTTTATTAATTAAATAGGATGAACATTAGCTAGGAGAGGATGAATTAATCTGATAAAGTTAATAATTTGATTAATAATAGAAACTAATGAATTTAACTAAATAATAAAGATTATTTAATTAAATGGTTAGAGCATAAGTGATTTAGGAATAAATGATGTTAATTAATTAGATTTAAGTGCATAATATTGATCAAGACTATTTAAGTGTCTACAAATGCTCGACGGATATGGCCATAGGTCTAAATAAAGTAATGGACTATATAAGATGTGATCATATGGATATGTCCTATGGAATGTAATCTTCATGATGGCCTACTAAATGAATAAGATATTTCATGAGTAGCTTTTGACTCATGAGTGAAAATCAATAATAAAATATGAATGTTAGTGATCATATATGCCCACTTTAATTGACTACCCCAAAAGAGTGCAAGTAATTGAAAGAAAGAGATATTCACGCATGAAATTAAATATAGATATAAAGATAAGCATGTAACAATAATCATATAACATAAGATCAATAATGAATATGTATGAGGAGAGCATGTACATGTATAGTGAATAATCAATAATACTAAGAACATAGGGTTGGATATGTCATCAAGGAAGATAGGTTACCCCTAGCATACATAATTTAAATATAATAGTGATGCAACCCTCAAATATTGGAGACACTCATGAAAGTAAGGTAGTATAATAGTGTGATAAAGGGGATAAAGGAAATAAGTTGAATCAAGAGTTACAAGTCCAATCAATGGGCAATATCCCTAGTTTAATATATAACAATGATAAGAGAAATATCACTTCAAGTCATAAAAGGAGAGGAAATAGAGGAAATTCACCAACAAAAAGGAAAAAAAATCAACCTCAAGGTCAAGTGCCTAAAATCCTTAAAGGCCATTGGTTGAGTCCTTTGTTGAGGAATGTCTAAAGGATTTTGTGCTTTACAAAATAAACTTGGATTCCATATCATGATAAGTATGATTTCTTATTATTATAGTATTGAGGAACTAATGGAGCAAAAAATATCATTTATAGTAACTCTTTCATTTATCCTTTAGAAATCTTGTACTAATCAAACTTACTTTATCTCATCTCAATGAGATATGTTAATCGACCATTATTATTAGTTAAGTTGCACCCTTGTATTTATGATAACATGTAGGCCAATGTCAATCCATTCAAACCATTTCTTTCTTTGGATATTTTCTTGATAATTTAATGATCACTACTACAATTTTAAGATAAAATTATAAAATATCTTAGAAATATTATAGTCTCTCTTTCATTTAAATTGGATAATTTGTGGGTAAAAATGGTTTTTACATCTTTAAGAACTACATGCTTACATAGCCAAGGGGGGAAAATTGTGCTTAAAATCATCCCAATCACAACTAATGTGGCTAAGTGTTTATTTATAAAGATCTTGAGAGTGATTTTTTCTAGATTTTATCATATGTAGATTATTTGCATCAATCTAAAAAAATCTAGAAAATAAAGCACTCTCATCAATATGGATTATGAAAATATAATGTCTCTAATAGAAATATCTTATTAAGATGGTTAATTTTGTATGTTGATATATCAATATCAAGTAAACTTCTATGAGGTAATTCAATGAAAAGGAAATGGTATGGGGATTTCAAATAGTTCTTACTAAAAATTCATGATATTTGGAAGTTTGAGTCTTTTGTTGGTCATATAAAATACTATAATGTTGAAGGGGCCTAGAGGAACTAATCCATGGATAAATATTAATGCAATTGTACCTGTAATTCAATGTATGTTAAATAAAATGAGATATTCCTCACTTATTAGATAGAATGGACCACAATTACCTAGATCTCAAACTACATGAGATGGTTACTACTTGTCACATAGATTTTTGGCTTTATAATAGAGCACTCTTAAGACTTTAAAGTTGGTAGAATCAATTCCCTCCTTTATCCAGGAGATTCAAGAAGCCTTTCTCTCTTGTTGTCTAGGAGGAACTAATGTATAACTTCATCCAGATAGGAATAACCTTGTTAGGACTAGGTGTTGTACACCTTGAAATCTTTGTGATATTTTATTGTTGAAATATGTTGTAAATTTGGGCCTTCATGGAGTGGGGACATCATCCTTAGAATAATCCATGATATTCCTTATATGAAACAATTCACCACGTGGAATATTTCATATGACAAGTGTAACTATAGAATAACATTGAAGTTGGGTTTTACACGTACACTAGGTGGATCATCTTTTACCAAATACTTTTAGCTAAATTTAAGAGATGAAAGAATATATTGTAGGAGAACTGATTGAACCAAATTGGAGTGCCCAGTTTTGGAGGGTTGACTCCTTTACTTGGGAGTTACAATAGATTTGAGAACCCAATTTGGGGCCTTGGTTTCATAAACCATCTATAGTTTTCTAGTTAGAATTTTTCCTAAGTATTGGATGCTTGGGATGGAGTATGGTATATTTTTTTAATCATAGGTGTGTGATATATTTGATCTCCTTTATAACACAAATTTATTCTATTATATTTCAATCTTTCACTAAGATAATATAGTCAAAGTAATGTTAATGTTGTTGGGTTTTCCCATGGTAAATTTTATGTTATGGATTGCTACTTTATATCAAAATTATTTTAGATTTTGCTAACGTTTACATTACTCTCTTGTATTAGATTATCTTATTTTCCTTTCATTTAGTATCAAACATTTTCACCTTCTATTATTCTTTGTTTCAATTGGATTTTTTAGTATAGGTGGATTTATTTCAAGTAGAAATAAATGGATAATACATCTAGTGTGGAGATTAAGGAGTTAGTAGCCTAAATTTCGAGCTTTGGAAGATCAAGATTGAAGATATATCAGTGTATCATGATTATTGGATTATAGTAATCAATTTTCCCCCAAGGAATTAATCCTAATGACTATACAAAACTTGATAAAGAAGTTAGATCTATCATTCATCTATGCGTTTTAGATTCAATGCTCCTAATTTTCTCAAGTGAAGACACCATGAAGTAACTCTAACATATTATAAGGGATTTGTATCAAATTAAGTCTATTATAAAAAAAAATTTCTACCAAAGAAGTTACATTTCATGTGCATATATGATGAAGATCTAGTAATAAAACACTTGAATACATTTAACATTATTATCAATCAATTAGAATCTATTAATCTTAAAATGAATGAGAAAGATCAACGCATAGCCTTACTATGTTATTTGTAAAATCCATAGCACAACCTTGTGATGGTGATTATAGTATAACTTCTAAGTTAAAACTCGAGGTGGTTGGATCCTTTCTATTTAAAGAGATGAGGTATAAATTCATGCAACCTATCAAAGATGTTTTTCATCATAGGTTGTTAGTAAGAAAATGGAAATACTAAGGATGGATATAAGAGATTTAATTCAAAGGGGAGATCTAAGTATCCTAAAAAAAATCATGTAGCCTACAAAGGATGCTTTGATTGTTAGAGGGTTTTTGCAAGAAATGGGAAAGAACAAGAAAGGAGATAAGATATCCAAGTCAAAGAGGAAATATAAGTCTCTTGGAAAGTCAAATATTAAATGCTAAAACTATAGGATGCTTGGTCACATCAAGAAAATTTAAAAATAAAAGAAAAATAAGAAGGAATATAATGATAATTTAGATTTGAATACCTATAATAATGAACACTAACATGTGTTTCTTATATTTTTCATTAAACAAGATTGTAATGGTGCATGAATAATTGATTTTGGAGCATTATTCCACATGAATCCCCATAGTGAATGATTTTCTTCATATAAGATACAATAGTGAAAAATTATTCATGGGAGACAACACATCTCACAAGGTCATTTATCATAAGAAATTCAAGATTTTGTTTGGAAATGGGAGGATTTAGTCTCTCTCTAGTATATTGTGCATCCCTAGTTGTAAATAAATGCATTATCTATAAGTAAAATGAATGATTTGGGTGACTTATTAGATTTATTAAGCATGGGCATATAATTGTTAAAGAAACTATTGTATTAGCTAAGATATATTGGTTTGAACTATATTTAGACTTTATGCTAGTACCTTTTTCAAATGTAATAGTCTCAAGGTTCACGACTCTAAGAACTAGAAACTAATTGCTAAAATGTAATGTTGTGTAATGAATGCATGACCTATGTTGGTGAGAAAGGACTTAAGAATATGAAATTTAAGGGTATATACAATTTCACAAGCTTGTTGATTATCCTTTGGATTTTAATTTTATGTTTGCATTGTATATGAGAAATGAAATGTTGTTATATTTTGTTCAAGCTTTGCTATATTTGATGATATTTTATGTTTAATTCTTAGTAATGTATTTGATCATCTTATTGTACTTTCACTAGGAAAATCCCTTTATTATTTATTACTTATATATGATTTCTCTCGAAAAGTATGGACATTCTTTTTTAGATAGAAATATAAATTATTTATTAGGTATAGAGAGTTTAAGGCTCTTATGGAGAACCAAATGGGAAAAAAATTAAGGTTTTGAGAATGGACAATGGTGGAGACTTTTGTTCTACATATTTAAGAAAAATTGTAAGGAAAATGATATATCTAGATAAAATACAACTCCATACAGGTTTCTTATTAGAATGAATTCATAAAGAGAATGAACAAGAGATCGATGGATAAATCTAGGAGTATGTTATGTTGTAGTAGTTTTATAATTCCCTAAACTACTGAAGAGATAAAATGGAAGAAAACATGGCCAACAATTTTTTGTTTCTAATAATTGTAGCACAATAGTGTATAATGCACACTCTCACACATTTTTCATTTCTCATGATGATTAATATGCATGGTGGAGAATCATAATTACCTCAATACACTTGAAGTCAACATACATTCCAATGCAACACACTTCAAAATTATATAAAGCACTAGAAAAATATATATCCTTCATGATATAACTCATCTCAAGGTTCAAGAAGGAATAACAACATGCATCACACTAGACCAACCAATGTAATCAAATAGGGGGATAAGACCTCACCCTATACTACTCAAAAGGATTGTTCCAAGCTACTTAGCCACATAAGAAGCATTCAAAAGAATTTATAGCTTATTTTATAAATTTTGTACCACTTTAAAGAGGGATCAAACCATTCAAAGAGGAATCATAACCTTCGGAGGAAATTTTAGGTCAAAGGGAAGTCAAAGGTGGCAGTACAATATTTATTAAGGAAGAAAGGATTGTCGTACCACTCCTTATAGCTATTGTACTAATCCAAGGCTGTTGTGCATTTATTCACACCAGTTGTACATCACGAGGAGTATAAGGAAATTTATGAAGTGTTGAATGCAATGACAAGTCAAATTAAATATGATATTTAATTTTGTGTAAATTTCAATAAAGGAGAAATCTAAATATTAGATATTTATTGTATTGGACTGTCACATATGTATTTAAATTTGTGAGCATAATGGTATGATAAATATTTTGAGTATAATTGTAAAATTATATCAAGTTGTTAATGAAATTGTAGTATCATATCAAATATTATTCATACCCGTCAAAGAAATACAAAAAATTCTCCATTATAGTCTACTGCCAAGTGTATGTCGAAATGTCAGTATAATGGGAATAGTGGACTTGTGAATTTTTTTTATGCAAATTTGATTTGGGCCATTATAGTGGTATCAAAGTTGTGCATCCTACCAACCTAAGGGTGACCAATAAGAAGGACAAATTCAATTTTCCCTTTGAGTGACCAACACTCATCTATTTCAATGGCAATTGATAATTAGTTGGGAAAATGAAGTCTATGCAAGAACTCATGGTAGAATTGACATAGGTCTTTCAAGATTATGATAGGAATTTGACAAAGCTTCTACAAAATCTTGAAATGTTAGATCCTCTTTTTGCAAAGGAAAATAAAGCTAATGCTAATACAAAGGAAAAAGAAAAAGAGGACTTACAAAAAGAGAAACAAAAATGATCTCTAGAGAAAGAAACTTTGCTTTATATGCAAAGAAGCTTGGGAACCTAGTCATAAGTGTCAAGATCAAGGATAGGAGCACATAGAGTTGATGGATCCTCATCTATCAGTTGGGAAGAAAGATGAGGGGTGTGGACCGATAGTTGTCGGTGATGAGAATGCCATTCCTCATGATGGTTGTTTGATGGAATCCCAAGATGACTCCTTGGATGTGCCTGCATCTATAAAGGTAGAGGATGTGTGCATTGAGGTTGTTGGAATAGCATCCTTTAGCTCACCATCAAATCTATCCTATGAGGTGGATGACACTAGTACTTCCAATCGACATGTTGATAGCCCACATGATGATATTTTCCAATCAGTTGGTGATGGTGATTCAACATCTTATCATAGTGTTGATTACAAATCAAAAAATTTGTATGAGGATGATAGGTCTTAGGGGTACCAACATTTGGTAGGTCATTTGAAAGTTAGTGAAGACATGATCGATGCAACCATAACACATTTTGATGACACTCATAAGTTGTTGGCGAATTATTGTTGGATAACACTAGAAGCACATAAGCACTTTGATGGAGAAATTTCCCTTGCAGAGTTTCAGGAACTTAGAGAAGCGGTGGTGATGATGAAATCTAGCTACCTAATTATACTCTTCAAACAAGACTATCTTCTCATGCTTGATGGGATTTATTATGATGCTCTAAAAGGGAAAGAAGAGGAGGTCAATAAGCTCACTCATGACCTCGAGGTCACCATGGATTCCTTGAAGAGCACTCAAATGACCCTTCAAGAGACAAAGACTTGGATTGAAGAGCTCTCCATGGAGTTGATCTTGGTGCAATCTTCATCACACACAGCTAAAAATCAGCTATCTATGGTAGCCATAAATGATGAGCATACATCCATGGATTGTGGGAATGTGCATATTGGAGATGTGGAAACATCAATTTCATTTACAGGTGCAGATGACACCAATGGTATGAGTGCATTGGATGAGATTGCTACTAATAGGTTTGGTGATGATGAGGTGGATTCTGCTGAGAGTTGTGTCTTATCACAATATTGTTCCTTCTTCTCTATAAGAGGATTGCGCGACTTCATATAGTGGGGAAAAGGGTATTCATGATGCTATGTTTCCCGTCTTGAAAGCAAATCATAAAATTCAATCTATGCAGCTAATTATGATCATCGGTCTGATGAGTCACATGAATGGATGGATTAGCTAAAGGTTATTGAATATAAGGTTGTTCAAACCTTAAATTTCTTTGATAGCACACATAAGTTTTTCAAATACCTCCTTTGGTTAGTTGAATTTGAGGAAAGACAAAGCGAGGTTTCGATTGGAGCTTCTATCTGAAGCTTGTGGACTATCAGGTATGCTTTGAAGGTAATAAAATCATATTACCTCCATTTTATTTTAGATAGAGGCCTTTCCATCAAGGTTGTAAAGAAGGTTTATAGAGTTATTGCAATGTTTGTCCATCACAATTTGAGATGTGTGTTATCTTCTACTAGTGATAGTGAAGTATGGAATCCACATGACTGTACTAGAATTCTATTGACGCAAGTGAGTGAGTTTCACCTTGATTGTGTGGTGAGGTGTGTTCACCATTTTTCTTTCAACCCGTGTACAAATGATTTGATGGTACATAAATACGGGTTGGATAAGAGGTCACATGGTTCACTCTAGTATTATTTGCTTCCATCGTCAAAAAATGAATCCGAATTTTGCAAGTCTCCTACTTTGCTTTCTTCTGGCAGTTGCTTCCAGAGGCAAGAATTTGAAACTTAGCTCATTTATATTCCAATGGTTATCAAAGTGGCATAGAAGAAGTCAATAGGTTTTGGGGATGATGGACTTTCAATTCGACTATGGGATCCAGGAATTGGTATGATTGACAAATTGTTTCTTTCTACTACAGGGTTGGATAGAGTTGTGGTGTATTGTGGTACCTTATTGATGCAACAAGATTATAATGAAGCATTCTTTAGGCTCGTCTGGGATCTTGGTATTTGACCATTGTATGCAGGTATGGATTTTTTGAGGACAAGTAATCTCTAGGAAGGGAAGACTGTAATGTTCTCGTTTTTCATCTTGTTGTTACAAGAGCTAAATTAATTAATTAATTAAATTATTTAATGTTGCTTGGAAAAAAATGCAATTATAAAAGTAATATTAAATAATTATATTAATATGGCGAATAAAGTGACACCATGGAATATTTAAAAGATATTATAAAGTATTTTAATGTCACTAAATACAAAAATGTGTTTTGACGAGAAAACCTAAAAAGGTATTATAAAAGGACTTGAGAGCTCATTTTCTCATTATGCAAAGATTATTATAATTTGTTTGGTTTTTAGGAGATCTCAACTTGAGGATGGAAACCCTCAAGTTTCAGGATCAAAGGTTTGGACGAAAACCCAAATTCTCTTTCAGACAGATTCATCCAAGATTTGTATTTGTGCTTCACCATTTGATTTTGAAATTTGTGAAGTTTCCTTTGAAAATAAATTTTAGAATAAATGGGGTTTTGAATTCTAATTATCAGATTTATAGGCTTTCCAAATGTGAAATAAAAATTATTAAATTTATAGACAAATATCAAAATTTGTGTGCAATGTGTACAAGAGTAAAAAAATAGAAATTATTTATAGTGAAGTGTGTGCTTATGGAAAGAAAGAAAAAGAGAAACAATAATATATTTTATCGAGGCTGAGTTTTACCTAGCCGTATTATTTTCCAACCATATTATCAAGTTTTTTATTGAATTAAAGAAGCTAGTTGTACCATCTAGTATGCAACTCTTTCTATTAGAAAAGGGGTATATACAAGGTGACATGGGCATGAAGGAGGTCAAAGAATTTTCAAACAAATATTGACTCCTTCCTTATGATGTGTGATTGTCTAAGCTTGTCGTACTATTTGAAATTTCTATATTAAGGAAGGTGTGATACCCTTATTAAAGTCTTTATATCTCTCAATCTATATCATAGCAATTAAAAGGTTTGTTCCAAGCTACTCAAACACATAAGGAGCATTGAGAAGATTTTGCAATTTATTTTATAACTTTTGTACCACTTTAAAGAGGGTTTAAACCATTCAAAGAGGAATCATAACCTTGGGAGGAAATTGTAGGTCAAAGGGAAGTCAAAGGTGGTCAGCACAACATTTATTAAGGAAGAAAGGATTGTCATACCACTCCTTATAGTTGTACCAATCCAAGGCTATTGCAAATTTATTCACATCATTTGTACATCATGAGGAGTATAAGGAAAATTTATGAAGTGTTGAATATAATGATAGGTCAGTTTGAATATGATATTTATTTCTGTGTAAATTTCAGTAAAGGAGAAATCTAAATATCAGATATTTATTGTATTGGACTATCATATATGTATTTAAATTTTTGAGCATAATGATACGAAAAATATTTTGAGTATAATTATAAAATTATATCAAGTTGTTAATGAAATTGTAGTATCATATTAAATATTGTTCATATTCGTCAAAGAAATATAAAAACTTCTCTATTATAGTCTGCTGCCAAGTGTATGTCGAAATGTTATTATAATGGGAATATAGTGAACTTGTGATTTTTTTATGCAAATTTGATTTAGGCCATTACACCTTCATGATACAACTCATCTCAAGGTTCAAGAAGGAATAGCGGCATACACCACACTAGACCAACCAATGTAATCAAATAGGGGAGATAGGGCCTCACCCTATATTACTAATCAAGTACTTGTATCCACCACCTATCCATTCAAAATGAGAAATACAACAAGAAGAAAACATATAATTCATCCTTTAATTTCTTAGTTAAAAAATAAAAGAGGAAGCATATAAATTAATTTGCACCAATTAATCTAATTTAAATTACAATAGTATATACAAAAATGAAAGAGATAACATCAATATTTCTTCATAATTTTAGTTGCACTAGAAAGGCAACACTGTGGACCCTTTTCAATTCACCTAGTTCACACAAGAGATGTTCTTTTATACCAAAGAATATGAATTCACTTGAAACATATTTTGAACACTTTATAAATAATAATGACACATTCTTAGATGAAGATAACAAAAACGCAAGTTCAAATGGTCAATTTTACACTTCCTTATTGTTGTTTTCCCCTTTTATTAGTTCTAATTACCCTAAGAAAATTGGCATTCACCCTAGTGCATTGGAATCTTCCCTCAAAAACTATAATTTTCTCTTGTTGAACTCTATTATTAGAACAAACAAACTAGATTGTTGGAAGGTGGTGAAATAAAAAAACACCTAATTTTTCATAATTTTATTCATTCTAAAAGAGAGAACGACTACCTATGGGATTCCTATGTTTAGAAATCAATTTCATTAATTTGTATAAAAGAAAACCATTTCAACAAGCTCAATTGTATATGTATAACAAGCATTTCACTCTAACTAGGAAAGATGATTATACACACAATTTATCATATAATGTTAAAGAAAATCAATCTGGAATAAAATGTATTATGTTAGGTAATTCTAATTATTCACAACTACACATTCAAGGAAAAATATTCAAACCCAATAATTTTATTTTGAACGTAAATTCATATTTTACATTGTAAATAGCTTGCTTATTTCAAGGTTTATTTTTGTTAAAAACTCAATATGAATAAGATTTTAATGAACTATCCACATTCATAAAGTACATGGATGGATATTTTTAATACATCTACTAAATCAAGTGTTACAAATGCTCATAATTCACACTTCTTGTTTAGAAAAAATATACAAATAATTAAGTAAAGGTCAAAAACTCTTCCAAGTTTTATGTGATATCTCCATAGCTCCATAAGATCCCTGTAACTCTAGGTTTTTATACCACTAGTGAGCAAGTGTACCACCTAATCATATCAAACCTAGAGTTCCACTCCCACCTTTCATAGGAGACAGGTAACATGGACAATACACATTAACACAATCACTTGGTGGTAATATACATGTTCTTCTCAACACATGAGGAATCATGATTCCAAGAAGGATAAAAATAGTAGTCCAAGGCATGTGTGGAGTGGTAATCCTCCTTGGAACTTCAATATTCCAAAGCTTAATCATGAGAAACAAATTACAAATAATGAGTCTAACACCTTGACACTAGATAATTTAGGATGAGTATAAAAAGACGACTCTACCTTGGTACTTACTATCCAAGATGAGCAACTATTAAGCACTCCACCTTATAATTATTATCCATCCTACACAAATTAAAGAGCTAGATCTTAAAACAGATTTATTAAAGTTTGGGAATAGATTTAAGCCTCTAGAAATCACCTATACATAGTATTATTTATTTATTTATTAAATATAATGTACCTAAAAAATAGTTCCCTTCCCAACAATTCAATCAAAAAATTATCATTTTAATTTTCAATGGAAGTTCATAAAATACCCAAAACCTCAATTAAATTCAATAAAAACATAGTGTAAGATCAAAAATCAGAAATAAATGCATAAATCATTAAATGGCAACCACAAAAATCATTATATTTAAACAAATGATTCTAATCTACCAATGAAGTATGAAAAATAATGCAAGAAGTATGAAACTTAAACAAATATTATACCTTCTCGCATCAATATTATTTTACCTCCATTTCTCTTCTCGATTTCTCTTTGTTGCTCTTAGATATCCAGTAAGCTCAAGATGGATGAATGGCAACAAAATCTCAATGAATGTGGTTAGCCTTCAAATGAGAGAAGGTTGCATTTATAGAAGTTTTAGATATAAAAGCGACAACCAAGATTGAAAGGAAGAATCAACAGATGAGATAATGAGAAAGACTGAGAAAGTTACCATTTTAATTGAAGAAGAGATAATAATGAATTATCTAATTAAAATGATGAAAAATGGTACATAAGAAATTTCTAATTTCATGCTTTGTTACTGAAGATTTTTCTAAGATAGAGGAAAGTTGAAGAATTAGAAAAGATTTAGATTCTAAAATTGAAGAAAGATGAAAGCAAAAAAAGATGAAAAGATTTGAAAAAAGCAGGTAAGTTTAATAAATAAATAAAATTTATTTATTTGCACCCACATGAATAATTACATAAATAAAAATATGCATTTAATTATGGAAGAATTTAGAAATTAGTTAATTAAATAAAAGAATATATTTAATGGAGATGTTTCCAAAATAGAAAAAAGCTAACTTGTGAGAGAAAATAAGAGTTAAATGGAGAGGACAAAGGAAAATGAAAGATGAGTGATTTAAAATAAATAAAATTTATTTATTTCCACACACATGAATAATTAAATAAATAAAAGTATTTATTCAACTAAAGAAGAATTTAGAAATTAGATAATTAAATAAATAACAATAGTTATTTAATGATAAACAAGATTATAAATTAAATAATTAAAAATAATTATTTAACAAAACGCTATCAATTAATTAAATAATTAAAATTGTTCAATTAACCTTGGAGGAAAAGTTAGAATAATTAAATAATTAAAATATCTAATTATATGAATAAGAAGAATATTAACTTAGAGGAAAGTGGTTAATTTAATTAAATAATAAGATTATTTCATTACGAAAATTTTTAGTGTCTACATTTTGCCCCTCTTTGAGACAATGCATTTTTATAGCGTTGTTTCAAAGAAAAAAATAGTCAAGAAGGAAAAATCAGAAGGAATGAAGAAGGTGATGATATGCCCTAGTCGAGTGAGCAATGAAAAATTAGAACATATGAGATGATTGATATGATTGGTGCCCCCTCAGGAAATTTGGTGAAAAATCCAAAAAATTGAACCAAATTTGCAGGCAAGCGAGAAGAAAAGGTTAGTAAGGAGTGAAGAATAGTTAGTTTGATTGATATGAAATATGAATAAAATTGATTGATTAGATAGGATGGAATGAAATTGATGAGGATTGGAAATGGATTAAGAGGACTGATTTTGAGCTTTAATTAGTGCATGATTTGTCATCATAAAGCATTTTATTTGGGAATGAATAATGGTCATCAAGGTATGACATAGACCAAGGTGCAAAATGTTATCCCTTTTGCATAAACAGACACATTGTAGACAAGGAATGTCATGACACATACTAGTGACAATAAAACCTTGTTGAAATATGTGAGGAAGTAACCATAAATAATGTCAGTCCTAATGCAAGAAAGTGTTAGATGGCCTTTGACTTGCATATGATGTTTTGATTATGCTAGATGGAATCCCAATTAGACACAAGGAACTTAGTTGCCCCAGTCATATTATCAGGATAAACCACAAATAGAAATCAAAGAGAAAAAGGTCATGATTCCACATCACTCCTCTCATCACTTGTGGACTTCCTTGAGGTGCATAGTAACATGACCAAAGATAAATCGATAAAAAGATAACTCATTGGACCAAACGAGTCAACAACCATCTAGATCTTCTTGCTAATAAATGAGTGTTTGCTAATAGGATTAAGGATAATGTCTAATTTTAGAAAATGAAGCATGTCGTATAAGACATCAAGTCTGATTTCGATGATGCAAAATACTGTATAAGACAAATGATAAGATCATAGATAATGTATAGTTTTAGGAATGAGACACCTCATATAAGATAGTGATCTAGTTTCAAGTATGTAACAACCTGTACAAGACAATTGATATGATGGTGTCTGATTTCAAGAGGTACACCCTGTATAAGATATTGGTCTGGTTTCGAGTATGTAACAACCTATATAAGAGAGTTTGATAGTTGATAGGATAACTGATTTTGATATATAGTCGTGATTAGGCAATTGATCAATTAGGATTAAAGACTAGTTGGATAGCTCATATGTTGTTTCATGATTTACTATGCTTAGTTCTCTTTGTTGGATATCATGTTTGCGTTTGATCAAAGTTTCAACCTTTACAAGGGACAACTTATTATGGAACATGGATTGTGATAGACTCGAATCACAGATCTTAAGGGACTGACCTAATGCCTCAAGGGCTCATCGGTGATGGCCTTGCCTACATAAAGCATTGAGACAACATAGTTTGACTGACCTTGACCATAGATAGATTATTATGAAATATGGATTGTTATGGATTGGTAATTTATTATAAAAAAACCTAATGGATAGACTTAAGCCTCATGGGCCCATCAATGATGGCCTTGCCTACATGAAGTCACAGAGGCGACGTAGTTTGACTACTTGGATTGACATAGACACTGACTCAATGACTATCTCTGTTTTTGAAGTTTTTGATGTTTTTTGACTATTTTTGGATTTTTCAAATGTTTTGAATGTTTTTGGATTTTCAAGGATTATTTGAAAGTTTTTGGAATTTTTTAAAATGTTTTGATATGTTTTAGATGCTTGTGGGTGGGTAGACTTTATTATAGATATGCACATAAAATAGTAGATGCTAAATTTCAACTATTCTTAGGCAATGAGAAGGGTGATTAAGTTGTATTATAGAAGGTGAGATTTTTTATGGATGGTATGCTATAAGGATCATGACAAATGCATGTAAAAGATACACACAAGAAAACAAGCAAGCATGCATAAGGATACAAGGATAAACATGATCTTGCCCTTAGTCTTGAGCTGAAAACCAATTGATTTGTGATGATGATGATGTTGTTGATATGGGAAGGACACATCTCGAAACAACATGAGGATTGGGAAAGACATATCTTGTTGATGATAATGTAACTAAAGGATCAAGGTTTGCAACAAGGCTAGAAATGAAGCCAAGGAATGTTTTGGATGATGTGCTAGGTTGCATAGAAAGATTGTATGGATTAGGATTGTTCCATTTGGAATGACTTCTTTTCAGGATTGAATGGGATTAGAATCCTTAAACCAATGACAAGGGAAAAACAAGTCCAACGATAGGTATGAAAGGATAATGGATTTCTTTGGTAAAGGATAGGAGGAATGAGGATTATTTGGATGGAAGAATTAGCATATGATCTACAAGGACTATGTCACATATGAATAATTTGTTTTCTTTGAGATATGGGCTTGGATAATACTTATGAAGGCAATGACATGGTTTTTCATGGATAGTGTATGACTAAGGGATTGACATATCAATATTTTTCCCAAAGCATGATTTATGTTTGTACCCCAATCCTTATCAAGATCAAGGTAACTAGGGAATATGGATGGAAATGAAAGATGGATTGGATAGATGGATGTAAATGTCATGAAAAAGGTATGGATGGTGAGACAACTTGCCCCCAAGTGTAGTGGTCCACATAGATAATTGATCTTACACATGACACTTGTTTGATAGGTTTTAATCATGGTACTTATCCAAAGTGCCATAAGAATTGTTTTCACTTTTGGATGATTTTTTTCTCTCTTTACTATTTCATTTTTGATTTTCAATTCTTTTTTTTTTAAATTTTTTTTTATATTTATGGATGGCCTTGATGTTTAGGTGATCACTGAATGTTCTAAATCCTTCAATGGTTTTGATGTAGAGACTGGTGTCATGATATTCCAATAGTGATACTAGGGTTTGCCTTATCAAAATATGCACATTGTGATAGAGTTCCATGAGAGTCCTTACAATACAATGTTGTTGCCAAGATGTGACAGATTTGTGAAATAGGATTTTTAGGATTTAAGAGATATGTTGGATTATGATTAGTGATGGTAGATGTGTTTGGCAGTTTAGATTTAGGGTTCTTTAATTTCCAAACCTAGGGTGATGGATGATGGAGTTTGGATTTCTGATTGGGATAATGTTTGGAACCAACACTTTTATATGCCTTATTTGATGACCATTTTGAAGGAGGTGGACATTTGTTATATTTGGGAGACCTATTATCTCATGGTTCCACATTTTGATTAGATATTAGATTTGGAACATTTTCTTTGTTTGATCCCTTTTTCTTTGGGATCCATTTTAACTTCATTTGTCCACTTGAATTTTTGCGTTCAAAGGGATTTGACATTTGATTTAGGATGTTTAATTTTTAAGAATTTTATTTTTGTTGGTTCTAATTGGTAGGTTTAATGAACTGGGAATGATAGTGCGTGGTGTGGATGGAAGGAGTGTTGGCAACAACCTTATGGTAAGAACTACTCATGGCCCCCATTTTGATGTTTGTATTAGATAAAGTTGCCCCCAATATCGAGGAAGTATCACTAACATCATTTTATTTTATGATTGAAGAATAAAAAAGAACTTGATGTCAAAGATTTGCACCAAAGTGTATTGGTTCTAGAATGCCTTGCTCATGTAGGCCTAATCCTCTTCCTTGATACTGCATGCTTTGACAGATTTTGTAGCATCCATTATTAGCCCTTCTCCTAACTATGACAAGGGAAATCAATATTCCATTCAAAGCCTTCCACAACAACTAACCATATCACATATCCCTATTATTATAGCCTTCCACAACAACTAACCATATCACCCAAACTAGTTTTGTGAGTTTAGGGTAACTATAGACAAGACAATGAGATTTAAATGAGATTCAAGACACCTTAAAAATTCAATTATGGTCTAGCGATGAGGGATTGGATTAGTGTAGGTTTTATGAGTGGTTAAGTGGATGATTGAATGAAGTTTTAACCTATGGAAGCAAGGATAACCAAAATTTAATCCAGGGAATGCGAGCCTATCCTAAGGTTAACTCAAGGATGAAAAATCAACCAAAAATCAACCTAAGAGATGACAAACTCAAATAAAGAGCTTAATCTAGGGAAATGAAAGACTAACCTAAGGACACAAAGACAACCAAGATTTAACCAAAGGAGGATAAACCAACCAAGGATTTGACCCAATGGGGGAGACCAAAATTTAACCTAAGGATACAATTAAGATTTGAGATGTGGGTGTGGAAAGATAAACTAAAGAATTTTGATAGATCTTGGGTCACTTAAGTTCAAAAATTGTATTGAAAGGATAGTCCCTAACTTGTTTCAATGTAGGCTATGGTTGGATCCCTATGAATGAAGTGTTTAAGGCATTGTTTGTGTGAGGTTTTCAATTTTAAAATATCATACACTCAGAAAATACTTGGAAGACAAAGTGGTTTTTGAATCTAGACTATAAAAGGGTATGGATTAAGGCCCAATGGATTCACATGTATATCACAAATAAATACACTCATACGACAAGTTATTTTAAAAAAAGGTTTGTATACTTGGTATAGCCCACACAAATACCCCAAGATCGATGTGAAACACCTTTCTTTTGAGAGTGAATAGCTAGAGATCTTGTGACATGGGATCTATGGCACGAGCACACCTTATCTCTCTCCTTGGGAGGTTAATAATGCCAACCCAAATATTTCTATCTCCACTCAAGGGAGTGAGTGGTTAGTATCTTTGGGCATGATACTGTACCCTACACTATACCAAGCAACAACCAAAAGGTTCCTAGGCTTCTAAAAACCAAAGGTGTTTAGTGGGGGACTACCATGAACAAAGAGCCCGTATTTAATAGCCTAAGAACTAGGAGGCCCAATCCCACTCTCATCACTAGTAAGTCTCAGTAGGCCGAGGGTCTAGCAGTTTGGCTTCAAATGATGCTAGCCACTCCTTGGGGTACAAATTTCATTCTCCCCCCTTTGATATAGCCCACTAGGAAATATGCTTGAGGTTGAACCTGGGGTGATGAAATCCCTAGGTAGGCCTCCTACTAGAATTAAAAAAATGAGACTAACATGCATTTTTCATCACCCAAGATCGCACAAGTACTTAAGGGGAGAGGATATATACACATTAGCTCAGGTAAACACACAATGTGAAAGCACAACAAACATGAAAAACAAATTTATTTTTAACCCAACTAATCTAAGTGTGAGATAATCTAAAAAACAAAGACACAATGTTTTGATATTGATTCTTTGACAATCGAACTTGCAAAACAAATTAATCAATACTTTAAGATAAAGCTTTGACAAACGTGTTACAAGTCTAATTTCATTAGAAGTTTTGACTTTTTTTTGTTCTTTGGCTCTTGAAAAGGTGTTGCATAAAATGATTAGTGAAAAAAATAAAAAACAAGATTCAAATTTGAAAACCAATCACACCATTAAAAATTCTTTTAATTTTTTTAATGAAATTTTAAAGAAATTATCAAAAATCAAGGTTTGAAATTGAAACATTCATTTTAACTGATTATACTTGATTTTTGGTTTTTTATCTAAATAAATGATCTGTTCCATAGCATGCACGTTAGAAGAAAATTTCCAATGCCTGCAAAAATTTGAAAATCTAATGAGTGGTTTGAAAGTTATGCATGTTTCACTGTAGGTTAGTATTTTTAGAAATTGTGAAAAAGATGAATAAGCACTCTTAGCAAATGATTCGACTTTTGTAAATTGATTTTCTAATTAGAAAATGAAATAGAATTCATTACTATAAGAATTTAAAATTGTGCAACAATAAAATTAAAGTAAAAAAAGTGTAAAATCCATACAATATACAGGTTAGCAAAGAAAGTGTCTGTAAATCATGTTTTTTAAAGTTTAAAATACAAATTTTCACCAAAATATGGAGTATAATATAGGAAAATTTATGAAATGACCCTTTTGAATGCAATGGTGATGTCTATTTATCCTCAAGAAGCCTCTAAAAATTCTAATTTTCATGGCCTCTTGAAAGTATCCATAATCTTCAAGACATAAACACCAAAAACTTGCACATAAGAAGGTTAGGAGAAAAAGTAAATGTTCTTCACATCAAGTTCACCAAATGTAAGATCATAAATGAGAAATAAATGTATAAGTTATTAAATGAAAACCAAAAAACCATTAGATTTAAACAAATGATTCTAATCTATCAATGAAGTATGAAACAATAATGCAAGAAGTATGAAACTTAAATAAATATTATACCTTCTCACATCAATGTCATTTTACCTCCATTTCTCTTCTTGATTTCACTTTGTTACTCTCAGGTATCCAGTGTGCACACCCGCAATAAGTTCAAGATGGATGAATGGAAGCAAAATCTCAATGAATGTGGTTAGCCTTTGAAGGTTGCATTTATAGAAGATTTGGATATAAAAGTGACGGTCAAGATTAAAAGGAAGAATCAATTGATGAGATTATGAGAAAAAATGGGAAAGTTGCCATTTTAATTGAAGAAGAGATAATAATGAATTATCTAATTAAATTACTAAAAAATGGTGCATAAGTAATTTTTGATTTCATGCTTTGTTGACTAAAGATTTTTCTAAGATAGAGGAAAGTTGAAGAATTAGAAAAGATTTAGATTCTAAAATTGAAGATTGATGAAACTAGAAAAAGATGGACAAATTTGAAAAAAGAAGGTAATTTTAATACATAAATAAAATTTATTTATTTGCACTCACATGAATAATTAAATAAATAAAAAATATTCATTTAATTATGGACGAATTTATAAATTAGTTAATTAAATAAATTAAAATATTTATTTAATGGAGATGTTTTCAAAATGGAGAAAAGTTAACTTGTGAGAGAAAAGCAGAGTTAAGTGGAGAGGAGAGAGGAAGATGAAAGATAAATGGAATTTAAAATAAATAAAATTTATTTATTTCCACACACATGAATAATTAAATAAATAAAAGTATTTATTCAACCAAAGAAGAATTTAGAAATAAGATAATTAAATAAATAACAATGTTTATTTAATTATAAACAAGATTAGAAATTAAATAATTAAAGATAATTATCTAATAAAAAGTGATCAATTAATTAAACAATTAAAATTATTCAATTAATCTTGGAGGAAAAGTTAGAATAATTAAATAATTAAAATTATTTGATTATATGAATAAGAAGAAATATTAACTTAGAGGAAAGTGTTTAATTTAATTAAATGATAAGATTATTTTATTAGGAAAATTTTAATGTCTACACATAGAAAACATATAGAAGTTCCAATATTCAAGACAAATGGTGATATAATACTCGTATTATTATAGAACCATAAAAATAGCATTTTAATCATACAAAAGAAAAAGGGTCACACAACACCCTATGCAAGCACTACTCAAGCTCCCAAGATACTAAATCCAAAGTGTTTAATCACCAAAAAGATATGTTCAATGGGTTAGGAGATCACACGACACCCTATGAAAGCACTCCTCAAGCTCCCAAGATTTTAAATCCAAAGTGTTTTATCACCAAAAAAATATGTTCCAATTATCAAGAATAAAAAAAGGGTTTCAGTAAAGTTCTCTACAAGCTCTCAAAATAAAAAATATGAATATTAATAATGAGTCCCCTTTCCAAGTGTAAATCCACTCTTTTTCCCTAACCTTTCTATAAATAAAAACCTTTTTTATTTCGCATTCAAAAAAATTAATAAGAATTATCTAATTTCCCCAAACAAATATTTTTTTAAGTAAAAGATGAGGACACTTGTAAATATATTAATAAGAAAGCAGGAGATGTAGAGTTTGTAGTAACTGATCAAAAATAGAAATTTTATAAAATATAAGGCAACATATAATATAAGCACTAATATGAATAAAATGGTGATAGAAATTAAGGAGTATAGAAAAATAGGCAAAATTGAGAAAATCTAATTAAAATGCTTCAGCCTCATTAACTTAGTTAACTGTATTGCTATCTTCATCAGTGAGGATAAGCTCCTTGTCACACACAAGGTTACTCAACTTGAGAAAATTCAACCCTTGAACTAGAATTGGAGGGGGTTCTTGATTAGAATAAACAAAAATTTAAAGGTAGCAGTAGCCTTCTACAAAAGAGCATACTTTGGGAAGTTCCTATGAGAAGATACCAAATTCCTAAATGGAAACCCACAATCATTTTTTAGCCCCAAGGTGATGGAACCATAGATGCAGTTTATGTTGGTGTGAATATATGTCTTGTACCTAGTAATTTATCTTACTAGGGACTTAGGGGACTTATTCACATGTTTACTTAGGATATAAGATTCTTTCTAGAAGTCTTAGTTGGTTTTTCTAGAACTTATCTTATCTAGCTTTTAATGCTTGATTCCTAGGTAGTTAGGTTGTTAGTTGTCACGTATCATAGGATTAAGACACATGTCACAATCATGTTCAATCCTATTCCTCATCTTTCCTATATAAGGAAGGTCATTGTACTCATATGTAATATACTTCATACCTCATCATCTTTTTGATAGGTCTTAATATCAAGCAAGCTCATATTCTTGCATACCCTCTTGTAGAAGGTTTTCATTGTTTTTGCAAATGGTCTTGGGTATTAAGCTAATCTTAAGCTCTTACATGGTATCAAAGTCAAGCCTTGCAAAACCCTTCTCAAATATAAGGGTTGAGCTATTGCTAGTGAGAGTTATAGGTTATTTTTAATAAGGACGAGTATGCTCTTCTCTTGCATCATATGGTGAACCTGGGAATCAAAAAAACTTGAAAAAAATACCATATTTTGAGGGTTTCTCTATGTGGGTTTTCATGGTAGGTCACTTTTGGCTCATGTTGGAGGAAATATAAACTCAAATTCGAGTTTAGGGTAGCAAAGAAAGTCAAGATCAACTTTTTTTTCCTAAATCTAACATTCTTTGTCAAAGTAATGAGGGTTTGAAGAAATTCAAGATCTAGATGTAGCAAAGCTTTTGGTGCACTTTAAGCCCAAATCGACCTTGTCATCATCTTCAAAAGGCTTGAGAGACAAATTTTGATATAAAATATGCCTATATTCGACATTGACTGTTTGTGAGGAAAAAAAACTTACCGAGCAGTGTACGACCCCTTGGGTACAGTACAATTTTATTTACAAAAAAACATAAAAAAATATTTTTTTGTCATATTATTTTGCAGGTTAAACTAACTTATTTTCAGGCAATTTTTATATTGTTTTGAGCGATCAAATATTATTTGTGGGGTTATTAAAAATATGCAACGAAATTCATTATTTGATAATGGTCGTACATGTTGATCACAAAGGGTCAAATCCTCATAAGCCCCTTGAATGTCGGTCTTCTTTGTCATTGTCTCCTACGAATTTTCTCTTTGGATCCACCAAAACCTTCCCCAAAGTTCACTTGCTGACCCGAGGTTCTTTTGAAGACCGGGGGCTCCGTTTGGAGGAGCGACACTGCCCCAATCGTCTCTATTAAAAGCCCTATCGTTGCCAGCCTAGAAATGCTCTCTTTTTTTATGCCCAAGCAGCCTGAGGTCACATGAGTGACCGAGGGCCAGTGCCCTAGGGGCTAATTTTTTTTCTCTAAATTAGACTACAATTGTCCTAAAACAACTATTTTTTTCATTTTTCCATAACTTTTCACCAAGATATTGAAATTCTACAAACAAGATATCGACGGAAAGCTGGTTCTATGTACTTCACAGTGGTGTAGGTTTTTTTTCCATATTTTTTTACAAGTACATTTTATTTCCAATTGAATTCAGATCTCCTATTTGGGCCTCCAGACTCATAACTTTTTTCTTGGATCTTCATTTTTCATGATTTTTGCAGCATCAAAAACGTATTAAGGAGCTCTATCATTGTGCACATGCATTTTTTCTAGATTCAACCCCATGTACTATTTATTTATTATTTTGCACATTTGGCATTGTGACTGATTAATTTGGAATCCTGAATCCTAGAGAGGTTATGTTAGTTTGGGAAGGCTTCATTTGCAGTATACATCATATTTAGGGGTTTCTAATTATTGTTAAAGGTTAATGTCTTTGTAATTTTGTAGATCTTTCATAGTTCATTATGGGGTTTTCATTTCATCCTTCTTTGATTATGTTGAAAGGGGGAACCTATAAAAAATAGAGAGATGGCATCATAAAACATCTCAGATGGCTTCATTTGTTGCCATTTTTGTATGATCTTGTTCCCCCTCTAGGTACAACTAATAAGATTTTTTCCTAGAATTGAAAAAGGGATCATGTGTTAGGAGTTATTGCTATGCATGTTGATGATGACATTTTGAATGCTATTGTTCATTTTGAGTGTCCTCATACTATTTGGACTAAAATTTGGGAGATATATGGAGATCTTTATACTCAACCATTCCTAGATGATCCTATTTCAGATTGGCTTGTGCCTCTTTATTTTTCAGACAGGATACTCTATGACTATGCTACTATGCGGGAGTTTGAGGATTTAGAATAATTTGAATCTTTAGATGAGGATGATGAGGTTTCTTTAGACGTTCCTTCTCCTTTGGATATGGTTGTACCTTCACCTTCAGTGATTCCTTATGCAAATACTTTGATTGAGGCTCCCATCATTCTTGTTTAGCAAGTCTATACATCTTTTCTTAGTGATTCATTGAGAACTTCTAGTGATCCATTTCAATAGGTATATCATTGTCTTCCTGATTGGGATTCCTATTTATCAAACATTGCATCCTTGTTTGTGGAGTAGATCATATTTCAGATTTGGAGGACACATTTGAGTGGTTATCTCTCCTCTTTGATGATAATCATTGCACAAATGTTGTCAAACCATTTTTGCTTTTGGATCTTGTTCAAAATTAATTTATGTTGTCCTGATTTGTCACCTTCTTCATTGATTGGGAATGTACTTGATTTGATTTCGACATCTTCATATTTAGTGGCTAATGAGATAGATGAGCCATTTTCAAAGAAATCATCATACATATTTATGCTTATTTATTTTAATTCCTATCCAGAATGAGAAGCATTCTTGCATTTGTACTTGGTTTTGTTTCTTTCGAAAGGGAGATAAGTTGCTTGTCGACATTGGATCATGCTTTATCTTTAAGCACTTACTATTTTTGTAGGAGATTACAAATTGTGGGGTGGCTACATAGTCTCTCTATTTCACTCTTATGGGGGGTATATTGATTGTAATATATATGTGATGGATGGTGTACTTGGGGGTATCATGGAGTCCTCCATCCTTCATCACTTGATTATTTATTTTATCTCTTTTAGGGAGGAGTTTTTACCCACTAGGCTTTCTCCTTTTCTCACATTTATGAGAGAGTTGCATTTGCATTTATACATGGGTACCTAAAATGACCTTGTAGTTGGGACCCATCTTTGCATATTTTTCATCATTTGCATAATAATATTCTCCCTAAGTTGCACTTAAGGGGGGTGTTGGTGTGAATATATGTTTTGTACCTAGTAATTTATCTTATTAGGGACTTGGGGGACTTACTCACATGTTAATTTTACTTGGGATATAAGATTCTTTCTAGAAGTATTAGTTGGATTTTTTAGAACTTATCGTACCTAGCTTTTAATGCTTGATTCCTAGGTAGTTAGGTTGTTAGTTGTCGCATGTCATAGGATTAAGACACATGAGAAACTAGCTACTATCTCCCAATCAAATACCATTGGGTAATGGACACGCTCAACCCTGTGAAATCAGGTGGAGTCGATGTCCTGTACTTGTTAACCTGCGAACAAAGATTACATCCACATGCATATTTGTATCATATAAAACACACCGTGAAGAGGGAATCACGGAATCGTAGGGCGCTCGCAAGCGAGTGATACAATCCTGTCCCCTTCACCAATACAATATTACCAACTAACGAATCTAACATCAATAATATTATCCAGACATAAAACATCATTAATTCAAATATTCACAATGCTAATCCAAAGCATGCCATAATGATAACATCAGAATAATTCACCATTACATCAAAATACATCATTCACATCGCTTTATAGTTAGTGATCAAATAGCAACCGAGTACCACGATCCAAGCACTAACAGAAATACAACATAACCAAACATGACACTATTCGATCCAAAGAGCAAAACGGAGGGGTATTACATCCTCCCCCCCTAGGGTCAGGCTTACTCCTGGAAGCCTGCAAAAACCCCTAGTGCAAACTCCATACAATCACATAAAGCCAAGGGTTCCAAACTGAACCACTCCAAACCTCAACATAAAACAACATCAACTCGAGCCATAAACAACTCAACCAAGTACACTGCCAATCCATACAGACTAATCGGGGGGGTGGGAGGCTGTTATGTAGCTAGGACCCACTACTCACCTTTGTGTGATGCCTATCTCTTGGAGGCTAATCACCTTACATGACAAGAGACAAGTCATGGTGGTCTTGTTTGGATGGTTTCACTTTATGTATGACCTAACACCATCAAGCCACTGATTGAGATATATTGTATGTGAGATGGATTTTGGCTCTCGGCTTATGGTTTTTGTGATATGGATATTGGTTCTTGGTTCATGGATTCTTCTATCATGGATTAACATGCTGCTTACCGGTGTCCAGATGGACCTTTGTGTAGCCTTGCGATGATTCCTGGTGATGTGTATTGGTTCATATGTGTATTATGTATGTTAATCCATGGTTATATGTTTTTGGAGACTAGGTTGCATGGCGGGGCGTTACACATGGTATCAGAGCCTCAGATTCATACACTGGGTTCTCTGGGTACATTGTGCCCACTAGGTTGTCCCTGTGAATCTGTTAGTGGAATTTTTAAGTGATCACGTGTTCATGGATTTTACTTTAGCATGATGTACTCTATGAAAAGAGTAGCGTGAAAGTAACCTGATAAAAGGTTATGTTTGGAAAGTTTTGTTACGTATCCCATGAGTTATGGAATTGGATGTTCCTATGGGATTTTGTTTGTAGTTGTACCCCTGTAACTGTAAGAAACTAGTAATTGTATCTTGTTTGAGAGTTGTGAATACCCCGTACTTTCTTTGTGTATCCTTGCGATGGTGATACTTGGTACCCATCTTTGAGGAAAAGTTATGCCTTGGTGTGGGATTTACCATACTATTAGGTGTGTGTGCATGTTTGTTACTTGATTGAGGACCAACTTGTGTGTGGTTGAAACTTATATATAAGAGTAACCAAGAGTAGTTCTTTTTCTTTTGGTTCTCTAGATCCTCAATCCGTAAAGGGATAGTAGCCGCCATAAGTTCCTTGGGTGGAGTGTGTAGCGTATGCATATCACGACATAGAGTGCCTTAGCTCAACCAATCCCGAGGAAACATAACCACTACTTTCCCTTATAATGGATCAGGATAATTGATCCATAAGTGTTAACCTAATCCCCACAGATTTGAGTACATCAGCATAGGTATGTTAGCTATGCCTGGACGTTCGTGGAGGCGTTGATCTGGCATAGCGAGTAAACCTCTTCTGTATGAGAGGTGAGACTCAGAGCCCCATAGTGACGTTATCGTATTACATCATGTATTTATACCATATCTTACTTGTGTTCTGACATGATGTACTGGATACGATTCCACACCCGACTGGTGTTTCGACACAGTGCTGGTGATGATGCTGTGTGATGACATGATTGCCACGTGCGTAGACACGTGAAGGCGCATTATGAGATTTTTTCTTTGTTAGCCTACTTGTGTGATGAGAATTATGGGGCCTCAACACTTGTAGAGGGATACTCATGGTTGCTTTGAACATGTTGGTCGAGTAGCATATGGGTAGATCCTAGCCATGTATATGTTTGGCTTTGGCGAGTATCTACGTGTGCCTTCTCCATGAGGTATCGCTATGCGGGGAGTGTTCTGCGCATGCCTACTTCCACGAAGCCATAGACATTCTACCATGCGGCAAATGACCAGTACGTGCCTTGTTCCAACTGGCATATGTCCATGCTGTGCGTTGACACAATGCAGGGTGTAGCCGAGGAGTACACCCTATGCCATGTGGTTGGTGCTTTCACTCCACACCACATGAGGGACTATCGTGATAGTCAGACGTTGTTTCCTCCTTCCTCATTGTTGGCTAGTATCTAGTCACACAGTGTTGTACAATGCAATTTTAAAGTGTGTGAACTTTCTTTGGATTATTGATGATTTTCAGTTGATTGTGAAGGCCGACACTTTGTTATATTTGAATGTGAAGGTTTAGCCACAACTTGTGATCTTATTTTCTTATAACCCTAGTGGTTATATATTTGATTCAGTGTTGAAATTATGCGCATTATTGCCTTATTGTTGAAATTGAGCTTTAATATTCTCTTCTTTATGAACTTGGTGGCTAAGCTAGTTATCATTGTGCTTTCAATGTTGACTATATGTTATATCGTGAATTCCTCTCCAAGGACGTATGAGACGAACTTGGTGAGTGTGTATGATGAAGTAGACGTAGGAAACGTAGAGGATGGGGTATGGGAGGCTATTATGCAGCTAGGACCCACTACTCACCTTTGTGTGATGACTATCTCTTGGAGGCTAATCACCTTACACGACAAGAGATAGGTCATGGTGGTCTTGTTTGGATGGTTTCACTTTATGTATGACCTAACACCATCAAGCCACTGATTGAGAGATATTGTATGTGAGATGGATTGATTTTGGCTCTCGGCTTATGGTTTTTGTGATATGGATATTGGTTCTTGGTTCATGGATTCTTCTATCATGGATTAGCATGTTGCTTACCGGTGTCCAGATGGACCTTTGTGTAGCCTTGTGATGATTCTTGGTGATGTGTATTGGTTCATATGTGTATTATGTACGTTAATCCATGGTTATATGTTTTTGGAGACTGGGTTGCATGGCGGGGCATTACAATAAGAGTATTTAATATGATCAAATAGTTCCTTGAATCCTAATATGAAGGTATATCAGAATATAAAACTAAACTAAGCAATATTCATGTTTACATGTTCATTATGTTTGTTTAAAATTCATCATAGCCTGTAAGTTCAATATTAGCAGAAATCAAATACAAATGCAAATTAATCATCATTAAAGCCATATCTATAGAAGATAAACCCTTTGGCCTCTGATCAGTCAAGGACTACATAGTCCGCCTAAGTTCAATGCCAATTTCCAATATAATGAGTCTATTTCCAGATTCAATATCAAGAAGGCATGGTTCCAACACATCAAGGGGGACTATGCACATTCCAATAAATAAAGCATATCAATTATTTTATAGATCAGTTGGGCATACAAGGTTCATGCAACATTGTCATGTTAGATTGAGGATAATTAAATATTAAAGCTAAGTGAGTAGTCTCACCTGATCTACTGTGTCTTCCCATGTCTCCCTATTCCTTAATCGTCTTCCTTCAACCTTATACTAGATTGATCATAGGATGAGGACAATTCATAAATATACATAATCTACTTATGTTTATATTAAAGAGCCGTCATTATTTATAAAGCTTAATAATTGCTGCAAGTATCATTATTGTATATTCACAAGTGATTCCCCTATCTACTTACCCATACATATATATATTTCCAACTGACTTCAATTTACAATTATTTCTTGACATGAATACATATATTTATATCTATATATATGTCTTTATATTTATTATATTTAACTTACAATTAATGTATACTTCTATTCTCTTCATTGCTGCAATCATTATTATAATTTCCAGCCAACCCTCCTATCTCCCCTATTATATTATAAGGGCTGTTGTGAACCATTATCTATTCCTTTTTATAAATTCCCCCCCTTTTCTCTCTCCCCTTCTTATCACTCTTCTATCTTAATGTCATGATGGGAAGGCCACATCTTTTTGAGGAGCCATGTCTTTTAGTTAATGACCAACATTTATTATTGTTTGTTTATTATCAATCGATGCCCATGTCTAAGCGTTGCCTTTCATAGACACTCTTTAATTAGTCATTTCTTTGGACCTTGATGATTTGTGTAAGGCTTAATTTATGGCCAGATTTTATATTGTAGTTTCTCATGCTTAGTTAGCCACTTTAATATATTCTTATCTTTGTTAAATGGTGGTCAACCAAGCTCTAAAATGGTTTTAGTTGTCATGCTTAGGGATTGGTGCTTGGTCCCATTAATATTTGTTTACTTTATTGTATATTTCATATTTGTTTATCTTAGTCAAAGTAGTATCTATTATTTTATTTCTTTGATGTTTATTTATTTGTATTTAATATTTCGTATTTTAATGATTAAAGTACAATAACAATATATTATTATTTTATTTCAATGTATTGCAATATTTTATATTGATGTATAAATATTTAGTATTTATTTTGGTAATCACAATATTATCTTTCTATAATATTCAATATCTATAATTTGGTATCCACAATATTATTATAATATTATCTTTGATAATAATACTTATAATAATATTAAAATGCAATTTATATTTATGTTTCTCATATTTATTTTATTTGTATTTAAATATTCACATTTGGGGTTACAATTATGGGGACATGACATACAAACATAATTCAGAAAATCAATATGCAGTCATTAGTACTTCATTTGTATTTACACATATTATGCAGCAAGAGTATTTAATATGATCAAATAGTTCCTTGAATCCTAATATGAAAGTATATCAGAATACAAAACTAAACTAAGCAATATTCATGTTTACATGTTCATTATGTTCGTTTGCAATTCATCATAGCCTGTAAGCTCAATATTAGCATAAATCAAATACAAATGCAAATTAATCATCATTAAAGCCATATCTATAGAAGATAAACCCTTTGGCCTCTGATCAGTCAAGGACTACATAGTTCGCCTAAGTTCAATGCCAATTTCCAGTATAATGAGTCTATTTCCAGATTCAATATCAAGAAGGCATGGTTCCAACACATCAAGGGGGACTATGCGCATTCCAATGAATAAAGCATATCAATTATTTTTAGTAATACATAGATCGGTTGGGCATACAAGGTTCATGCAACATTGTCATGTCAGATTGAGGACAATTAAATATTAAAGCTAAGTGAGTAGTCTCACCTGATCTACTGTGTCTTCCCATGTCTCCCTATTCCTTAATTGTCTTCCTTCAACCTTATACTGGATTGATCATAGGATGAGGACAATTCATAAATATACATAATCTACTTATGTTTATATTAAAGAGTCGTCATTATTTATAAAGCTTAATAATTGCTGCAAGTATCATTATTGTATATTCACAAGTGATTCCCCTATCTACTTACCCATACATATATATATTTCCAACTAACTTCAATTTACAATTATTTCTTGACATGAATACATATATTTATATGTATATATATGTCTTTATATTTATTATATTTAACTTACAATTAATGTATACTTCTATTCTCTTCACTGCTGCAATCATTATTATAATTTCCAGCCAGCCCTCCTATCTCCCCTATTATATTATAAGGGCTGTTGCAAACCATTATCTATTCCTTTTTTATAAATTCCCCCCATTTTCTCTCTCCCCTTCTTATCACTCTTCTATCTTAATGTCATGATGGGAAGGCCACATCTTTTTGAGGAGCCATGTCTTTTAGTTAATGACCAACATTTATGATTGTTTGTTTATTATCAATCAGTGCCCATGTCTAAGCGTTGCCTTTCATAGACACTCTTTAATTAGTCATTTCTTTGGACCTTGATGATTTGTGTAAGGCTTAATTTATGGCCAGATTTTATATTGTAGTTTCTCATGCTTAGTCAGCCACTTTAATATATTCTTATCTTTGTTAAATGGTGGTCAACCAAGCTCTAAAATGGTTTTAGTTGTCATGCTTAGGGATTGGTGCTTGGTCCCATTAATATTTGTTTACTTTATTGTATATTTCATATTTGTTTATCTTAGTCAAAGTAGTATCTATTATTTTATTTCTTTGATGTTTATTTATTTGTATTTAATATTTCGTATTTTAATGATTAAAGTACAATAACAATATATTATTATTTTATTTCAATGTATTGCAATATTTTATATTGATGTATAAATAGTTAGTATTTATTTTGGTAATCACAATATTATCTTTCTATAATATTCAATATCTATAATTTGGTATCCACAATATTATTATAATATTATCTTTGATAATAATACTTATAATAATATTAAAATGCAATTTATATTTATGTTTCTCATATTTATTTTATTTGTATTTAAATATTCACATTTGGGGTTACAATTATGGGGACATGACATACAAACATAATTCAAACAATCAATATGCAGTCATTAGTACTTCATTTGTATTTACACATATTATGCAACAAGAGTATTTAATATGATCAAATAGTTCCTTGAATCCTAATATGAAAGTATATCAAAATACAAAACTAAACTAAGCAATATTCATGTTTACATGTTCATTATGTTCGTTTGCAATTCATCATAGCCTGTAAGTTCAATATTAGCATAAATCAAATACAAATGCAAATTAATCATCATTAAAGCCATATCTATAGAACATAAACCCTTTGGCCTCTGATCAGTCAAGGACTACATAGTTCGCCTAAGTTCAATGCCAATTTCCAGTATAATGAGTCTATTTCCAGATTCAATATCAAGAAGGCATGGTTCCAACACATCAAGGGGGACTATGCGCATTCCAATGAATAAAGCATATCAATTATTTTTAGTAATACATAGATCGGTTGGGCATACAAGGTTCATGCAACATTGTCATGTCAGATTGAGGACAATTAAATATTAAAGCTAAGTGAGTAGTCTCACCTGATCTACTGTGTCTTCCCATGTCTCCCTATTCCTTAATTGTCTTCCTTCAACCTTATACTAGATTGATCATAGGATGAGGACAATTCATAAATATACATAATCTACTTATGTTTATATTAAAGAGTCGTCATTATTTATAAAGCTTAATAATTGCTGCAAGTATCATTATTGTATATTCACAAGTGATTCCCCTATCTACTTACCCATACATATATATATTTCCAACTGACTTCAATTTACAATTATTTCTTGACATGAATACATATATTTATATCTATATATATGTCTTTATATTTATTATATTTAACTTACAATTAATGTATACTTCTATTCTCTTCACTGCTGCAATCATTATTATAATTTCTAGCCAGCCCTCCTATCTCCCCTATTATATTATAAGGGCTGTTGCAAACCATTATCTATTCCTTTTTTATAAATTCCCCCCCTTTTCTCTCTCCCCTTCTTATCACTCTTCTATCTTAATGTCATGATGGGAAGGCCACATCTTTTTGAGGAGCCATGTCTTTTAGTTAATGACCAACATTTATGATTGTTTGTTTATTATCAATCGGTGCCCATGTCTAAGCGCCGCCTTTCATAGACACTCTTTAATTAGTCATTTCTTTGGACCTTGATGATTTGTGTAAGCCTTAATTTATGGCCAAATTTTATATTGTAGTTTCTCATGCTTAGTCAGCCACTTTAATATATTCTTATCTTTGTTAAATGGTGGTCAACCAAGCTCTAAAATGGTTTTAGTTATCATGCTTAGGGATCGGTGCTTGGTCCCATTAATATTTGTTTGTTTTATTTTATTTGTTTACTTTATTGTATATTTCATATTTGTTTATCTTAGTCAAAGTAGTATCTATTATTTTATTTCTTTGATGTTTATTTATTTGTATTTAATATTTCGTATTTTAATGATTAAAGTACAATAACAATATATTATTATATTATTTCAATGTATTGCAATATTTTATATTGATGTATAAATATTTAGTATTTATTTTGGTAATCACAATATTATCTTTCTATAATATTCAATATCTATAATTTGGTATCCACAATATTATTATAATATTATCTTTGATAATAATACTTATAATAATATTAAATTGCAATTTATATTTATGTTTCTCATATTTATTTTATTTGTATTTAAATATTCACATTTGGGGTTACAATTATGGGGACATGACAGTGGATCGCAGATTGTGGATGATAGTAGATACAACTTAATGAATCTCTTAAATGATCACGCTCTTCTTGACTTGGATCTCAAGGGTTCTTCTTTTACTTGGTCTAATAGGAAGATGGGAGATGCTCTCATCCAGGTGAAACTTGATCGTGATTTAGTGACCGCAGATTGGTTGATGTCTTACTCTTGCTCGCTCTCTTCTTTGACTAGATTGGGGTCAAATCATTTTCCTTTGTCTTTGTCTTTGGACCTTTTGGGAGGGAAAAAAATTCCTCAGATTTGAGAAGATGTGGACTTGTCATCTAGATATTAGTAATTTGGTTTCAGAATGGTGGAACATTTAGGTGGATGGTTCATCTATGTTCAAAATTTCTAAGAAGCTTGCTAATGTGAAGGATAATATTAGGAAATGGAATAGATCTTCCTTTGGTATTTTTCTTTTTGAAAAGGAGGGGGTGACTAAGGAGCTTAATGACGTGCAACATGCTATCCAAGTTTCTGGGTATGATCAAACCTTGGTTTTGAAAGAAATATTCTTCTTTCTAAATTGCATAATATTATGGTGAAGGAAGAGGAATTCTGGAAGCAGAGGTGTAGGATTATGTGGCTTAACAGTGGGGATAGGAGTTGGAAAAACAAGGATAGACAACTGAGAGGGTGGGGGGGGTGAATAAGTTGTCACAGGTTATTCAAACGTATTAGACTTTACTCAACTTATTCTTAGATCTGATGAAATAACATTAATCATAAGCAATCACCACATTAGAAACACACATAACACCAAGTTTTTTTTTCCTTGGAAACCTTGTTAGGGGAAAAACCACGGTGGAGGTTAATCCACAAGTTATACCCTACTAAAACTATAAGAGAAATGAATAATGGGAATGCACATGCATTCAGGCACATTGCCTAGAGCACACTGCTCAAAGAAGACACACTGTCTTACATGAAACTTTCAGATTAAATCCATCTAAAGAGATTGAATTGAGAAAGTAGCTTCTTCGAAAGCTTGATTACAGTTCCAGTTAGGCACAAAAACACTTCTTCACACTTCACTCAAACTTCTTCATACTCTGCTCTGCAATCAAATGATTTAATCTTTATTTGCACATAACACTTGCACACTTCACATACCACACACACGCACTTCTCAAATGAAGAAAACAATCGCTTTTATATATCCGCTACATGGAATTACATCAACAACTTCGTCAGCCAAAAATAAAGAATAGATGAATACAAACTGTCAGCCCAATTCATGAACAAATATCAATGCGCACCAATCGAAGTCGGTCACAACATAATGAAGACCTAAGAAACATCCTCAAACATTCCAAACATTCAAAAACTATTCCACAAGGATCTATAACCTGCTACAACCACCATGTCAGCCAAGAACATGAAAATCCTGAACACACAAAGGAAAAATCTTTGATCATGAGCACATCGATCAACACGTATGTGCAACAAGAATAGATCATGATCTAGAAACATCAACGAACATTGCAGGAGCATACACAATAACTCAAATTACCAGGATTACATTGTCTTCTTCTAGAAACACCAGCTATAGTAACATAATAACTATGGGAACACAGAAACTCACAACTTGATCCAATCTTGATACGTACCTCTGAAAATTCCAGAGGATAAACTAGATAGTCTTAGTAACAAACCATTTAATGTGCAACTTCTGAATATGAACATACTAAACTTTTCACCTCATTGAACTTCACAGCTTCACAGACAACTTCCAACATATTTATTATAATTTTTTCAATATCCTCGACATATACAACCTTCAAGACACCAATGCTAATAGTTTTGACATCAATGAAAACCACATATCTACAACACAACCACAACATCCAACAATCTCCCCCTTTGGCATTGATGACAACACATGATGTGAAAAATACTATCAACACAACTAGCTCTTCCATCAACAACAGTCTCCCCCTTAGATATTGCACTCTTCTCTCCTTTTTCTTTTTAGCTCTTCCAATATTACTCTTCTCCCTAAAGTTTTTCACATTACTCTTCTCCCCCTTTGACATCAATGGAAAAGGTACACAAGCTCTGAACCACATATTTGAATCATTTGACTACTCCCCCTGAGTAGTAGCCACCATAGCATCAATCTGAAATAAGATATGACTGTAAATGCATGGACTGATGCAAAGACTTGCATCTTAGTTTTGATTAGGAGGGGAAATCACCCCTAAGTACCCTCTGAGATACTCAAAGGTATCCTTAGGCAATGACTTAGTAAAGATGTCTGTAATTTTTTCCTTAGTAGGCACATACTCCAATATGACTTCTTTATCACTCACTTTGTCTCTCAAAAAGTGATATTTGATAGATATATGTTTTGTCTTCAAATGCAACACCAGATTCTTGGAAATGTTTATGGTACTTGAGTTATCACAAAATATAGAAATAGGCTCATCATACATAATTCTGATATCTCTCAGCATTTGCTTCATCCATTTGCAGTAGCAATATATTCTGCGTCAACATTAGATAAGGAAATGGAATTCTATTTTTTACCTAACCAAAACACCAAATTCTTCCCCAAGAAGAAGGCACCACCACTAGTACTTTTCCTGTCATCCACATCTCCTGCCCAATCTACATTAGTAAAGGCACTCAAGGTAAGATCATCATCTTTAGGATACCATAGGCCAAAATCAATTGTCCCTTTCAAGTATCTAAAAATTCTTTTTACAACAGTCACATGAAATTCCTTTGGATCAACTTGCTATCTAGCAACCATACATACAACATTCATGATGTTTGGTCTAGTTTGAGTCAAGTAAAGAAATCCATCGATCATTGACTTGTATCTTATCTGATTTTCCCAGGGAGAACCATCATTCTGTGTTAACTTGCATCTGGTTACCATGGGTGTACCAACAGGCTTTGAGTCTTCCATGCCAAACTTTTTTAGTAACTCTCTTACATTTTTGGATTGAGATATAAAGATTCCATTATCTAACTAAGTAATTTGCAATCCCAAAAAGAATTTCAGTTCTCCAATCATAGACATTTCAAATTCACTTTTCATTTCATCAGAAAACTTCATGCATAAGTCATCATCTCCTTCAAAAATGATGTCATCAACAAAGACTTCAATAATCAACTCTTTATCATGACCCATCTTAAAATACAAATTACTGTCAATAATACCTTTATTGAATCCAAGCTTCAACAAGTATCTATCTAGTCTAGCATACTAGGCTCTAGGGGCTTGCTTGAGTCCATACAATGCTTTCTTCATTTGGAAAACCATATCTCCCTTATCAGTCAGTTGAAATCCATCTGGTTGCTCAGCATATACTTCTTCTTCTAGCTCACCATTTAGAAATGTTGACTTTACATCCATTTGATACACTTTGTAGTTTTTAAAAGTAGCATAAGCAAGAAACAATCTTATAGCTTCAATTCTAGCAATAGGGGCAAAGGTTTCTTCAAAATCAATACCTTCCATCTGTGAGTACCCTTTACATACCAGTCTTGCTTTATTCCGAAAGACCCATTTGGTTCCAATCACATTTTTATCCCGAGGTTTGGGAACAAGAATCCATGTATCATTTTTCTCTATCTGCATCAATTCTTCCTTCATTGCTTCCATCCAATGTTCATCTTTACATGCTTCATTGACATTGTTGGGCTCAGTCTTGGAAATCAGACAATACTCTTCAGCAATTCTTCTTCTAGTCTGCACACCTTTGTTCTTATCCCCTATAATCTGATCTTTAGAATGATTTAGCTTTACATACCTCAGAAATTTGGGATTCTCTCAAACTTCTGGTTCTTCTATTCTTTCTTCTGCAATTTCACTAGCTTCTCCTTCTTGATTCACTTGATTCACCGAAACAATTTAAACTTGATTTTGTATTTGAGCATTCTTTCCTTTATTAGTACTGTCATGTCAATCATCTAAATCATATCCACAGTATCTAGATGATCTAGCAGTGTCCTCATCAACTCTGACATTTGCACTTTCAACCATTTCCTCAATCTTCTATTATAGCACCGGTAGGCCTTTCTTTTAGTAGAATAACCCAGAAAGATTCCTTCATCACTCCTAGCATCAAAATTTCCTATATACTCATCTCTCTTGATATAACATCTACTTCCAATTTTTTTGAAATATTTAACAGTAGGCTTATAACCAAACCACAGCTCAAAAGGAGTCTTACCAAAATTACCATTGACATTTACCTGGTTAATAGTATATACAACAGTGCTTACAACTTCTCTCCAATAGATATGAGGTACATTACCTTCCAACATCATAGTTCTAGCAACATCTATAATTATTCTATTCTTTCTCTCTGTAACATAGATTTTTTGGAGAATTCGCTACACAGATTAAGATGATCAAATCTAACGAATAATCTAAATCAAAACAACAAAGAACGAGTAAATGAACATAAAACAATTAACAAATAACTGAAAAGATCTCACCGAATATGCGTCCACTTCTTCGAATTATCTCGATTGTCCTTCTCCATTTTGCTATATCAGTATGCTTGCCCTCATATTTTCAATATTGATGCAAGCATAACCTTGTTGAATGTCTAAGCAAAATATCGAAGATTAATTTTCTTCTCAAAAGTATTGATTTCAGGAGGAGGAATAATGATAATGACAGGTCATTTTATAGATTTTGTATTTTCAAACGATCAACTCAGATTCAAAAGAGAGATCGACGAACGAGATTGATGAATGTCATGCGATGTGAGTTTTGTGTCAGTTAGAACGTGAGTTAAAATTTTTTGTAGGATAAAGATTAAATTAGAACGATAACTTAATCTTGTGTTAAGACTGTTCAAAAATAGAAAGAACACGAGTTCCAGATTAAATAAACAATTTAATCTTTAGTTAAGAGTCTTTGAAAATAGAAGAAATAGACTTTGAATGACAAAGACAAAGTTAGAACTCGAAGAATAAAGAGTTCGAATGCACACATGAATTAATTAATTAAATAAAGACATTTAATTAATAAACACGTTCATGCATATGAGTTAGAACCAATTAACTAACTAGTTGTGACAAAGAGTCCTCTCGTAGAGACCATCAAATATTGAATCCGGAGATAACTGGCGGATTTAAAATAGATCTGGAGTCAGAAGGTGAGTGAATTATTTAGATAACTGAACGATAGAAGAATGTGACATAAAGAATTAATTATGAATTAAATGTTAATTTAATTCAACATTTGAAATTGAAAGATTTAATTAAATAAATAATGTAGTTTATTTAATTGATTGTTGAAAAGGTTAAATGAATAATTAAATAATAAATATTTAATTATAGTTGAAATATGACAAAGGGGTAATTAAATAAATTATTTAATTAAGAAGGAGAATTAATTAGTTAGCGACATAATTAAATAAATATGATTTATTTAATTAATCCAATTGAATAAAGGTCATAATGAATTAATTAAAAAGGGTTATTTAATTAATAGAGGAAAAATATGTTAGAAAGGTAATTAAATAATAAACATTATTTAATCATGACCATGGATAATAGAAAATTATGTCGAAAGTGGTGCTCGCAGGCCTAGACAAATTTTCGATGTCTACAGTTTGCCCCTCTTTGATACAATGTCGTTTCGACGTTGTGTCAAAGAAAATATGCCTCGATCGTGCCCCAGTATGAAACAGGTTAGGGTATGCCCCCTCGGGAAAATTGACAAATTTTTGAAAAATTTCAAAAAAATCAGGAAATATTCCCGATAAGTCAACTTGATGGTAAAAAATGCTATGGAGTTGACGAAATTGAATTCAGAAGTCTTATGGACATGTACGGGTCAATAGAAGTTGGAAGGTTAAGTGGCCAATAGACAAGGTCAGAAGAAATGCCACCCAAACCCTAGGTATAAATAGAAATTAGGTTGAAAACCAATTCATTTGCACCCGGAAGAGTTGAAGAATTGAGAAATTTGCTCTGAGTATTAGACAAAGATGTCTCTAGTTCCCTACATTGCACATTGCGGATATCGGATCCAGAAATTCAGGCGGACAGTCAACGCAGGACCACCAATATGTACCCTAAAACGAGCTTTTGAAACTTCATTTTGCACGTAGTTTTAGGCACCTAAAAATTTAATTTGCACATGCGGTCTTTCACATTCAACGCATATGCGATCGTACACAATGAACCTGCCTGCGAAACGACGCATATGTTAAAATATGTCTAGGATAGGTTAAGTCATTTAGGAATTCAATGCAAATGATATAAAATGCACTACATTTGTAGTTGTGAATCGCATCTGCATTTAGGACAAACCCATATAGGATTATGCAACGCATATGATTTTTTGAAACGCATATGCATTTTGGTAGGTAGATTTGATAATGCACCGCATGTGAATGTTTGCAATGCATTTGCATTTGTTAGAAATGGTTTGGATTTTGTGCAACTCATATGAATGTGCGATACAAATGCTTGTAATGCAACACATTTGTATGAATGCACCGCATGTGCCATAGTGAGACGCATTTGGCTGGCAAATTTTCTGAATTTTTTTTTCTAAGAAAAACTTGAAAATTTTAACATCTTGGTTGAAATGAAGGTTGTTTTAGATCCTATCTATACTCGGGAGACACAACCTGATACCTTTGAGTTGAGATCCAAATTGGTCAGTGCAGAGACATGGTTATTATGGAGATTAGGTTTACAACATGTGTTGACTATGCCCACGATTCAGGCAAACAGAGGCATGTTGACCGCTTTGTGCGAGCGATGGCATTCTGAGACTTCATCATTTCATTTGCCAACTAGGGAGGCGACAATCACTTTAGAGGATGTTTATAGGATTCTGAGACTTCCCATTAGAGGAGAGCAGGTTATGTATGATACCCAGTGCGGATTTAGCAAGCTGACTAGATACTATGTGTATGATGACATTAGGAGTCTAGGGATAGAGAATTATGAGATCAGATGGCAAGTTTTGGTGGACAGGTACGAGAGGATTGATTGCATCCTATGTACATTGATAGGGGGTATAGTTCTTCTGGACCGGCGGGGTCATGGTTTTCCTATCAGGTGGGGAGAGATGCTGGTGGGGATGTTAGAGAGAGAGACTGTGTATGCCTGGGGTCCATGTTTGTTAGGCATGTTGTACTTCCATCTACATGATATAGTGTACAAAGATGCACAATCTATTAGTTGTCGTACCACTCTTCTCATGGTTTGGGCATGGGAGCACATTGTGGTATTTTGTTTTTTTGTTACTGCAGAGCGAGAGGGTAGATCTCCTTATGTTTTTCGGTATATGAGAAACATTACTCAGAGTCATGTCAGAGATAGGCTACTGGAGACATGCATTGGATATATTGGATCAGTTTACTTGGAGGCCATACATGGATTGTGAGAGATGGTCAGATGAGGATGGGCATTTGAATTTTTGTCGACAGACACAATACCTGATTGGTAGGACTATTTCTAGTGTACACATCATCAAGAGACACTTGCTTGCTCGGGTTTTGAGACAGTTTGGGGAGGTTCAAGATGAGCCTAGAGGTAGAGCAGAGTTTGCTCGATCTTCCTAAGAGGTTCCACACTGGGGGCCTGTGATACCGGTAGCTACTGCAGAGGAAAAGATTTGAGCATTATAGCCATTACAGTGGAGATGGAGAGGCAGAGCAGTAGATCCAGGGACAACAACTGCTTATGATAGATGGTGGGTAGAGCATTATCTGATTCCTTATACAGATCTGGACTAGCCGACACTAGTGGAGAGATGAGGTACAGGGCTGAGAGGGCGACGTAGAGGTAGAGGTGGTGGTAGGGGTGGTGGTGATGATGGCAGAGGTGGTGGTGGTAGATGAGGATGACGGGGATGGAGAGGTGGTCGAGTAGGTGGACTATCACCTATTTGAGAGGCAGAGGCCGAGGATGTACCGATGTTGGGCCTCAAAGGTGGAGCAGAGGCACAGGTTGGAGATGAGCATGCCGCCGAGGAGGCAGTAGTAGAGGACCATGCAAAGGTAGAGATTGGTAGAGAGGACCCTACAGAGGATGAGGAGGCTGATGTTGATATTGATCCTCTTGGTATTTTGGCAGGCTATGGGGAGGATGATATCGAGGAGGAGGTACCTATGGAGGAGCAGGAGAGAGAGATCTGAGATTGGATTGTAGAGGGGAGATGGGATGATGATGCCCCTAGGGACAATGATAGGGAGGCATTGGAGGAGAGGTTGAGACTGGTAACAATAGATCTGGATGCCTTGCAGGTAGAGAGAGATAGTGCTTTTACGGAGAGAGACTAGGCAGTAGCCCGGAGACAGGAGATAGAGCAGCAATTCACAGAGGTTAGACGACTTTGCAGTGGCACTTCATCTGATGGTATGGTTCATGAGCTAGTCAAATCAGTAGAGAGAGCTACCTATTACAGGGATCTATATGATTTAGTGGTGCCAGTAGAGAGATGAGGTCCTAGCTTTTCAGAGGTTCGCAACCACAAATCACAAAGTAGGAGTCAGACTAGGACACAAAGTATAGAGGGTGTGGTAGGACCACCAAGGACACGTCCGTATGATAGGCCTTCCACCTCACAGAGAGTACCTCTGAGGTAGTTTCCTCCACCTTCACCATGTGACAGTAGTGGTAGTGGGACACGTTGACACTGTTATATTTGTACTGTATTTTGATCAAAGAGCCTATGAGCTCATTTTTATTTATGGATACATTCTGACATTGTATTGTGACACGGTATTTTGAGCGATATATATGATTTTGATGGCTTCTATATGATACACAGTTCTATTTTATGGTGATGCATTGCTTCTATATGATTATATTTCCTAGATGATGTATGTATATGTGTTATGAATGAATGTTTCTACATGTGATGAGTTTATGCAGTCTATGATGTTATGATGTCTTTATTTACTTATGATAATGGAATGCAATGTTCTATATGATGTTATCTATATGTGATGGTTATATACATGCAATGTTTTCATTATGTACCTAATGATGATGGAATGCCTATTATGCAATGATTTCGTAGATATGCAATGAAGATGTTAATGTTCCTATTTGTTTGAAATGCAATGTAACTATAGTACTACATTGTTTACCTAATGCTTATAGAATGTATGCATATACAAATTATCTAATGTTTTCGTTGTGTCACAGGACTTTAACATTATTTCAGAAAAGAGAAATGTTAGCACAGATGAATTCAGAATGTTAGTAAGAAACAGTGAAGGTGGTTGATTGAAAAACATATGATCTTTGACATTTTTCCATATATGCTAAGCTTGTTTTTTTATCATCATTGGGCAGGACATGACACAAATAGATAGTACACACCATGATATGAGATAGACCATAGTGTACAAAGTCATCCATCTACGAAAATAGACAGTCGTAGACAAGGAGTGTCTTAACTCATACTAAGGACAATATTGCCCTAGTCATTTTGTCTTAACAAACCACATACAACAAACAAATAAAAGACGGGTCATGAGATGTCATGGCTCCTCTAAATACTTGATAGGAAATCCTTGAGAAAATTAGTAACATGACTCAAAAACCAAAGTTTAAAAGACAGTTGATAGACAACAACCAAAGAAAAAGAGTCCCGAGACATCCTTGCTTCTCTAAATCCTTCAAGGGACATCCTTGAGAAAGCTAGTAACCAGACTCATGCATAAATCAATAAGAAAGATAAGACAAAATAAGATATAAATTCATAAAGCCAAATAAAATTATTCACCAAAACTTGATCTTGTGGGATTTTTTGATGTTTGACATAGCGCAATGTGAGGGATGACACATATTGCAATAAGGCGTTGAGTCTGGTTTCGACTTGGTGACTATCTGTGTAAGGCATGACAAAGTCTGGTTTCAAAAAGACACATACCGTATAATACGTTGGAGCTTGATGAGGTTGATGCGACAAGCTACATGAGGCTATGACAATTTGATGGTGTTCGTTGACAAGAAAGACATATCTTGCTAAGACATAAGTTGATCACTTTGACAATGTGTTTGATATTGACTTGATGACAGTTTGAGATGTTTACCTTGTTGGTGCATGAATTGTTTTGATTCCTTGACTAATTTGATTGTGTGTGCGTGTATTGACCATGTATGACTTGAGATGATATACCCTAAAGGACTGACCTAATGTGGCCTTGAGGGTTCATCGGTTGATTAGCCTTGCCTCCGTTGTACATGCAGAGACCTCATAGTTCAACCAAACTTTAACTGACATAATTGACTGAAAATATGTACTTAAGTTGATGATATGCAATGTGTGTGATAGTGAATGTGATAAAAACTATTGGACTGACCTAGTGCAGTCTCGGGAGCTCATCAATTGATTAGCCTTGTCTACTTTGTACATGCAGAGACCTCGTAGTTTGACACAACCAATGACTTTGAATATACAAAGAGTCATGATTTTAATGTATGTGATACATGACAAACCTAGATAGACAGATCTAATGCCTCAGGGGCACATCAACAGATGGCCTTGCCTATGTCCAGTCGCAGAGGCAACGTAGTTCGACTATGTCTACGACTGACTTAACATGACTGACTCTGACTCTGTTTTTGGGATTTTCTGACATGTTTTGATTTTTTTGTCTTTTTGAAGTTTTCTAATGTTTTTGGATTTTTTAAGGATATTTTTTGATGGTGTAATGCTATGTACAAGGTCCTCATGGCACAGAATAAGGATTTGCCCCCAGTCGGGAATAAGACCTGCGAGATGGAGTAAGGAATTTGATGGAATGAACTTGATGTCAATCATTCCAAGCAATGGATAGGACAACCATTTATTATGAGGGATGGTGTAAAAGTCTGATTGGAATGATGGTAGATGAAAGAGCGAGTTTGACTACACATGATGCCTGTTTGCCAGGTTTTCACCATGGTACTTATCCATAGCGCCACCGAAGTGGTTTTCACTATTGGACGAATTATTTCTCTTTACTGTTTTGTTGATTTTTCAATTTTTTTTTGGTGTTACAAAGACGCATGTTTGCCAGGTTTTCATCAAGGTAACCATTTTTTGGTTTTTGCATTTTTTTGTATTTTTCCGATTAAGACAAAAACTCTCAGAAGCTATGCATAGAACCTCTTCAGATGAAGGCTGTTGATTGGTGACAAAAGTGGCTCTCCTTTAGGGGTAGAGTGTTGGTACGCTCCTTATCCAAAAGCTTCTGTGAAAATATAAGGCCCTAACTAGTTAGGTTCAAACTTACCTGGCTTTTCTCATTTAGCTTGATTCTTGGGATTCTCCATTAAAACCAAGTCACCAATGTCAAAGTGTCTATTTATAACTTTCCTATTATAGCTACGATGAAGACGATTCTAATATGCTTGCAAATGGTCTAGTGCTTTCTATCTTCGTTCATCTAGTAATTCTAACTCTTGTAATCTGGATACATGGTATTCTTCATCATCAATGTGACCTTTCAAGGATACCCTCAGGGAAGGAATTTCAACCTCAATAGGTAAGATAGTTTCAAATCCGAATACTAAGGAGTATGGAGTGGCGCTAGTGGGAGTACAGATACTTGTGTGGTAAGCCCATAAGGTAGGATTTAGCTGTAGGTGCCAGTCACGACCAACGTCATTGACAATCTTTTTTAGGATTCTAACAATGGTTTTATTAGATGCCTTGGCTTGGCCATCACCTTGTGGGTAATATGGGGTGGAAAAATGATGTTTGATATGGAACTCTTCACATAAATGGCATACTTCTTGGTTTTTGAATGGGCGGCCATTGTCTGTGATAATGGATTGGGGTACACCATACCGACAAATGATATAGTTTAGGATAAACTTGGATATTTGTGTGCCGATGATGTAGGTCATGGGAATAGCTTTGATCCATTTGGTGAAGTATTCGGTGGCGGTTATGATGAATTTATGGTCGTTGGATGATGGAGGGTGTATCTTACCTATGAGGTCAAGTCCCCATTGGGAAAAGGGCCATGGTGATGTAATCGGATGAAGCTCCTATGCTGGTGCTCTTATCAAATTCCCGTGTATTTGACACTGTCTACATTTTTTTACAAAGATATATGAGTCTTTTTCCATTGTAGGCCAATAATAACCTAATCTCATAATCTTATGGGCTAAAGTAGGACCACTTGAATGGGATCCACATATACCCTCATGCACTGCTCGCAAGGTTGTTTGTGCTTCTTTAGCATTGAGACATCTCATTAGGGTGTTATCTAAGGTACGTCTATATAGGGTATCTCCGATGATGGTGTATTTAGCTAACTTACGGATAAAGTTTCTACGTTGGTTGTTTGACAGGTCTAAAGGTAAGGTTTGGTCATTTAGATAGTCAAATATGTCTTTGTACCAAGGGGGAGTAGGACCAACAATCGTACACACCATCACAGAATCAAGGACATCATAGGCATGGACCAACAACTGTTCAACCAAAAACTCAAACTTAGGCACGTTGCTCGGAATATCCAATAAGGAACCCACGGTCGCCATAGAATTTGCAGCCCTGTTCTGAATATGTGGTATTTGTTGAAAGGTAATGTCATCAAAGTACTGCTTGAAACTATCGACCATGCGCTTGTAGGGGGGAAAGTTTCTCATCCTTAATCTCATTATATTCATTTACTTTCCAGATTGCTAGCTGAGAATCGCCAAAAAAATGTAGACTCTTAATCTTCCACTGGGTTGCCATTCTTTATCTTGTCACTAAGGCTTCATACTCTGCTATGTTATTGGTGCAAGGGAAAGCAATCCTGAATGATTTAGGAATAGTATCACCCTGAGGTGTAACAAATAGGATACCTGCTCCTAAACCACGATTTGTATGTGACCCGTCAAATTATAATTTCCATTTGGTTCTAGTGTCAACTGTGAAGATAAATTCATCAGGAAAATTTGCCACTAAAGGATGGTCTTCCTTCATGGGTGCATCTGCTAACTAATCTGCAATCACTTGTCCTTTAATATCCTTCCTCTCCACATATTGGATGTCATACTCACTAAGTATCATAACCCAATTAGCCAATCGGCCTGTTAATGCTGCTTTACATAGGAGATATTTGAGGGGATCCAATCTTTGCGACCAACATTGTTTGGCGATTTAGCATATAGTGCTGAAGTTTTTGAGTAGCAAAGACTACTGCAAGACAGGCACGTTCTATGTTGCTATAATTTAATTCATATCCTACCAAGGTACGACTGATGTAATACACTTCTCTTTCATGACCTTGATCATCGTTTTGTGCGAGAAGAGCTCCTAATGTTGACTGAGTTGCTAAATTGTATAGTATCAATGGTTTTCCATCTATAGGTGGCATTAAGATAGGTGGAGTGAGTAGATAATCCTTAATCTGTTGGAAAGCTTCCTGAAATTTAGGTTTCCAAACAAATGGTACTCCTTTCTTGAGTAAATGTTGAAACGGGTGTATTTTTTCTGCCTGTTGTACAATGAAACACTTGATAGATTGTAATCTTCCCTGTATTGTTCTTAGTTGACCAATACTAACTGTAGACACGTAAAATATACATGCACCTGATTCTGATCCTACTATCATCATTTCGTCTTGAATCATACTCTTAGTTTATCAACACCTTTCATCCCTTAATTAAATAAATCATTATTTATTTAATTAGGTCTTTCTCCCCTAGTGATTAAATTAATCAATTTAATTTAATTAATCATCTTTCTCTGTTTATTTAAATAATTCATTTTATTTAAATTAAATCTCTAAAGTCCTCTTATTAAATTGAATAAATTAAAACATTATTTAATTTAATCTAACATATTCCTTCTTAGTTAAATAAATCAAAATGATTTATTTAATTAATCATTTCCTCTCAATTTGATTTAAATCAATTCATAAATTTAAGTCTAAATTGTCACATCTCCTAATTCCTCATTAAATTAATCAAATCTTTGATTAAGTTAATCCCTATCACTAAAATCCTCTAGACAATGCAACTTGCACAATAAATCAATTGCTTTGATTTATTTAATGGCCTATTTTCTCTCAACATGGCATTAAAAGGGAATATTCCCTCAATTTGAATTCAAAATTCAAATGGGCTTGGTCCTTCCAACAAGGCATTCAATGCCTCTTACATGTCCTTGTGCATTGAGCTAAGTGACATTAACTCCATTCTTCTCTCCCCCCAACATGTCACATTCAAAATTCAAATTTGAATCCAATGACATTTATCATGCACATTGACCAAAATGTGCTCATTCCTCAACCATTCACATCTTGACAAATGGCACTTGGCCATTGGATGTTGAATGATCCCACATTGCTCAATTTCATTCATTCTTCCAATTTGAAATCTATAAATGAGAGACTCTTCCTCTCATTCAAGCATCCAAAATTTGAGTAAACTTACTATACTCAACTTCATCCTCATCCACAATCATATGCAAAGTTACTCTCTTCACATTGAGAGCCAATTTTTCCCATTTCAATGAACCATTAATCATCTTTGAAGATTTGCAACAAGGTTATGCTCAAATCTCTTTGGAGATTTGACCATTTCTCAATCACACACCATTGCTACTTAGGAATTGGGAAAGGGCCAATTGCAACACTTCATTGGCACCAATTCTCCCATAAGATCATCATGCTATTAGCTTAATTAGGATTGAATCTCTTTTATTTAAAGTTTATTGTGTTCTTCATTTCCTAATTTAGTTTGAATAGATGGATTTTATGGGGAATCCCTCATACTTGTTTACATGCATTTGATCTAACAACTAATGTGTTTTGTTACTCTTGTGCATTCGCAGGTTTAGGGGTTCACACTAACTAGAGGAGGCATTTCTACGATAGCTCTTACCTTCTCTGGATCTACTTCAATGCCTCTTCTGGAAATTATATACCCTAGAAGTTTTCCTGATTTCACTCCAAAGACACACTTCTTTGGATTTAGCCTGACATTGTAATTCTCTAGCCTTTGGAATATCTTGTCTAGAACTTTCAAATGATCTGCCTTTTTTTTTGATTTAGCTATAATTTCATCGACATAATCTTCCATGAGAGTATGTACAAAGTCATGGAAAATAGTAGTCATTGCTCGTTGATAGGTAGCTCTTGCATTTTTAAGCCCAAAAGGCATAAAAATCCAACAGTATGTGCCCCATGGACATGTGAAAGCTGTCTTGTGTTGGTCTTCAACTATGATTTCGATTTGGTTATATCCAGAGAAACCATCCATGAGGGATAGCATCTCGTATCCTGCTGTAAGATCTACTATCATGTCTATGTTCGGCAAAGGGAAGTCATCCTTAGGACATGCCTTGTTGGTGTCTCTAAAGTATGTACAAATGCGGATGCCCCCAGTTGGTTTAGTCAGTGGCACAAGATTTGAAATCCAGTTTGCATAGTCTATGGTTTTTATGAATCCGACAAACAAGAGTTTCTTAAGTTCTGCTTTGACTAGTAGAGCAATATATGGATGCATTTTCCTTAACTTCTGTTTGATGGGCTTAATACCTAGCTGTAATGGTAGATGGTGCAATATTAGGTCTAGATCCAGCCCAGGCATGTCAGCATATGACCGTGCAAATTTTATCTGTATCTTTGTGAAGAAGTCTTAAAATTCTTGTTTTTCTGTCCCTGTCAAAGAGGCTGCAAAGTATATGTTCCGAGGGTGTTCTTCTGTGTTTATGTTGACTTCAATAGACTCTTCTACTAGCATTGGTGACTTTTCCTGTTCAACTGGGAGGATATTTAAACCTCCATCCTTGGGTGCCTTAGAGAGGTTTTCGCCCTCAGATACGTCCTTTATTTTGACTGTTTCTTCATCCAAAGGTGCCTTTCGGTTTTCACCTAGGGACTTGTCATTTTTCTCATTTTCATCATTTTTCTTTTTATTTTCATTTTTGTGACTAGAGGTGTAAATAGACTCCCCAAAATATGCTTTGTCATCCAAGTCTATGGTAAAACCAACTTTATGATCCCCTCTTGGTATGCCTTCTCAAAGTCCCATGAACTCAACTATTGCTTCATCGTTCTCAAATGTGTCTAAGATGGGTGTACCTTGTTGATCCCAGTCGATAAGTTGGGGATATATGAGAGGCATGTCATCATTAGAGTTATCAAAGGTGGAAGCTGACAAGGTGAATATGGAATGGTTGACATGGTCATAGAAGTTTTGGACTAACTCCTTGTTCTTTTTCCTATGGGTAGGTAAACTCTGATGTGGGACTATTGCAATGGCTAGGTCGTCAGAAGATGGTTCATCAGGTGCCCAAGATGCATGATCAAGGGTTTCCCAATAATAGTGCTTAAGCCATTCTTCTTTGGACAAGGACTTATTATTATAGGGACTAGATGACTTTGGTAAAGGTTTTATCATTTGGTCCAATTCTCCAAATAGATTATCTAGGTTCGTGGTACTGGTAGAGGAAAGGGAATCTCATTCACAATCGCTTGAGCTGGGAGATTCATCGTAAACATGGGGAAGTGGTTTTTGAGATATCTCGATGTCTGCATAAGCACTCACTTCCTCTTGAAATGGTGACGAAGTAGTAGGAAAACCAATTCTAAGCGGTTGAAACCCTAGCCTTAAGTATTTCGGTCATGGCGAGACAATGATTGGTTTTGTCCTTCAATTTTGATGTAGTCCTAACCCACTATGCCCATCATAGCCTTTGCTTTGCATCATCTTAAAGCCTTTTCCATATTGATTCTTAGCTATTTGGATAGACGGTGAGGGGTATTCATTGTCTTCCTGGTACAACTAGGAGGTAATATCACCTTGATCCACAATTTCTTCACTTAACTCTCCCCATTTGGTCAATTTCATTGTAGGGGGAACATGAAATGTGACTACTAACTATCTTCTATCTGCCATGGGTAAGCCATATGCCTTAGGTGGAACCAGATGACTGACACAGTATGATGCCTTCATGTAATATTCTCCATAGCCCTTGTCTTGGATCTCGACCTTAGGAGTGGATGATGTTGGTTTGAATGAAATGGACTTGGTAAGATGTGATGGATCGACATATAGGGATAAAGTGGATGAAGAAGCTTCTTGGTTAATCGGTACCTACCGTTGTGGAATTTCCCTTAGGCTTGTACAATATTGAAAAGGATCTGGATCACCATCAATCATGATCTTGGTGCCATTATACGAGAATTTAAGACATTGGTGATATGTGGAAGGTACGGCTTTCATTGCGTGTATCCAAGGTCTACCTAACAAAAGGTTATACGGAAGGGTGAGATCCAAGACTTGGAAGCTGGTGTTCATAACTGCTGGGCCAATTTTGATAGGGAGTGTGACAACTCCTTTGGATGATCTTATCTCATCATCATAAGCCTTGATGACTATACTCTTAGAGGTGTCTACACACTCTTTTGAGAATCCTAATGCCTTAACCAATTTTAGGGTACACAGGTTCAAACTTGCTCCTCCATCTACCAAGACTCGTTTGACTTTGGTTTCATGGACTAGGACTTCAAAATGTAATGGGTCATTATGATCAGTCTTTTCAGTTAAGTAATCTTGTTGGGAAAATGTGGCATGATGTGAGTTGGTTAGATATCCCACCATTTCTTTGAAACAATTGACATCTAAGTCTGTAGGAATAGTCATGTTCTGTAAGGCTTTGTCGAGAATGGCTCGATTCTCAGGTGATAAAGTCAATAGTTCCAAAATGGATATCTGTGCGGGGGTTTTTCTCACTTGATCAAGTAGATTGTACTTAGACTTGGAAGATTGTGTAGGTGGCTCAGAAGAAGGACCTGGAAGAATTATCTTAGTTCTATGTGTGTTTACAACACATTCCAGATGCTTCTTAATGATAATGGTATGGGCATTTTCATTTGCAGCTCGGAGGTGATTTATGATCTTTCCTTTACCATAGTCATACTTGGTATTGGCATAATTAGCTGATGGAGTATTCTTGGTTCCCAAACTAGAGGCCTTTCCTTTCGTGTGGTCATGTAATGGGTCTGTGAAGACCTTATGATCACTGTTCTTGGTATTTTTCTGCCCATTGACCTCTATGGTTCCGTTTTCAACAAAGTCTTGTATAATATTCTTTAGTTGTCGACATTGTTGTAGGTTGTGTCCTTTTGTTTGATGATAGTCACAATAGGTGTTATCGTCCCACCATGAAGGTTTAAACTATCTAGGATCATACTCTCTTGGTTCCAAAGGTTTAATGAAATCATGTTTAATCAAATCTTTGAAAATTGTCTCGATTGGTTGCCCCAAAGGGGTAAATTCACGTCTAGGAAATCTCTTTTGTGGTCGTCGTTGTTGTGAATTTTGGACAAAATTTGCTATTTGATCTGGACTATTCATCATGTCTTGATTGGGGTTGTAACCTCTAATTGTGATAACTGGTCCCATATGTATGGTGTTAGCATCAACAATGCTGTCATTTGTAAAATTGTTGTTTCTAGACTAGAACTTGTTTCTATCATTGGGAATGTTTTGATGTTGAATCACTGGGTTTCTGCCTGGTACTTTAATTTCTCCTTTGTCAATAAGGCCTTTTTCAAGGATGATGCCCTTTTGTACCAAGTCTAGGAATGAAGTACAACAATGTACCCTTAAGTCACCTCTTAGTTGTGGATTGATGTTTTCAAGGAATATCGTGACCTTTTGTTTTTCTAGTTTTTCAACTAGACATCTGCTAGCTAGACTTCTCCATCTTTGGAAGAAAGTGGTGAAATTTTCTTCGTATTCTTGTGTTGTGTGGCACAAGGTAACTATTGTCACTTCATTATCTATGTTAAAGGCAAAGTGTTCGACAAACTTCTCAGCTAATTCACCCCAGGATCGTATGACATATGGTAATTTAGATAACCATTCCAGTGCTATCCCGATAAGGGTTCACGAAAATAGTCTCATCAAGTATGTGGGGTCATATGATATATCCATGCATGTCGTAGAGAATTCTCTAATGTGTTCTAAAGGATTCTACTTAGGAAAATTTGATATAATGTATCCATGGGGGAAGGGTGTCATGTAAAGCGCTTTGTCAAAAGGACATGGACATAGATCTTGCACTAAGATAGTTCATTTGCCTAACATAGACACGTTGTCCATTTGTTGTTGAAGCATTTGCATTTGGTTTTGGAGAACATCTACTTGTGTCAAGGACATGTTGTTTGCGTTGTTTGGATCAATGTAGGTGTTCTGAAATGCTATGTTCTGTGATGGGTTGTGATTTGGCGAGGGAATATATCCTGTTAGAATGTTCTGATTTGGTGTGGGGATATTTTCTGTCTAAATGCTCTGATTTGGTATAGGAATTTTTCCTGTCTAAATGTTCTGATTTGGTATAGGAATATTCATGCCAACTTTGGATCGCTTACCAGTAGTGTTCGTGCCAAAGGGGTTTGATGAAGTTTCTCCCGTAGTAAATTGTAAACCTTGAGTTAGATTGAAAGGGATTGTGCTTACAATTGATGATATTTGAGTAGGTATGCTAGTTGGTCTTGTTGTGGTTATTTGGGGAATATAAACACTTGACGTCACAGTTTGTGTTGGTTGAATAGATGATGTTTTCAAAGTATGAATATCAAATCCTGGTGGTAGTGTGGCACCTTATACTAGCAACTTTGCTAGATATCATTGGGGATCATTTGCCAAACACTCATCCATAAAGGATGCAAATTCAGGATCTTGTACTATAGCATCTATGTCTTCAGCATAAATTTGTCCATGTGTGTCTCTAGTGACGTGTTTTTCAAGGAAAGGTTTGTGTGGTCTCTCTTTTCCTGATGGTTGACTTTTGAAAGGATTGATAAATTCATAGGGCCCGACATTGCTTTATGTTTCTTTTTAGACCTTGTTTCAACCATGAAAAGTTGCTCAAAATGGGGTAATGCAAACTATGTCTAAAAATTGGTATGTCCTATTTCTATGTTTTTTGGATTTTTTGACAATAAAGGATGTTGCTAAAGATTTCTAAAATGACATATACTAAGATTACGTATGGTAGGATGGACAATATGCAAAATCTCGAGTAGACTATGACGGTAAAATGATTCTAAGATGGGTATAACCTACCTCCTATGGAATAAATGCATGCAATGATTTGAGTTGACCAAGGAACCTGATTGTAGGACAAAGACAGTTGAAAAGGTGAATTTCCCAAACTAGACTGTTGAGTTGGAAAGATTCACAAATAGGACCAAAGTGACTAGGTTCAATGATAGTGACAAATCGGAGCATGAACGTATCCAATGATGAGGAAATTTATCTATTCTATGATATGCAATTTCCTAGGAAGTGTCCAAATGCATGCAACTTAGGATGACTATCACTAGGACGTATATGACACCTAATAATGCAAGGTTTTGAGAATTTTTTTCTAGTTTCTATCCAAGGTTGATCTTAAGAAACAAAAGCAAAAATGACAGTTATGCTTTTGGACTCGGTTTTACAGTTTTCTCAGTTTTCTGTTGATAGTCAAATGCGGTTCATCTATCAGATGCCGTTCTATTTTTGACAGATGCATTTCAGTTTTCTGATGTGGTGATTTGACTAAAACAGGTTGTAAATGTTGACAGGCAATTGCAGTTTTCTGATAGATGCGGTTTAATGTATTGCAGATGCGACTCACAGTAATAGTTGTGACTCAGAATATGGATTTTGTGAACCAAAAATTGACTCAAGATTTGACAGTTGCGGTGCAGTATCTAAACTCTATAAAATCGGACTTTGTTGACAGACACTTGCGGTGACTAAAATGATAGTTGCGACTCTCTAGGACAGATGCGGTTCTAAAAATGACAGTCTCAATTTTTTTTGATAGTTGCGGTTTTATGAAGATGTTTTTTCGACTGACTCTATTTGATGATCAAGTTGTTTGACAAATACAACAAAAATAAGCACATAATACAATGAGTTTTTAGTTTGTAGTGATAGATCTGTTAAAATCAGAAAACATTTACAACCTAGGGCTGTGTTGGATAATACTTGTTGAGTTCTTACTTGGATAAATCCAGCTACGTATATTCAAGGCGGATGACTAGTAGCTTGACCCCACTGGCTCCCCTCCACGACACTCACTTATACAGGGCAGCCAAGCTACTGTACCCATGAAACTCCCATGGAATACATTTTATCTCCACACATGAACCGTAAATATGTAAGACAGCTTCACAGGTCTGAACCTGCTGCACCAGCAAATAGAAAGGATTTTGGCAAACTATAACAATTTGGCTTTTTAATTCGGGCACCCATTTAGAAGAGCCATGCGAGAAGCAATATCATCCTAGTTCTATAGAGGTTAGGCTCTGTAGGTTTTTAGATACCACAAGGGTACTGGGGAGTCAAGTGCTGGTCCATTGGGATCCTCGTAATACTGAGTTTTCCTCGAGTATTAAAATTTGTATACCGATTGGGAGTCATTGGCGATAAGCGCATAACCGGTTTTGAGTCATCTTGGGGTGAGTACTTTTTCCCACCAAGACAAGCCCAAGTTCTAGAGTCAGTAATCATTTCTCTTACACCCAGGATTGCATAAATGTGCAAGGCGAGAGGATACTTCGATATACTAAATCAGGGTTCTATCTAAATAAATTCAGGCATGAAAAACACACGTTCTTTTTAAACCCAAACGACAATTTTCTAAACTACCAAACAAAAAGCTTTAAAAAAAAAAAGTCTTCATTAGGTCATGCATGCAAACTGATTAGTAGTTCCCTTTGTGTCTTCGCCTTTCGTCCTGCAGAAAATATGTTTTTGGTTTTTTATTTAGTCTTCTATGCTTCATCCTGCAAAAAAAATTTACTCCTCTAAACACAGCTGCAAACAAACATTAGCGAAAAAATGAAATAATAAAAAAAATGAAAAAAGAAAACACGAATGTACGAAAGTTAATAAAAAAGTGAAAAATCTATTACCAGGTAGATGCAGCTTTTCAAGCCACAGATGCGTCACGATGTTGATAGGTGGATGCGGTTCAATGTTGACAAGCGGATGCGGTACAAAATGTCTCGGATGCATTGCAGAAGGTCAGATGCATCGCAGGATGTATCAGATGCGGCTTGCGAATACGGATGCGTTGTTTATTCAAGCGGATGCAGTGTGCCGTATGATAAACTACAAAATAAAAAATGGAAAGCAAAAAGTATTGTACGAATTTGAAGCGTGATTCACGTCAGGTTCACCAAATGTAACATAGATTTTTTGGAGAATTTTCTGCATAGATTAAGATGGTCAAATCTAACAAATAATCTAAATCAAAACAACAAAGAATGAGTAAATGAACATAAAACAATTAACAAATAACTGAAAAGGTATCACCGAATATGCATCCACTTCTTCGAATTATCTCGATTGTCCTTCTCCATTTTGTTGTATTAGTATTCTTGCCCTCAGGTTTTCAGTATTGATGCAAGCATAACTTTGTTGAATGTCTAAGCAAAATATCGAAGATTAAATTTCTTCTCAAAAGTATTGATTTCGGGAGGAGGAATAATGATAACGACAGGTCATTTTATAGATTTTGGATTTTCAAACCATTGGCTCAGATTCAAAAGATAACTCAATCTTGTGTCAAGATTGTTCAAAAATAGAAAGAACGCGAGTTCTAGATTAAATACACAATTTAATCTTTAGTTAAGAGTCTTCGAAAATAGAAGAAATAGACTTTCAATGAAAGACAAAGTTAGAACTCGAAGAATAAAGAGTTTGAATGCACACATGAATTAATTAATTAAATATTCATGCATATGAGTTAGAACTAGTTAACTGACTTGTTATGAGAGAGAGTCCTCTCGCAGAGACGATCAGATATCGAATCCGGAGATAACTGGTGGATTTAAAATAGATTTGGAGTAAGAAGGTGAGTGAATGATTTAGATAACTGGATGATAGAAGAATGTGACATAAAGAATTAATTATGAATTAAATGTTAATTTAATTCAACATTCGAAATTGAAAGATTTAATTAAATAAATAATGTAATTTATTTAATTGACTGTTGAAAAGGTTAAATGAATAATTAAATAATAAATATTTAATTATAGTTGAAATATGACAAGGGGGTAATTAAATAATAAATTATTTAATTAAGAAGGATAATTAATTAGTTAGTGACATAATTAAATAAATATGATTTATTTAATTAATCTAGTTGAATAAAGGTCATAATGAATTAATTAAAAAGGGTTATTTAATTAATAGAGGAAAGATGTGTTAGAGAGGTAATTAAATAATAAACATTATTTAATCATGACCATGGATAATAGAAAATTATGTTGAAAGTGGTGCTTGCAGGCCTAGACCAATTTTCAGTGTCTACACTCTCTACAAATCCATTCTGTTGAGGAGTCCGGGGAGCAGATAACTATATTTTGATTCCATGCTCTTCACATAAAGAATTGAACTCCCGGGAAGTGAATTCACCACCTCTATCTGACCTTAAGCATTTAATCTTCAAGCCTGTCTCATTCTCGGCCATAACTTTGTAACTTTTGAAATTTTCTAGTGCTTCATGTTTTTCTCTCAAGAAAGCAACCCATATCATCCTAGAGTAATCATCAATAAGCAACATAAAGTACCTTTCTCCTTGTAGACTTCTAATTATGGAGGGACCACATAGATCAATATGCACCAGCTCCAGTACTCCATTGGAATGATGCTATTTTCTTTGAAAAGAAACTCTAATCTGCTTTCCCATCTGACATTCCTTGCATATGGTGTTAGTAGGCTTCACTAGCTTAGGAAGATCTCTAACTGCTTGAGTGGAGCTTACTTTGAAAATGTTATCAAAATTCACAAGACACAACCTCCTATTCCATAACCATCTCTCATCAACTTGAGAATTTAAACAACTTTCACTAGCAGTACTCAGGTGAAAAATGTTACCTCTTGTTTTTGTACCTGAAGCAATTACATTTCCAAAAGTTCCTAGTATCCTGCACTTTCCATCTTTGAACTAAAGATTGTATCCCTTGTTGACCATCTGTCCAACACTCAACAGATTATGCTTCAAGACTTCTACATAAAGAACATCATCAGTATTATGTTTACCACCAAGAGAAATAGTGCCTCTGCCACAAATCATACCAACATTGTTGTCTCCAAATCTTACAACACCATCGTTATATTTTTCCAAGCTTACAAACTTGTTTTTGCCACCAGTCATATGATGTGAGCATTCATTGTCAATCACCCACTCATCCTTTTCTTCAATTCTGGCTGCAAGAGATTTCTCAACATTATTATTACTAGTAGATTCTGTGGACACCAGACTATTTTCCTTGATAGCAATGAATACCCATCCATCTTCATTTCCATTTTATTTATCAGATTCATCATTAGTAACACCTTCTTTAGCATAATAACATTTCTTTTTAAATCTAGGCTTGTCAGGTTTGGACCTAGGAACTCTTTCAGGACACCTTGATGCAAAATGACCAATCTTATTGCAAGAGAAACATTTAATAGGCAACTTTCCTTTATACTTACCTTGTCCTCTGGCTTCTCTTTTCACAATCAATGCTTCCAACTCTTCTAACTCTCTTTCTTCATCTTCAATCTATTTCATCTCATATTCATACTTGAATGTTCTTCTGGAACTTTCTCCTAGATCATATCTCTGTTGGTTTCTTCTAGATACAATAGCTTTAAATGCATATTCTATCTTAGGGGTAGACTCACCAAATTCACTCAACTCAAAGGCAACAAGCTTACCAATTAACATATCTCTTGTCACATTTGTTACTGTCTTGAGCTCTTCAATAACATGAGATTTCATTTTGTAAGAAGTGGGCAATGATCTGAGTACTTTAGCCACAATCTCTTCTTCATCCAAGGTTCCACCAACACATCTAATACCCATCACTAGTTCATTTACTTTTTGCATGAAAGAAATAATGTTTTCATCTTCACTCATTTTCATGTTTTCCCACTTGCCTTTCATACTTTGTAGCTTAGCAACTTTCACTTGTGCATCTCCTTCATACAATATTTCCAGCTTCTTCCAAATCTCATGTGCTATTCTCAAACCCATCACATTTGTCATCTTTGAATTTGTCAGAGCACTCAATAATGCTTATATAGCCCTGATATTAGTTTCAACTTCTTTGATCTCATCAAGAGTAGAGGGACCATTTTGAGGAATAACATATTTTTTCCTTGTAATCTTCCAGAAGGGTTCACCAATGCACTTCAAATGACACTCCATTCTAGCCTTCCACAAAGAGTAGTTTGTTCCATCAAATCTAGGACTATTCTTCTTGTATGATTCCATCTCAAATCACCTCAAGCTATTAAACTTCTTTCAGAGGAACCTTCTCTGATACCAATTATTGGAAAAACAAGGATAGACAACTGAGAGGGGGGTGAATCAGTTGTCATAGATTATTCAAACTTATTAGACTTTACTCAACTTATTCTCAGATCTGATGAAAGAACATTAAGCATAAACAATCACCACATTAGAAACACACATAACACCAAGATTTTTTTTGTGTGAAAACCATTTTAGGGGAAAAACCACGATGGAGATTAATCCACAAGTTATACCCTATTAAAAGTATAAGAGAAATGAATAATGAGAATGCACATGCATTCAGGCACAATGCCTAGAGCACACTGCTCAAAGAAGACACATTGTCTTACATGAAACTTTTAGATTAAATCCATCTGAAGAGATTGAACTGAGAAAGTAGCTTCTTCAAAAGCTTGATTACTGTTCCAATTAGGCACATAAACACTTTTTCACACTTCGCTCAAACTTATTCATACTCTGATCTACAATCGAATGATCTGATCTTTATTCACACATAACACTTGCAAACTTCTCATACCACACACACACAGTTCTCAAATGAAGAAAATAATCTCTCTTATATATTCGCTACATGAAATTACATCAACAACTTTGTCGGCCAAAAATAAAGAATAGATGAATACAAAATGTCAGCCCAATTCATGAACAAATCTCAATGTGCACCAACCGAAGTTGGTCGCAACATAATGAAGATCTAAAAGAACATCCTCGAATGTGGCAAACATTCAAAAATTAATCGACAAGGATCCACAACACGCTACAACCACCATGTAGGCCAAGAACATGAAAAGCCCGTACACACAAAGGAAAAATCTTTGATCACGAGCACATCGATCAACACAGACATGCACCAAGGATAGAGAATGATCTAGAAACACCAATGAACATTGCAGGAGCATACACAACAACTCAAATTACTAGGATTACATTATCTTCTTCCAGAAACACCAGCTACAGTAACAAAATAACTGTAGGAACACATAAACTCACAACTTGCTCCAATCTTGATGCGTACCTCTAAAAATTCTGGAGGATAAACTAGATAGGCTCAACAACAAACCCTTTAATGCGTAACTTCTAAATATCAGCATACTAAACTTTTCACCTCACTGAACTTCACAGCTTCACAGACAACTTCCAACATATTTATTATAATTTTCTCAATATCCTTGACATATACAACCTTCAAGACACCAATGCTAATAGTGTTGACATCAATGACAACTACTTATCAAAAACACAACCACAACATCCAACAAGAGGAATACAAAGTTTTTTCACTTGTCTACTCTAAAGCACAGGGCTAACAATCACATTAAATTAATAAACTTGAATAATCAAGTTCTGGAAAATGATGGTGATCTACAAAATGCCGCCTCCTCTTACTTCTCTAATTTTCTCATGGTGGAGGGGGAGCTTGATTTGGATTGTTAGGTGGAATTTTTTTGGGACATCCCTCAGATCATTGATGCTGATACTAATAGGTAGTTGGTGGGAATTTCGTCGACAAAGGAAATTAGAAGTGTTGTGTTCTCCTTTTAAGGGAATAAGGCACCAGGCCCGAATGGCTTCCACATGCTTTTCTTTCAGTTCTTTTGGGAAATTATTGCCAAGGAGGTGGTTGTGGCTACTAAAGAATTTTTCAGGACTGGATCTCTTCTAAAGGAATTGAATTCCTCTTTTATTGTCTTGGTCCCTAAGAAACCAGGGGCTTCTTCTTTTGATGAATTCCGTCCTATTAGTTTATGTAATTTGATCTATAAGATATTTTCTAAGGTGTTGGCGGTTAGGTTGCAAAGCGTTCTGCCCTGTCTCATTTCTCCTTAACAAAATGGGTTTGTGGCGGGTAGGAAAATTTTGGATTCCATTCTCTCGGTTCATGAGAACATTCAGTCCTTAACTGTCAATAAGCATGCTAGGTTTATTCTGAAGCTTGACTTACTTAAAGCCTATTATAGAATTGATTGGGGCTTTCTTTCCAAGATTATGCTGTCATTTGGCTTTACAAAGAAGATGGTGATTCTTATGCTTCAATTAATTTCAACTCCTCGATTCTTTGTCCTTGTCAATGGGTCATCTTCTCCTTTGTTTGGCTGCTCTAGGGGTCTTAGGCAAGGGGTTCCGATTTCTCTCTTTTTTTTTATCATTATGGTGGAATCTTTGGGGCGTCTTATTCAGAGATTTATTAACTCAAGGGCTATGGTTGGATTATCCCCTTCTTCCAACAATTTGATTTGTTCCCATCAACAATTTTTGTATGAATCTCTCATGCTAGGGGAGTCCTCTATTAAGGAAGCCAGGGCTATTAAGCTAATTTTGTACAAGTATGAAACTGCTTTTGGGTATAAGGTTAGCTTACCCAAGAGTGTGATCTTCTTTTTTAATACTCCGGCTCATAGGCAGATTAATATTGCTAAAATTTTGCAGTGCCAGATTGGTGATCTCCCAACCTCTTATTTGGGGCTCCCCTTGTGTTCGAATGTTCTTGAGTTCTTATGGCGGGGGCTAATTGATAAGTTTAACTCTAAATTAGTTGGTTGTAAGGGAGCGGTGCTGACCCAAGCTGGGAAAGTGCAACTGATTAAGTCTACTCTCCAAAATCTCCCTGTTTATGTTCTTAGTTTATTCCTTATGCCTAGGAAATTTGTGGATAAATTGGAAGGAATTCAAAAAAACTTCCTTTGATCCAATGTTGAGGATAGGAGAAGAATTCACTTGGTTGCCTGGGATGATGTTTGCAAAAATAAAAAGGCTGGTGGACTTGGAATCCACAAAATCCGTGAGTTTAATTATATTGCCCTTTTGGGTAAATAGTTGTGGAAGTTATTCTCTGCTAAGAGTGAATGGGTGCAAATTTCTTGGAGCAAGTACTTATGTGGTGTTGATTCTATGAGAGAATTTTTGAAACTTGACTTTTCTCCCCCTTCTAGGTCTACTCTTTCGAATTGTATGGTCAAGGTTGGAAGGCTTTTATCTAAGGGGCTTTTCTGGCTGCTGGGAAATGTTAGAAAGATTATATTTTGGGAGGACAGTTGGATTGGAAATAGACCACTTAAAGATGAGCCATGGGTTCAACCTCTTATGGAAGATTGTTTGCGATGGTTTGGTAGATTTTTTGCTGATTATATTGTTGAATGATGTTGGAAAAGGGTGCATGATGCTGATCCGAGGTTGGAGGCCCTGTATAAGGTTCCATCCCTAGTCCATATCCCTTCAATCCCCTCTATTGATAATTTTTTTTGGAAACCTTCTTCTAATGGTAACTTTTCTATTGCTTTGGCTTTTCATATTAATGATTCTATTGCTGGCCCTGCCCCTTTTTGGGCCTCTGTTTGATCTTCAAGATTGACTCCTAAGGTTAATATTTTCTTCTTTTATCCCATAACAAGGTATTAACAACTGACAACAAGAGAGGTTTTATGTTGTCCAACAGGTGCTTTCTGTGTGAAGAAGAGGTTGAGGATTCCCTCCATTTGCTAAATGGTTGTAGTTTTGCTAGAGGTGTGTGGGCACATGTGCTTCATCTTTGGAATATTAGTTGGGTGTTCCCTGCTTTGATTAAGGACTTGTGGTATCAATAGATCTTCCCTACTTCTAACCCTACTCTGTAGGTTTTGTGGTCTCTCTCTTTGCCTCATATTGCTTGGGGATTATGGCTTGAACGTAATAACAAGATCTTCAAGAACTCTACTCTCCCTGCTATCTCAGTAGTCTATAAAATATTCATGGCTATTAAAGAAACTTTTGTGGCTGGGATATATTTTCATAATGGGTAGAAGATAATGTTGAGTCAATATGATTTGTTTGTTGCACATAAGTGGAAGTTTCCTTGTGATATCTCCCTCCTAGTTAATAAAGGGAAAGCTTCTAGAGAGAATGTTTCTCGGAAGGCTCCTCTGGATGGTTGGGTTAAGGTGAACTTTGATGGAGCGGCTAAAATAAATTCAGGACCTGCTGGTTGTGGGGGAGTGATTAGAAATTCTAACGGTAGGCTTGTTTCTGTGGTGGCACTCCCTTTGGGAACCCAGACAAACCACAATGTGGAAGTGGTTGCTGCCTATTATGGAATCAAACTGGCTCAAAAGAAAGGATTTAAGAAAGTTTGGCTTGAGGGGGATTCTTTTAATATCATTAATAATTTGAAAAAGTGTGCTACCTCCTCTTGGACTATTGAAAATTTGATTAAGGATTCCATTGATATTCTTAATTCTTTTGATGATTATTATATCTCTCATATTTTGAGAGAAGGAAATAGTTTGGTTGATATCTTTGCTAATTTGGGGGTTAGAGGGGCTCGAGAGTGGGATTTGAATGAACCTCTACCTATAGAGGCTATTGTCACCATTAATCATGATGCCCAAATCTAAGGTGATTTATGATCTTGTAAGGCTTTGGGCGTGCATGTTTGTCATCACGTGGAAGGTTATAATATGGAGGAGTGGTAACCAGGTTTTGGCTTGCGCTGATGGTACTAAGGGAGATATCCATAGGGATCGGATTACTATGTTAATAAATCACCTCTGCCACATCTCTTTTCTCACCGGATTGTGGGCATTCTCAGTGTTTCTTTCTCGAGAAGTTTCTTCACTGCTCTGAGAGTTGTAAATATTTTTGACTTTGTTAGTTCAATTGCCATGGGCGGAGAAAAAAATCATGCGGAGCCTTTCTCATGTGATATAATAAAGAAGAAATTGGAGGTATGGAAAATTATTGAGAAGGGAGGGTTGACACCTTATCTTGAGAGACTTCATGGTAATAACCTTCAGACGACTGCTCTGTTTGCCAAAAATTGGAATAACAAGGTTTTGAAACTTGGAGGTAAGAAGTTTGATGTTAACAAAGGCCTCATAGCCCACATTAGTGGTTTGTCGATGGATGGTATGAAGTTCTTCAGAGACAAGAAAAAAGCACATAATGCCATGAAAATATTCTTCAAAGGAGAGGAAGCCCAGGACCTTTAAGTGGCAAAGAGTGGGGGTTATAAGAAGAAAACTATCAAGGCCTTGTGAGGGGATGTAGCAGAGGAGGTAATGCAGTTCATTTCTCTTGAAGGCCAATATTTTGTGATAAATGCTCATCACTTTGTATTACTTAACCATTTTTGTCACAAGAAAAGGATTTCCTTTCCCTTTTACCTTTTGGCCTCTCTAGATGTTGGCATAATTGACCATAAGAAAAATCCGAAGAACCCTGTTCTTCATGTGGGGTTGATCCTCCTTATTTTTGATTATGCCAAAGCCTTTGAGGTGTTCAAGCCACTTACTACCCCTAAGGATGTGCAACAAAAGTAGGAGAAGGGTCATGAGATGGTTTATGAGGAGGAATTGGCCTGAAAAAAAAGGAAAAATGGAAGCTTATCTTGGAAAAAGAGTCGGCAGCGGAGGATGACGTGAATTTTGTGTTGGACTCTCTCACTACTATGGATGAAGATATGAGATCCCTTGCTCTGGGGAAGCGAAAAAAAGAGGATCCGAGCCCTAATAAGGGTTATGGCACTTGTAGCGAAGAGCTTGCTGATGATATGTTGAGTCAGAGTAGAAAGGAGATGAAGGATACGGCTGGGGAGGTGTCATTGCCTCCCCATGTTCTGAAAAAAAGGGAGATGATTGTGGGTGATAGTAAGAAGAAGGTGGTGAGGTCTACAAGTAAAATGATGGAGCTAGATATTCCTCTTAAAATAGTCGGCAAACAAGATGTTGTGGGGTCTCTGAACAAGGTTAAGGAACAAGATGATGTGGTCTCTTTGGGTGGGCTTAAGGATTTGAAGAAGGAAAAGAAGGTTGTGGTTGATGTGGGGTAGGTTGTTGTGGACTCTCTTGTGATGGACTTAGATAGGTAGATGAAAATGATGGTGGTTGCTGTTGAGATTGTGGAGTCCATTCGAAAAATCAAAACATTGACTACGATGCCGAATGGTGTTGATAAGGGTAAGGATGTTGTTGTGGATGTGGATAAGGTTAGCTCCTTGCATGAGGATAGTGATGAGGGTAAATTTTTTTTTAAAATTGATAAAGAAAATATTGTTGGTGTTTTGGGAGCCGCCAAAGAGGGTTCCATTGTTTTTTATAAGCTTTTTAAATGGATTTTCCATGATCTTAATATGATTAATGTGAAAGTGAGGGGTGTTTTGAGCAAAGTGGAGGATTCCTTTGTTTAGAATCAAATTGATGATCTGATGAATTCCCTGAAAATTGTGGTGGTGGAAACACTTCTGATGAAGTAGAATCTTGAAGGAATAGTCCTCACCTTGGAAAATCACATTGAAAGGATATATGCTAATATGGATAAAGGAAGGGAGGGGAACAAATCTAGGTTTAATGCCAAATCTGTTGGTATTACTTCCCCTGTGGATAGTGTTAAAAATGGTAAGGATGTTGATGATAATGACGCTAATGGCAAGATGATGGAAGAGGAGAAGCTTGGTGATAAGGGTGGAGATAAGGGTTTTGTTTTGATTAGTGAGGTGAAATCGGGTGAGCCTGGGGTTAGGACCCGTAACAAGACCAAAGCTTAGGTAGGTGCTCCTGCTCATGATCTATCTGTTGCTAGGGATGAAGGCTTAAAGAATGCAGCATGTGATGTGGAGGCTGTAGATATCCTAAAAAATATGTAATGCTATTGGGTGGGGTCCTACTTTTTGCTAACTTTTTGTTGTGGACTTTCTGTGTTTGGGCTGTTATGCTTTAGTTGATTATGTTATTCGTTTCAACTAATTTTTGTGTAAAGGGTTCCGAGCCCCTTCAAAACCCATTTTTTACCTCTAATAAAAACATTTAAATCATTAAAATGAAAGTAATTAATATCTCATAATAATAATAAAATAGTAAATCTAAAAGGATTAATATAACCCAATCATACAAAAATATCACACATCCCATATATTCATATAGTCATGTTGAATTATAATGTCATCACAATATGTTATTCATATCAAAAAGTATGATAATAAACAAATACAATATTATTCATAATCATTATTTTGACATAGTTCAAAGCACCAACATAGTTAGCCTATCAAAACACTCATATGAATTATTCCTAAATTAACACTTACAACACTAAAAAAACATCACAATAGCCAAAAGTGGCCCATAACAATAACCATCAACATATGGATACATTATATACAAGGCATAAGGTAGTACATTCAATATCATATACATCACACATCAATATCCCAATGCATGCACCTGCATAGATTATTTATTTTCCAAAAAGATCTTTAAAACATGCTACAACATGAGCATCATAGAGCCTTGGGGAAATAAGAGACATGAAACCTTGATGAAGGGATAATCCACCCAACATCCACATAGAATACAACAACAAATGTCAACATAAAAATGCAAGAAAGAAACCTACCTGCTTTCAATTACTTTTAGAAAATGAAATTGTAGATTCAAAAATTAAAATGATGCAACAACAAGGGCTTGATTCACTATAAGTAAAATCAACTCTCTAAGAGCCACAACTTTTACTAAAGGATCCACCTCTCATAAACTCTATTCAATCCTTTATTTGGTATCAATAACTACCTTAAAATGTTTTGGAAATTGTAACTCTTCCTTTTGTTTTGGCACCAAAAGTTTAATCATTCATTTTCTCGCCCAAAAATACATTTTATTGAAATTTACTTTTTGGTGGTGTAGCTTCCTAGAGCCATAAATTTTTACTCAAGTACCAATTTTCTATTATAATATATTGTTGGAAAGCTCTCAAAGATAATATTTGCAATGTTGAAATGATTTAAAGATCATTTCATCCACTTTTTGAGTTTTTTCAAGGCTTCTAATGAATTTAAATTTGAGTTTGAAGTTGTATTGGATAAATTTTTTGGGATGAAAAATTTAATATCTCCCAAATGATATAATATAATTATATGAATCTTTTGCTATCAGATACTTTGATGCAGGAGCATCCATGGCAGTTGGCAATCCTATGTCAAGCAAAAAGATCTAATTTTTGTTTAGCATTTTTGAATTTTTGGTGAGTCAATTTTGGTTTGAAATTCATGTTAATAGGTGGCAAGTGAATTATCTTTGATTAAATAAACTTGTCAAATAAATTTCCATTGCACATTGACAAGTTGATATTGTGGGTGAAAAAGCAAAAAGCAGTTTAAAAAAATTTAATTGTAAAATATTTAAAAATCAATATGAGGCATTGGGATTTGAAATATGTAGCTTTAAAACACTCAATAATTATTCCTAAAAAGTAGGGATCGAGGAAGTGGGCACCCAGGACTTGCTTTGATTTTCTTCTTTTTCAGGAGTTAAAAGAGGAGAATAAAAAAAGTGAAACTCCTATCTTTGGTGGGGCTGTTGGAAATGAATTTTTAATTGTTTTAAATGATTTTTGAGGGGATTTAATGTGAATATGTAGGAAGTGGTGTCCCATATTGGAGAAGGCTAAATCAAGTTCATGAAATCAATTCTAGGACAGGTGGTGTTGAGAATCATAAAACCATGATCCATTAAAGAAGTTTTGAAGAGGAATTTTAGAGGCAAAGAAGAGGGAGGCGTAGAATTCTAAGGGAGAGCTTGTTGGAGTGTTTTTTGTAGGTTTGAAATGATTTATAACAGTCCATTAAAGTTTCAAACCATATGGGTTGAAGCTACAGGAGTTTCAGGTGGAGTTGAGGTGCTGGAAGATGAATTAGTTTGCAAGAGCTCACATAGTTGAGCATAGTTTGATCTTGAATGTATTTATTTTACATATCAAAAGTTTGTAAGGAGTTTAATTTATTTATATCAGTCCATAGATGACTATAATTCATGTGAGTTCAAATTTCTTAAATTAAGCAATTTAATGTTTTCATTTGCAAACAATTTGTGAGGTTTAATTTGCAAGTTTTTATTTCTGTTTTAGCAATTGTTGTGAGGATTTTAGAGAGGGTTTTGAGAGTGTATGAACCCCTCTCTACATTAGTGGTATTAGATCAAAAGATCCTAAGTGTGTGAATAGACCACCAAAGAGAAGTAGTTTTCACTAGGATTGATCTTGTAGGTGTGTAGAAAAATGAATGGGAGATGAGCCCATTGTGGTAGAGGTAGAGGTAGAGGAAGAACGAAAATTTTTGTCCATGATGATGATTTTAGAGCTTTGAGAATACAAGTGGAATCATTTCAAGAAGAAATAAGAATATGGTTTTCATGGAGAAGGGAACCAAAAAGTGATGAGGAAGAAGAAGAAGCTTTAGAGAATGCCATCCAAACAATTGAGCAAGGAGACAAAGTTTTAGTAGTTGTCAGGGATCCGTTGTTGAGAGTCCTATCAAAAATGGGGAAAAGACCAAATATTGATGTTCCTAACATTAATGAAAATTTAAATCCAAAAGAACTTATAGATTGGATAAATAATATGGAGGAGTACTTTGAGTTTGAAGAAGTTGGAGACCCAAACAAAGAGATTTTCCAAGACAATATTGAAGGGACATGCTTCAATCTGGTGGAGAGAAATTCTGTTGGAAAGAGGAAGAAAAGGGAAGGAGAAAATCACAAGGTAGGAAAAAATCATAGAGAAAATGAAAATTCAATTCATTCCAATGGATTATGAGTTGGATTTTCTCAAGAAAATGCAAGGGTTGAAGCAAGGAACAAAAAAAGTGAAAGAACATATAGAGGAGTTTCATAGGATCTTGATTAGAACAGGACATGTTGAAGCAACTAAGGAGAAGATTACATGATACATTAATGGTTTGAGGCCGAGTGTACAAGAGGTGCCGACTTTGGTGAGAGTTTACATAATGGAAGATGCATATCAAATTTCCTTAAAAATTGAGGAAAGAATGAAAAAAATTTATGAATGTAAGCAAAGAGGAAGAGGTTGTGATGAGGAGGTTGAAGGAAGAACATATGGAGATGATAGTAATAAAAAAAAATTAGAAAAAATAAGACCAAGGAAACAACAAAAATCAAAGATATGATGACTCATATGGTCCTAGAGATGAAAATACAAGAGGTAGAGGAAGATCAGGTAGAGGTTTTGGAAGATAAAAATTTAGAGGACCTATTTTAAGTGTGAAGAAGAAGGTCACAGAGCATATGGTTGTCCTCATAAAGAGGAAAGATTGAGAAGAAGATCAGAAAATCATAATAGAGCAGAAAATGTGAATAAGGAAGATGTAGGATCATCACATTCCAAAGAAGCAGAAGATGGTGAAACTTTAATGGCAAGGAGAACCCTCTTGAATGCAGATGATAAATCAATACAAAGGAAAAGTTTGTTTAGAACAAGATGCAAGTTCTAAAACAAGGTATCTAATGTTATCATAGATGGAGGTAGCCCATACAATCTTGTTTCCGAAGAGATGGTGAGAAAATTGCAGCTAGAGAGAAGAAGGCATCCACATTTGTATAGGATAACATGGCTACAAGATGATAGGAAAGTTTTGATTAACGAAATTGTTTTGGTAAATCTTAATATAGGTGATTATAGAGATGAAATTTTATGTGATATTATTCCTATGAATGCTTGTCATGTTTTGTTACGAAGGCCTTGGCAATTTGATAGGAAGGTGATGCATGATGGTTATGCCAACACATACACATTGACGAAGGATGAAGTGAAACACAAATTGAATCCATTGAAAGAAGAAATGGGTAAGGTTTTCAGCAATGCAAGGTCTTTTTTGGTTGATGAAATTAGAATTTTAGATGTTATGAAGTATGAATATGTTGGTTTTGGTAACACTAACCATGATGAAGGTGAGAAGGGCGATTTGTTCACTCAGATTGAAGATAATATATCAAATGGAATGAAGGTAGAAGAAGAGGTTAAGGTACAATATTATTTTATTGTCTCCTTTGATGAGAAAGAGAGTGAAGGAATATATAATTTTTTTGTAGTATAAATTACTTGTGATAAAGTTGAATTGGAAGAGTGGAGTGTGAGGGTTAATGAAGAGTTTTTTGAAGAATACTTGTTTGAGAATAGTGGAGGTGAAAATGTTTTGTTTAGTAGTCATGATTCCTTGTCATGTAATGTGAAAATTGAGTCTTTTGATGGTAGTACTAATTCTGTTCAGAGTGAAGGAAACCAAGTTGTAGTAGTTTCATGTCTTTTAGAAGACATTGAAAAAGAGGAATTTCAAGAAGGGGATGTGGTGGAAAGAGATGGGAAATGTAGAACATAAAATGAGTAAAAGAAAAACATTTTTTTGATGAAGGAAGAGGTATCATCTTGATTGTTAATTCTAATTTTGATGAAGTATATTGTTTGGAAAATAAATTTAATGCTTTGAATTATATGACGGGTAGTAGAGAAAGGATGGGACATGGTAATGTTGTAAGATTGAAAAAATTGGTGCATAGAAATATTCCAGTGGACAAGGCAATGAAGTGAATCCAAGATAGGCACAATGTCTACAAATTTTTTTGAGTGCAACTCATAAAACATTTTTTTTTATCGTGGGTGTCTTCAATGCAGGAGCATCCATGGTAGTTGGCAATCATGTGTCAAACAAAAATATTTAATTTTTGAATTTTTGGTGTAAGTCAATTTTGGTTTTAAATTAATGTTAATAGGTGGCAAATGAATTATCTTTGATTAAATAAACTTTTCAAATAAATTTCCATTGCACATTAACAAGTTTACATTTGTGGGTGCCCAGGACTTGCTTTGATTTTTTGTTTTTTCAAGAGTTAAAAGAGGAGAATAAAAAAAGTGAAACTCCTATCTTTGGTGGGGCTGCTGGAAATGAATTTTTAATTGTTTTAAATTTATTTTGAGGGGATTTAATGTGAAACTATAGGAATTGGTGTCCCATATTGTAGAAGGATAAATAAAGTTCATGAAATCAATTCCAAGACAGGTAGTGTTGAGAATCAGAAAACCATGATTCATTAAGAAGTTTTAAAGAGGAATTTTGGAGGCAAAGGAGAGGGGGGAGTAGCATTCTCAAGGAGAGTTTTTTGGAGTATTTTTTGTACGTTTGGACTGATTTATAACAGTTCATTAAAGTTTCAGACCATATGGGTTGAAGTTACATGAGTTTTAGGTGGAGTTGAGGTGTTGAAAGATGAATTAGTTTGCAAGAGCTCACATAGTTGAGCATAGTTTGATCTTGAATGCATTTATTTTGCATATCAAAAGTTTTTAAGGAGTTTAATTGCTGTATATCAATTCATATATGATTGAAACTCATGCGAATCAAAGTTTCTTAAACTAGCCAATTTAGTGTTTTCATTTGCAAACAATTTGTGAGGTTTGATTTGCAAGTTCTTTTTTCTATTTTAGCAATTGTTGTGAGGATTTTAGAGACGGTTTTGAGAGTGTATGAATCCCTCTCTATGTTATAATTTTTTAAATTCTGCTTCTTGGGGTAAAGTTTCAAGTCCATATGTGCTCTTTTAGCCTGACTTACTAAAAATAGTAAGTGACCATTTTTACCTTTTCAAAATTTTGAATTTATTACACCCCTAAGTGTCATCATGGGACTAACAAAAAATAAAGAAAATAAGGACAAAATATTTTTTTGGGTGATGTAAGATTAGCCCTACACCCCTAGATGCTCCTGCATCAAACACCGAGGGTAATTTGAGAAGTGACCTTGTCAAATCTCTAGTGTTGGAGGAAAACCAAGATGGTCAACCTCTTCCTTAAACAACTATGATGAATCTTTAATAAGTCTTTCCTTCCATTTAACCAAATATTCTTCATACTACCTATTTCTTGTACTTCTTCACACATGCTATCCAATATTTCTTCTATCTCTTCCTTCTCTAAAGTAGGTGCCAAAATATTCCATTGTTTTCTATTAGTCCATGCTCCATATCTCCTTCATGATACTCTATCAAATCAACAATTTTGAACATAGGAGAGATGTTTATCCCACTCGACAACTCTACCTCATAAGAATTTTTTGAATCATGCTTCTTCATGATCTTGCATGGTCCAAATTTCTTCATTTTCAACTTGTTATGTGTTCCCATTGGGAACCCTTCTTTCCTTAGGTGAACCATGCCTTCATCTCCAACCTAGAATCCCTTAAATATTTTCTTATGATATGCCTTAGCTTTATATTGAAAATCATCTTATTGATATGATTTCTTACCTCTTCATGTAAGTTTTTAAAGTACTCTATAAAATCTTTATCCTCGACACTGCTATTTTCCCCTTAGTCTATCTTCCTTAACTTAGGAGTGTTCCTCAAAGTTCTCTCATATACAATCTAGAATGGGGATTTACTTGTACTCCTTTTGATAAAATTGTTGTAATAATTTTTTTCTTGTGGTAAAACCAAATACCATCCCTTGGGCTTATCTTCTACTAAGCATCTCAATAGGTTTCCAAAAATCCTATTCACCACCTTTGTTTGTCCATAAATCTATGAATGGTGTACAAAATTGAACTTCAAATTTGTCTTCAACTTCTTCCATAATGTCCTCCATAAATAACCAACAGATCTGGTATCTCTATCTGAAACTATACTCTTTAGTAGACCATGTAGTCTCACCACCTCTCTAAAAAGAAACTTTGTAATGTAACCATCATCATTGGAGTTATGACATGAAATGAAATGTTCCATTTTTGAAAATTTATCGACCACCATAAATATTGAATTGTGTCCTCTTTGTGTCTTTCATAAACCAAGAACAGAGTCCATGCTAATATCTTCCCATGGCCTCTCTGGTATAGGTAATGACTTACATAACCCAGTATTCTGACTTATCCCTTTAGTCATTTGACATGTACTCTACAACTTTGTACAAACTTCCTCACATATTGTTGTAGCTATAGCTTGTAATAATTATCACTAACAATAACAATGGTCTTATCTCAACCAAAGTGTCCAACCAATCCTCCACTGTAGTTTTCCTTGATCAGATTCTCTCTCATAGAACTCCTCAAAATGCACAACTGGCTTCCTCTAAACAACATCCCATCTTGCATTAAAAATCCAATAGTTTTATCCTATCCAAAGTAACAGGATCCAAACAAGCATTCTAATCTTTTTCAAATTTTGGATCTTCAACATACACACTCTTGAGTTTATTGAACCCAACAACCTCTATTATTATCAAAGTAGGAAAAGTAGATTTTTGAAAATTATTGTTGTAGGAAGCAATAAAGATAACAACTTAGAGGATGAAGATTGTTATTGTCACCTTTGCTTCTTCCTGCTTGGGTTTAACTTGTGATCCCTTTTGCCTCTGCTTGGCTTGGTGAGTGTCGTCTTTGCTGCTGCATCATGTAGGTGGGTGGTGGTTCTTCCTCTGGCCATTGGGCTACATTTCACTTCCTTTTGGAAGACTTTTTTCCTCCCTTTGGTGCTTCTCGGGGTTTTTGGTTGGGTTTGTATTGTGTTTGTTGTGTTGACTATTTTCTCCCCTTTGTTTGGGAGTGTTGTGCCTTGTGCTTAGCTTGGCTCTGTGTTGAGCTACTGGTGTTGCTCGGTGAATGTCCCTAATGTAGCTAGGTGCTTTTGGGCTAGCTTTGGTGTTGTTCCTTGGCTTGGTTTGGTCTCCTCACCTTTGTCTCTTTGGGTGTGCTGGGGTTGTGTCTCTTTCGTCGCCCCTGTGATGGTGTTTGTTCCTCTTTGTGGCTTGGCCCTAGCTCTTGGGATCTGCTTTGTTGCTGGCCTGAAGGCTTTGGGTTGGTGATTTTCTCTGAACTTGGGTTGCTTTTCTACCTTGTGGTCCTCCTGTTTGGCATTGGTCTTTGATTTGACTTGTTCCTTGGTTGAGGAACTAAACCCCTTTTTTGTTCTTCTCCCTCTCTCTAGTGCTCTCCGGATTTTGGTTGGAGACTATTGTAAAGTTAGGATTTATGAACTCTTGGGGTTCCGTTTTTCTTTGCCTGGGTTGAGGTTCTTGTTCTTCAGTGATGTAGCTTTGGAGTATCCTTCTACCTCTCTTTTCACCTTTGGTTTGATCCTCTTGGTGAAATTCTCTAAGTCTCACTATTTTTCTTTCTTCCCTTTGGTGCTTGATCCCTTCAAGCTCAGGTTGCTTGAAAGTTTCATTTTTGGTTGTGCTTCTGCCAATGGTTCTGCTTCTCTGGCACATGCGTTTTGGGGTGTTGTGTTTCTTTGGGTAGCTTGGTTGAAAATGGTGGATGTTTCAACCCTTGTTGGTGTTGTGTATGAAGACCTCTTGGACATGTTGAAGTTTCTTGAATTGCTTGCTCAAGTGGTGGTTGACTTGCGAGATTCTTCTAAAGATGTGGCAGATTTCTAGATTTTGAAATATTTGTCTTAGATGGATCTATTTTCTAAGTCTTTCTAGAAAGCCATGGTGCTGCTTTCGCTTATGGTTGCTAGGAGTATTCTTTCCTCGAGAGTGTGCACTTCTTCCTAGCTCTTCAGAATGTGTCCCCCATAGAGGTGGTGACCTCTCCTATAGAGGTAGAGACCTGGCCTATTGAGGTGGCAAAGGGTTTTGTGGGTGTGGGTGGTTGTTCATGCTTCTTCAACTCGTCTTCTTCCTTGCAACTCCTTTTGAGGTGGAGGCCACTCCTATTGAGATGGAGTTTTGGTACAAGGAGAGCCTTTGCTGTCATGGTAAGAATTCTCTTTGTGATTTATCCTATAGAGGCAAAGAGGAAAGTTGGTTAGTGTGGCTTTTCTATGTCATCAGATTTACTCCTTTGTATGAATCAAAAATTGGTCTTTTGAGTGAAAGGATTGCTATTGTTTGGTTGCTTCATGGAGTTTTTATGGGCTCCATTTGTTTGAATGTTCTTATGCATTACCCACCCTTGGGGGGGTTGATGTTTCAAGTTTCTATTTTGGTAGTAAGGATGGTGGCTTGGTGGCCTGTTATGCTGGTTGCGAAGCCTGATTTAAAGAATATTTGGGGTTTAGGTCCATGTAGACCCATTTATTTGGTTATGAGGCCTTTTTGTTGGTTGTGGGGGTATTGGTACCACTTATTTCTACTTGTAAAGGCTCGAAGACTATCTTGTTCTCTCACCCTTGGGGTGATTACTATTTTATGGCATTGTTTCCTGTCCTACTTTTACTATTTTGCTCACTTTGTTTGTAGTTTCTTGTTGTTGTCTTATCATGTTGTTGTTCCTTATTTTGCTGTATTAATTGTTAAATATTTCATGTTGTAAAAGGGTTAGGGCCCTTTCAAAATCCCTACTTACCTAATAAAAAATAACCTCTATTATCATATCTATAAAAAAAATTCCTTCCACTTAAGGCATCTACAACTTTGTTTGACCTTCCACTCCTGTGATTTGAAACAAAAGTACAATTCTACAAAAACTCAACCCATTTTAAGTGCCTTTGATTTAACTTTCCTTAACTACTAAGATACTTCACTTGCCTAATGATCAGTATATAAAATAAAATATTTTGGTAACAAATGGTGTCTCCATTTATTCAAAGCATAAACTATAACATAAAACTCTTGATCATAGGCATAATGTTTCATTTTAGCATCACTCAATTTCTCACTAAAATGGGCAACAATCTTACCTTCTTGACTCAAAACAACTCCTATGGCACTACCACTAGCATCACAATCTACCTTAAATACCTTATTAAAATTTGGAAGTGCCAAAACAAATTTCTTTGTGACTTTCTTCTTCAACATATCAAAACTCTTGGTTGCTCTTGTAGTCCAATTAAATTCCTTTCTATCCCCTCTCATTGTTTTTGTTAGGGATGCACAAATACTACTAAAATTCTTAATGAATTTCTATAAAAACTTGTTAAACCATGAATTGATATTAACTCTATAACACTCCTCAGTGTAGGCCATTCAATGATAGCCCTCACTTTTTTAGATTCATTTTAAGATCCTCAACTAAGATAACAAATCCCAAATACATCAATTCTTTCTTCACAAAACTACATTTCTTTAGAATAATTAGAAAATTCTCCTCCCTTAGCTTCTCACAAACTCTTTGTATATGCATCACGTGCTCCTCTAATGTCTTATTGAAAATCAAAATTTCAAATAAACTGTACACACTGAAAAATGTACCGAACCTGCAAGCAACATTTATCACTAATTCACCTTCTTTCATGCATAATTAAATAATTCATAATTATTCTCTAATGTCATATTCCTCTATTAATTAAATAATTCTTAATTATTTATTAATTCATTTTTATCCTTATTCCTTTTTTGATTAATTTAAATAAATATCAATTTTATTTAAACTACATCACTAATTATCTTTTTTCTATCCTTAATTAAATAAATTTTATTTATTTCTACTTTCCTCTATAATTAAATAATTATTTTAATTATTTAATTATTCTTTACCCTTCCCTCTCCATAATTAAATAAATTCTTATTTATTTAATTATTTATCACTTTCTTTTCTCCATGACTCAATAATTATTTTTAATTATTTAATTATTTATTTCCCTCCACCTTTTATTAAATAATTATTTAATACTTTAACACTCCACCTTCTTCTATAATTAAATAATTATTTAATTATTCATTTTCGCTCCTTTAAATTAAATAATTGCTATCATTATTTAATTTATTTCTTAGCCAAGCCCTAAATCTCAACTAATTTCTTGAGTTTTGGTCCATCATTCCCATCCTTATCTCTTTTACTCTCAATTAATCTCATCCATTGATCGTCATACCTCATCATTCAATCCTAACCCTTCATTTGAATTGGAATTTCTATAAAAGCAAGTCATCATCCTCATTTCAAGGTTAACCACAATCTTTGAAGTTTTGCTATCTTGAGATCTTGCTACTACTACTACATCAAAGGTTATCATATAAGTTGCATACTACAAATCTAAGAACAAACAAAGAAAAATGGAGAAGAACAATGGAGATGAATAAACTTTGGAATAGAGATTGAGTATTATTGCATTATTATTGTGATCTCTATTGTCATTTTTACTTCATTGTTGGATTAGGGTCTTCATAGCTTGAATTAGATAGTGTATAGGCCTGAATTTGCACCCCTAACACAAATTCCCCTTTCACCCCTTTACACTTTAGAAAACCAAACTCGAAGGCTTAATTCCACATAAGCCCGCTGTTCACATCACACTTGGTGCCCTGTTTGTGTGTTGGTGGAGGCGTTTCTGTCGAGGACGCCCGTACGATGTGTAAACGTCTGTGTGGTGCTTACATCCCTGGTAGATTCCTATAGCTGAAGTCTACAGAAACGTTACACTTCCTATTAGGAGTCGAAGTGTAACACCTTTCTTCGGCTGGCCGACCCAAATATGGTCATTTTATTTCATTCTCCCTTCATATTCTCATGGGATTCATCCATCTTTAAGTTTTACAAGATTTTTGGTTGAAGCCTCCATAATTTCTCCACACTGAGCATTCACTTCAAGCTTTGTAGCATCACTTCACACTTCATAGCAGCAATCTACCATTCCATCACTTTGATAGTGCAAGTGCAAGATGACTCCATTGCAACAGAGGCTTGAGTTCCTCTCATCTTTCTCCTCCACTAGCCTTGAGTGCTTTAGAAATAGGTGGTAAGCTCCTCTCATCTTCTCTATCATTTTGTTGAATAAGCACGTACTATTTTGTAGTGTCTTTTATATGCTTAGCTTGTATTCTCTTCTTTATTGCATTATTTATATCATTGCAATCTTGGCTGTCTGTGGAGGTGGAAACACCAAAATGAGGGTCTGACTAAGGTAGACCCCTAACCAACCCCCTCGATATTTTTCCTCTTTGTTGTGTGCAGGTGGAGAGATCTTGGAGCAAGCTGGCGAGAAGATTATTGTGTGAAATCATGTTCGTCACCCTTGCGGTAGTCTACTTTCTTTATACGTTCGTTTCTACATTTCGTATTTCATTGTCTTGTTTTGAACCTTTAGAAGTCCTTAAGATAGGCTATTAGTTCGTCTTTTAGAGGTTAGATCTTGTCTCTTTGGTTTTTTGTCTGTATAGACACTAGCACACCTGAGAGACACCAGCATGCCATGCTGTCATCCCAGAACCGCACTTCTATCCTTGGACAAAGAGTTATCCGAGACACTGAATCAACTCTGAAGACTGACTCGCCTGGTCCCTTTTCAACTCTTAGGTTTGTAGAGTGATTGAAGGACCTCATAGTCTTAATCATTCTCATCCCACCTATCCTAATCTTCATTTTAACTGAGGTAAGTTAGGGCAGCCATATTGCCCTTGGCCTTTTGTGACCCGGGGCCTTGCAGTGGTTGGTCCCCCTCTCTTACATTTTTGGTGAACCCGATGTGAACCATTTTGGTTCCATTTTGCGATATTGAAAGTCCCTTTTCTCATGTCCTAGGAGTGTTGTAGGTGTGAGTGTTGTGAGGCTTCCACTCGACAACCCAACCTGCGACCCCTAGTAGGCATAGTTGGAAGGTTCTGATGGTGTTGTGTAATGAAACCTTGATTGGGTCACTGTTTTATCCCATAAACCTTAGGAGGCTCTGTGGAAGTACTATTAAGTGTGCATGATGGCCTCTTTCTTAAATCAACCTATCCCCTCTGTGCAGACTATGAGTAGTGGCAATGGGATAACCTTCACTTCATAGGACCTTCTGATGGGATTTAATAGGGAACCATCTCCTCTTTACATTCCTGCAAGGATAAATGGGAATACCATAGCAAGTCTTCTCATTGATTCGACATCCCAAGTAAATATCATAACTGAGGAGATCATGTTGATCAACTTCCTACATAAGGATGGATATGATGCACCTGAAAGTACTATCCGCACACATGACAAACTTTTCGTACCTCCTATAGGGAGTATTGTCCTATCGGTTCTCATTGGACCTAAATTTGTGAACCTTAAGTTTGACATCATCCCAAGGTCTGAACTCTTCAGAGTGAAGCTAGGTATCCCTTGGCTAGTAGCTATGAATGTAGTTCCCTAAGTTATACACAAGTGTCTGAAATTTGTTCATGGAGGCTTGGTACATGTTTTTCATGACACCAACTATAGACCACCGGTTGCTTGTGGTAGCTATACCTTAGATTAATTTTGGCCTGCACCTATTGGTCCTCTCCCACCCAAGAAGGACCTCTTATATTGCACATATCAAAACTATAAGAAGGGGTGCTCTAAGACAAAAGTGAGATACCCTCCTTCGCCTTATGCTATTTCACATAGAGCTTGTCTGAAAGCTGACAGTGATGCTGCCAAGGCACACAGAAGAGAAGAAGAGAAGTAGTCCTGAGATCCTCCTTCTCCTCTTCTACTGTTTAGCCTGATACTTCCTCTCACTCTGCCGTAGTACCATCTACTCCTATCTCACGCTTGCAAGAGAATCCCATGGTGCTTGCTTAGCAAAAGGCCAAGCGTCCTGCATTTGAGCTTCCTGTCTTACCCATAGAGCCTAGGCCCGTTCGATATGGTAGAAAGAAAGCCCCCCATGGAGAGTTCTTTGTGTCCCAGCCTCCATGGCCTCCTACTATTCCTACTCCTAAAATGGTGAACGAAAAGAGGCCCATTGTCGGGGCGCTAGAGTCAATTCCCCCTATCGTGTCTAAACCTCCTCCTCTTGCTCCCATCTAGGAGTCTGTCCCTCCACTAGAAATAGTTGTGGAGGACACTCCCATGGCTGAGAAAGAGCCCTCCATTCCTTCACAAATTTTGGCTTCTAGTTTGAAGAGTCACAGAAACCTCCTTGCACATGAGCACAAGCTCTGATGAAAGGCTCTTCTATTCGAGCAAGCCTCCTTACAAAGGAAAGAAGAGGAGATGACCGCTCCTATATCAGGACCTCCTGCTATGTCCTCCTCTCTCCTCCCTTCCGTTTCTGCCCAAATTGACTCTGTGTCTCTTCCGAATTTTGCTGTGAGTACACATGCATCTGGAAAGGTGCAGGTGTTCATTGCTCCTTTCATGGAGCTTCCTTTGTTGACATCCATTATGGATGTCTCACCTTTCCCAAAGCCCATAGAAATGATTAACACTTCAGTTGTGCCTACCACGCTTGTTTCCTCCACTCCCTCTACCCTTCTTTCTTCGTATGTGGATAGTTCACCTCCTCCGATGAAGAAAAAGGTAGAGAGTGGTCCCTCCAACAATGGGGGGCATAAGAAGAGTCCACCTTCACTGAAAGGTGGCCCCACACTGACTTGTTCTATCCTAGTAATGGAACCGGTCCTAGCCTCCCCTGATTTTGGCACCGCCCCGGAATCACTCGGTGAGCTCGACGGTGAACCTCAGGTGCAAACTCCTCCATTCGAAAAGGCAAAACGTGGCACTCTCATCAAGTGTATGTTTAACTCGGTGGATGAAGTTCTGACCTTGTCAGTGATCTTCACAAGATCATTGACCTTAGACCCATAAGAGCTGAGTGACATAGACCTCACAGGTCCCTCTACCTTGGCCCTTGTTGTGGGAGGATCGACAACTCCTCCCCTTAACATTACACCATTACAGGCCCGTCATCCTCCCCCCTAGAAAATGATCTAGAGTGGGAAGTTGATGACCTCTTGGCTAACCAATGTTAGGGGGAGACCCTATTCTTGATCTTTAGATTAGGTGTGTGTGTGTTGTGACGTGTTCCCCCATGATCATGCTGTATGTACCTGGATGACCCTCGTCACCCCTATTGGTGCCTAGGTACAAGCGTGGCTTTTGTGTTGTAAACCATCTTCTATGTGTATCATTATTCTTCCTTGTTTTTGATTGAATTTTTGGCAAATTGGGGATGATGCAAAGCGTCGAGAGCATTTAGGCTTCCTTCCATGTTGACCCGATTTTTTATTTTTACTTTGTCTTCCATGCATTCTTCTTGATTTGGTTGGGGATTGATGATCTTTTGTTTCTCACCATAGTTACCTATTATATATATAAATAAAGGTAGATATGACCCCGCGACACCAGATCCCCCTGTGCCCTTTGTTTGTGTTCGATTCTCTTTTCTTTTGCTTCCCCTTTATCTTTCTCTCTTCTTTGCTTGAGTTGTCCCTTTCATGTGTGACAATGCCACTTCTAAATTACACGATCTTTAGTAAATGCATTCGTTGTCAATGAATCTTTTCTCAAATACCCTTCACACATCTCTTTGTTAGAATTGCATTCTCAACTTGAAACCCTAATGGAATGTGTTTCCTTTATCATGGGTTTGCAAAGAAAGGACTTGGGAAAATTCCTCCAAAGTGGGAACACCATTTATCTTCCCATCATGTGGTGACATATCCTTCCTTTTGAATTCATTGATGAAGTGAATATCTTTCAAAAGGATTCCTTGATGATGAATCGATTCGACAAGAAGGCATTGACTTTTGAACAGTGCATCCCTTGAGTGGACCCTCTCCTTTCACGTTGGGTTCCTGAGGGATCCCTCTGAAAGTCTTATCTCTGATGAGTTCTATGACGTCTAGCTCAAGGGAAGCTCAACTAGACCGGTTTCACACCTTCACGTCTAGTCCGAGAGTAGCCTGACTAGACCTACTTCGTGTCCTTGCATCTAGCTTGGGGGAAGCCTAACTAGACCTTACCTTTCAAACAACGCATCCCTTGAGTGGACCTCTTTCTTTTGAAGGGTTTGCGAGGGACCCCTTTGAAAGTCTTCTAAATTAGCGATGGTCTGCGTGACTGTCCATTCACTGGCTTGCGAGACCGCTTCCTGACATGTTCTATCTACAGGTAAACATGTTGTCTTCCTTGAATCTATGGAGTCCCCTCTACTCAATCTCCCTCATGTGAGAGTTCTTGGGGGGTACCTCCCTTGTAGGTCTATAATGTTCTCTTCCCGGTTTCCTTCATGTGAGAGTTCTTGAAAGATACCTCCCTTGTAGGACCATGAGCCTGTAAGGTGCTTTTGTTCTTCAACTTCATAGTTTTGTGGAGTTATGAAGTCCTTTCTTGCACTTTTGGGTTCGCCAGACCGTGATCTGCTTCCTTGTAAGTATAGGTATACATCTCTAACCTTACTACTCTAATTTACTGAAGCACTCATCAATATTCGTGCTCGCAAAGTGGGGGAAAAATGTATAGGCACGAATTTTCACCCCTAATGAAAATTCCCCTTTCACCCCTTTACACTTTAGAAAACCAAACTCAGAGGCTTAATTCAACACCACACTTGATGCCCTGTTTGCATGTCGGTGGAGGCATTTCTGTCGAAAAAGCCCACACAGCACGCAAACATCCACGCAGTGTGCTTATGTCCCTGGCAGATTCCTACGGTTGGAGTATGAATAAATGTTACACTTCCTATTGGGAGTCGAAGTGTAACACCTTTCTTTGCTTGGTCGATCCAAATATGGCTATTTTATTTCATTCTCCCTTCATATTCTCATGGGATTCATCCATCTTGAAGTTTTGCAAGATCTTTGGTTGAAGCCTACACAATTTCTCCACACTTTGAGAATTCATTTCAAGGTTTGTAGCAACACTTCACACTTCATAGCAGCAATCTACCATTCCATCACTTCGATAGTGCAAGCACAAGACAAATCCATTGCAACAGAGGCTTGAGTTCCTCTCACCTTTCTCCTCCACTAGCCTTGAGTGCTTTGGATAGAGGTGATAAGCTCCTCTCATCTTCTCTATCATTTGGTTGAATAAGCATGTATTATTTTGTAGTGCCTTTTGTATGCTTATCTTGTATTCTCTTCTTTATCACATTATTTCTATCATTGCAATCTTGGCTATCCATGGAGGTGGAAACACCAAAAGGGGGGTTTGACTGAGGTAGACCCCTAAACAGCCCCCCAAAGTTTTTCCTCTTTGTTGTGTGCAGGTGGAGAGATCTTCGAGCAAGCTGGAAAGAAGATTATTGTGTGAAATCATCTTCATCACCCTTGCGGTAATCTACTTTCCTTATCACGTTCGTTTCTACATTTCATATTTCACTGTCTTGTTTTGTACCTTTAGAAGTCCCTAAGATAGGCTGTTAGTTCATCTTTTATAGGTTAGATCTTGTCTCTTTGGTTTTCTAGCCATACAGACTACAGCACACCTGAGAGACACCAACACACCACGCTGTCGTCCCAGAATTACGCTTCTATCCTCAGACATAGAGCTATCTGAGACACTGAATCAACTCTGAAGATTGACTTGCCTAGTCCCTTTTCAACTCTCAGGTTTGTAGAGTGATCGAAGGACCTCATAGTCCTCATCATTGTCATCCCGCCTATCCTAATCTTCCTTTTAACTGAGGTAAGTTAGGGCAGCCATACTGCTCTTAGCCTTTTGTGACCTGGAGCCTTGCAGTGGTTGGTCCCCCTCTCTTACAGATAGTTTTATGGTTGCTATTATTGATTCAAGCTTATTTCCTTGAATTCTAACCCCGATCTACATTTGGTGAACTCAAAGTGAATCAAACATCCTTATTATATCTTTATTTTTTGAGGTTTTCTAACTTTGTCTTGTTGTTTTGTTAAAAAATTCAAGACTAACCTTTTGCAGATCGGGTTGAAGACAAAACCCTAGGTTTTTCCAAAGATTTCATCATATCTTTCAAATGGCTGCAATTTTTTCTTGGGTTTTTTATTGCAAGTCAAGGATCATATCAAGAGCCTACATTCCAAAAATTAGATTTAGGTCAAATTTTTTGAGTGAGTTATGCTATTTTTAGTAATTTACAAATATTTCATCATATCTCCCAAACAACTACAATTTTTTTTTGGGTTTTTTACAAGAGGTCAAAGATCATATAATAAGCTTACAATCCAAAAATTAGCTTTAGGTAGACCTTTTTGAGAACATCATCAAGTTTTTATGATTTTTAATAAATCTTAAATTTTGGTTACAAATCAATGAATTTTTCAAAAAAAATTGTAGATCTAGAAAGCTCTTAGAATTCTATAGAGGGTTTGTTCTTTACATTTTTTATTTTTACCTCAAATAATTAATCTACAATAAGATCTTTGAAAATTAGTACTCCATAAATCTGCTCCCAAGGGCTTAAATTAAGGAATTTTTCTAAATTTTTTACATTTTTGGAAAGTTCTCAAAATTTTATCAAGGGTATCTTCTTTTTCTATTTTTATTTTTGGGGTCAAAAATATAACAAAATAATTAGATCATGGAATCACGTTGATAGCATGCAATTATTTTTGGCTATTGATATCTAATTTTCATCTTGTGGCAATCGTTGGGAGAAGACCTTTTGATCTAAACTACTAATCTAATTTCTTATAGGGTTCCATTGTGTTTTTGTAATTTTTAAATTAGGAACATTTGGAATTGGTGCTTACAAAGATCAAGTGTTTTTCGTGTCTCATGCACTTGCACACTCTATTAAATCCCAAATTGGGTTGTGTGTATCCTCTCCCCTTGTGCTTCATACGATCTTGGGTGCATGAGAAACACATATCAATCTCTTTTTATTTTAGCAGGAGGCCTACCTTGACACACATCCTAATAGAGAACTCAAGGGTTCGACCTCAATCAAGTTTTTCAATAGGCTATATCAAAGGTGTGAAGGCAAAAGTTAGTAGCACAATCCTATGAAATATACCACATGTCAATTCAAATGTGGATGTATAAACCACATTGGGGTTGACTAGAGGATTTAGTGTCTCATGTTTGATGTTATACCATGGGTGTTCACAACAGTCCCCCACTATGTACCATTGTTTTAGAAGCCTAAGACCTATTTTGAGAGTCTACTATTGTTGGTGCAAGGGATGCAAATCGTACCTTGATGTTACATACCATGTCCAGTTCTTGGTTGAGCTGGAAAGTTTCCTTGTTTGGAGTTACTCCTTTCAAGGTGAGAGGTGTTGAGGTGGTCCATGACCTTGGCATACTCTAGCTTCACCCACTCCTTTTTCTCAGATTTAACATCACTCTTTTATGGGTGATGTAAGCCCACTTTAGTAGATAACCCTATTACTACTAGCTAGGTTGTGCTTGTTTGTATTGTTTGTGAACCAAGGCCAAGCAATTTTTGTGGAAGAAAACTTGCGAAATACTTGCTTACCAAGAAGTCAAAGAGTCAAAAGTAGCCAAATTTGTCTTCTAAGTGTTTGGTGTGTTTTATGATCAAATCTGAACTTTAAAAAAATAAAAAATAGCCTAGAAAACATCAAATTAGGGTAAAAAAGGTAGAACACCACAACTATTTATTAGAAAACTATTATTTTTAGTCAGAACATCGTATCTGTCAGAAACCCTAGGAAGCCTGAAACATCGCATCTATTAGTTTAATTTTTTTTGGGGGAAATATCTTTACATCCAAATTTCTTATAGATAGTGATTGTACACTCAAACTTGAGACTTTAGGTTCAGTCAACCCATTCATTGCATTTAATCATTTACCTTAGGTTGGCTTGTATACTCCTAGCTTTCATACACTATACCACACCTCATTCCATCAACATCTTTGAGTCTTAAGATTAGGAGGCTTGTCATACTATTGGGAAAACCATAGTTTTATATTTAGGTGTCTTGACCTTATCATATTCTTATTTATCTCATCCTTAGGTTGGGATTACAAATCATGTGTCTAGTTTAGGCTCACCTCCAATCATCATCATCATCTTGGTCCTTGTCCCCTTGAGGTCTTGACATTTAGATCTGTTACTTTGGTTCATCATAGTTTGCTTAGCATCCTCTTTTAAGGTTCAAAATTGCATATCCAAATCCAACCTTAGTCATAGTCCTGGTTCCATTATCTTCTTGAATTTCATCCAAGCACAAGCATAGTCATAGTCTCATTATCGCTTTGCATATCAAACATAGTCATACTTACCATCTTGCATCTTTATATTCCAAAAAATTCCAAAAACATAGTATAGTGTCTTTTTCATTCTTCCATCTTCTTAGTTTGCATCACCATCTTTAGTTGCATTCATTCCAAAAGTCTTAAAGTCCCAAGGTCATAAGTATTAAATGGTCTTTACTAGGTCACAAAGGAAACAAAAGGACATACATTACTCATATGACCCCAATTTCAATCCAACTAGCACCATGAATTTGGGTCCTCTTCAAACCAACCTCAAATGTCACAAGATGAAATTCCAAATCCATTTGATAATTTTACATTGAAGAAGGTTAACCAAAAATATAACACTCGGAGAGATTTAACAATCTTCCCAAGATCCTAAGATAGTGTGTATCATAGAAGAGATTGTCAAAGCGGATCCTAACAAGTATTTCCTAGCACTTGATCAAAATGGTGCCAAGCTTCCCTTTGGTTTTCACACTTCAACAATTGTAGAGGGAACAACACAAACATAAACTCAAATTCAAGGTCATAACACATTTACACAAGGTAATTCCTCCTCTCAACAAATGCACATTGGTATGCCACTTGGGGGAACTACACATAACACAACACATGTTAACATACCTCTTACTCCAACATTTAATCTAAAAGGACACACACAACATCTCAAGGACCAGGTCCCACATTTTCCAATCCATTTGGATTGTCCTCTAGCTCCATGGGTATGACTTTTACAAATCCATTTTCGACAACATCCACCCAAATTACTACACTGTCAACCAACACAAACACAAATCAAAACCCAAACCCACCAAGAAAAAAAAGAAGGATTCACATTTCCATACCAAGAGTTCAAACCCAAATGACCAAACACCAACATATATTTTGGGTCAAACTTAAACACCAACCAACCTCCATCACAACAACATGTCAAACCAAACCTCAATTTCATACCACAACACCAACACACCAACCAAATTCCACCACAACATAATACCAATACCAACACTATTTTTTCATATCACTTACGACAAGGCAATCAAAATCATTTTCAAGCAAACATCAACCCAAACTCAAAATTTAAATCTAATTTCCAAAACCAAAACCCATTATCACATAATTACCTCAACACCCTTAACACCAACGACAACCTTCTTGTGAAAAGTCAACCAAACATACCAATGTCACCTATGGAAACTTTTATGTAACAAACAAAAGTGATGCAACAACAAATGGTAAAATTGCAAGTGAGCACAACAAAGAAAACATACTCGATGGAGTAACTATGTCCTTATCCCTTTGATAGAAGCATATACATGCCACCTTTTCCTCCACACTTCAACATGCCAAACTTCAACGCATACAAGGGAAAGGGAGATCTAGTAGAACATGTGTGATATTTTAACACTGCTTTTATGGACATCACTTTTGAGCCTACATACTTAATAATATTATTCCCACATAGCCTTTCGGGGCATGCCCTAGAGTGGTTCGCACACCTTCCTCTTGGGATAAGAAAATAGAATGAATTAGCTAGAAAAATAATCGCACACTTTGACTATAACATTGAAAGTGATATGACCCTTGCAAAACTATGCACAACCAAACAAAAGGAAGGGGCATAATTTACACCATTCTTTCAAAGATGGTGAAGTATGTCTAGTAAATTTCCTCGCCACATACCAGAAAAACAATTGGTCCCCATCTTTGTAGAAAACCTCAACACAAAATTGATGATTCAACTTCAAATCCATTGTTGCAACACATTTGAGGATGCCATTGAAAATTGAGTCTCCATTGAGAAATCTCTTGTTGCAAAAGGACTGGTCAAGATCTTCAAAGAAGACCAAAACAATCCCATTGACAAAGTCAAATTTTGGTCTAGAAACAAAATGTCACCAATGATGGGGTAGTTGATGCTAAAATGGTTAAAAATGTTCACTCCACCATTCACCTCAAAGGTCCTTCCACACAAAACACTCCAACACCAAGCCAAGATCAAACTAAAAATGTAGTCCAAAATAACTAATAAAACATGCCTAAACAAATATATACACCCTTAGGGGAACCCACTGAATCAGTCTTGAAAAAACTATTACAATCAAATGTCATTGAACTATCAGAGGTTAAACCTTGTGAACCAGCAATCTTCAAACCAACTTGGTGGAATGGAAATGAATTTTGTGAATGATATCGCACAAAGGGACATAAAACATCATCATGTTGACACTTAAGAACCTTATCCAAGACCTCATTGAACAAGGTGACATATCAATGGACAATTCACAAGGAAAGACAAATGTTGACCATACTATTTTCAAGAATCCCCTACAATACCATGGTAAAGGAAAGGCCTCCAATTTAGGGAACAATGGAAAAACCATGCCAATTACACTAATGTCTTATATGAGTATATACTATTAATAACATACAAGCCTTTGATGATAATGTCTCTACCATTACCATCAAGAAAATTTCAAAATGTGTTGTCACCACCCGAAGAGCTAAAGTGACCTTGCAAGGGGTTTCTTCAAATCCACAACCAAAGAGTCAATATAACCTTTTAGACCATCTAAGAAAGACTCCCTCATAAATATCCATACTTGAGTTGCTTCACATATCCTCTGAGCATAAATCAATTTTGGATAAATCTTTGCAAGAGACATCCATTCCCATCGACCTAAACATTAACCAATTTTAGGCCATGGTAGGATACTTAGCTAAAACCTATCATGTCACATTTACCAAGCAAGATATTCTTACACAATGACCAAATGATAATGATCCATTACACCTTGAGGTATATGCTAATAAACACAAAATCGGATGATTCTTAGTAGACGGTGAAGCAGGTTTGAATATATGCACCTTAGAATTAGTCATAACATTGGGATTATCTAAAGCTTGTATAGATACATCTAAGAAAATAATAATCAAGGCTTATGACGATGTTGAGCATTCATCCAAAGGTATAATCACACTTCCCATGAGGGTTGGGCCTACTATTCAAAAAACAATATTCCAAGTCTTAGATCTAGATCTACCATACAACCTTCTCCTTGGTCACCCATGGATTCATTCCATGAGGGTCGTTCCTTCCACATACCATCATTGCATTAAATTTCCATATAATGGCATCAAAATTATTATATTAGGTGATCTTGACCCTTTCCAATATTTTATAAATTTGAAAGGGACCACTGAACATCAATCACCTATCAATCAAGAAGCTTCTTCTTCCACCTTAGCACATTACATTGATCCCTCTTCACTCATGAAATCATCTATTCCATACACCACACCTTCCAAACCTAAGTCCCAAATCCATGACATGGGATATGTTGAATACAACATTAAGAGCTTATTTTGCATTGGGAAGTTTCCCACCACAATAAAGTCTTATGGGAAGCCTTATTGTATCAAGAAGGAACCTATGATTTTCATTCATAATCCTCTTAACACGTTCACTAAGTGGGGTGAACTAAGCAAAGATACTATAAATGAGGATATTTCTACATGGATTTACAAGGATGAAGAAGAAACCAAGTCTACACAAATACCAGTTGATCAATATTCAAAAGGCTTCAAGATCATGAAGCAATAAGGTTATGATGGACATAGTGGTCTTGGTCTGAACAAGCTTGGAATTATAGAGCCTTTATTGCCTCCTAAGTTGCTAAAGAATACAGGGTTAGGGTATGTACCACCAAAATTGAGTCCTCATCGAACTAAGTTATCTTTGGGTGAAAACGTTAACACTTCTAATGAAGTGGAGACATCTAAGGAATATCATATCGAAACAAATTCCAATGAGTGGGAATGGAATTCCTACACCTTGACATATCCTCATCCCAAACCAAACCTATGAGTGGTTGTGCCTGGATCAAAACCTTTTGGGATCTTGGTGATACCTCCATTTTTACCATATCCACTTATTCCTTGAGCTATAAAAATATCGATGATGACTTACCCCCCGTCCACGCACAACTAATACATTGGGATCAACAAGGACTTCTGATCTTGGAAATATTTGAGAACAAAAAAGCAATAACTGAGTTCATGGGACTTTGAGAGGGTATACCAAGTGGGGATCATAAGGTTGGATTTATCATAGAGCTTGAAAATTGAACATAATTTGGGGTCTACTCCACCCTCTAGTCATAAAAGTGAAAAAAAAGGAATAGGTCTCTAGGTGAAAACCGAAAGGTGCCTTCAGACCAAGAAAAAGTAAAAATAAAGGATGTATCTGAGGGTGAAAACCTCCCTAAGGTGCCCAAAGATGGAGGGTTAGAAATACTCTCCATAAGGAAAGAGAGATCACCGTTTCTTGTAGAAAAATTGGAAGAAGTCAATCTGAGTATTGATGATAATGCTAGAATTGTTCACTTTGCAACATCCTTGACAGTCACAAAAAAGATAGAATTTACCACTTTATTTTCAGAGAGAAATAAATTTTGCGTGGTTATACACTGATATGCCTGGATTAGATCCTGAGTTAGTCCTACAACATTTGCTATTATTCCTAAATGCAAAACTAGTCAAGAAAAAGTTGAGAAAAATGCACCCCCAGATCACACTTTTAATAAAAGCAGAATTGAAGAAGTTTCTTGACGTTGGTTTCATCCGTCCGATAGTATATGCATAATGGATATCAAACCTTGTTCCCATATCAAAACCAACTAGCGGAATCAAAGCTTTCACAGAATTTAGAGACTTAAACAAAGCTTGTCCTAAAGATAACTTCTCGTTACCCAACATTGACATCATAGTAGACTTGACAACAAGATATGAAATGATATCACTCATGGATGGTTTTTTAGGATATAATCAAAGAAAAATTACCCCTGAGGATCAACATAAAATAGCATTCACTTGTGCTTGGGGTACTTATTTTTGGAATGTCATGCCATTTGGTCTTAAGAATACCGATGCAACCTATTAAAGAGCAATGATCATAATTTTTCATGACTAATTGCATACATTCATGGAGGACTATGTCGACGACTTGTTAGAAAAATATTTATCAAGGGATAATCACTTGATAGTATTGGATAATATTTTTAAACACTTAGAAGAGTACAAGGTCAGATTGAATCCAAAAATGTGTATCTTTGGGGTGAAAATCGATAAATTATTAGGATACATTGTCTCTTGTATAGGTATTGAGGTTGATCCCACAAAAGTGAAAGCCATCATGGATATGCCTCCGCCAATAAACATAAGTCAACTTCATACCCTACAAGGAAGATTACAATTTATCTGAAGGTTCATAGCCCAATTAACAGATAAATGTCAACCATTTCAGCATTTTATTCATAAGAGAGTCCCATTCATATAAACTAATTGATGTCAAGAAGCGTTCCAAAAAATCAAGGACTCTCTATTATCACCTTCAATTTTCATGCCTCCTATTGATGGTAGATACCTAATATTATACATATCAACAACTTCATCAATATTGGGAGCCTTGTTAGCACAAAATGATAATGATGGAAAAGAATGGGTTATCTACTATATCAATCGCACACTTGTGGGGTATGAGCTTAATCAGAATCCTATTGAATGAGCATGCCTTGAAATTGTCTTTTCCACTCAAAATCTTTGACAATACATATTGAATCATCACACAAAGTTGGTTGTAAAGATAGATCCCTTGAAATACCTACTCAATAAAGCAACGTTGACAGGTCAGTCAATAAAGTGGGTCATGATATTGAGTGAGTTTGACATAGAATATGTTGATCATAAGGTAATGAAAGGAAAATTAATATACGAACAACTCATAGATGCACCAACAACAACAAATCATCCATTAATATATGATTTTATTGATGAATCCATCTTCACAATAGAGACCTCTACAACATGGAATCTATACTTTGATGGGTCTTACACAAATCATGGTTCAGGACTAGTTATCGTCTTTGTCACACCACAAGGGGAATCAATACCTAAGTCATATAGAATAGCATTTACTTGCACCAATAACATGGTTGAGTATGAAGAATTTCTAATAGGACTCTAAATGGCTATCAAATAGAAAATCAAGAGCCTTCAAGTATACAATGAATCCTTATTGGTTATTCGTCAAGTTAATGATGACTATGACACAAAGGATGAAAATATCACACCCTACAAGATAATGGTTGACAATTTCAAGCAGTATTTTGATGTCATTATCTTTGAGTAGATCCCAAAATTTAGAACAAATTAGCAGATGCAATGGACACCATTGGATCTCTCTTGGATATACCTAACAATGTGTCACAGTGTGAGTTCTTGGTGGAATAACTATTGGCCCAACGTTCGATGTCCCCAAACCTGAGCTCGTGTGTGAAAGTTTTGGTCATAATTCTCCCTGATACAAATACTTTTACAATTTCTTGCATGGCCAAATTATCCCTCTCGACTTGTCCACTAATCAATGTAAGACCTTTATTCGACAAGCATCCAAATATGTCATCATCAATGATACCCTTTACTGTTGTACTCTAGATAGTACCCTCCTATATGTCTCGATTCATATGAAGCAAAAATGGATTTAAACAAGGTACACGATGGTATATGTGGAGCTCACTTTGCTAGTCCACCCTAGCCAAAAATATTATGCAAATGGGATACTATTGGCCCACTATGGAGAAGGATTCCTATCACTTTGTTAAGAAATGTCACCAATGTCAGATACATGGAGACCTTGTGCATGTACATGCTTAGGAACTTCATCTAGTTACATCACCATGGCCATTCTCTTAATGGGTACTCGACCTCATGGGAAAGATTCATTTTACCTCTACTAATGGTCATAAGCTTATCATCACTGCAACTGAGTACTTTACCAAATGGATTGAATCCATTCCAATGACCTACATTACTGGTAAGCAAATATCCAAGTTTATCCTCAACTACATCATATGTCGATACGATGTTCCCCAATCTATCTTTATAGATAATAGTCGTCCCTTCAAAAATCAATGTCTATGAACTATGTGAGATATTTCACATCCATCATCATTTAGCCACTCCATACTACCCCCAGGGTAATAGTCAAGTTGAGGCATCTAATAAAACTATCCTTGAAATCCTAAAGAAGATCGTCAATGACACTGGCTATGACCAGCATATCCAACTCAACCCCATCTTATGGACCTATCATACTAGAATTCACACTCCTATAAGAGCCACTCCATATTCCCTCATCTTTGAATTTGAAGCCATTCTTTCCATTGAGGTTGAGTTACCATCCCTGAGAGTATCTATGCAACCGTTCATTGACGATGAAGAGTATCGTATATCACATTTGCATGATCTAGAGTTGTTGGATGATAAGAGACAAAATGACTTGGTCCACTTGAAAGCATATCATAATTGTATCCACCATAGCTAAAACAAAAGAGTTTGAGTTAGGCATTTTGACATTGGTGACTTGGTCCTAAAAGAGAATCCAAAAAATCAAATGGATCGAGAAAAACTCGAAAAGTTTGAGCCTAATTGGTTGGGTCCTTACATCATTACTGCAACATATCGATCCAATGCTTATCAACTTGCCACTCTTGAAGGTGAACTGTTACTAGATCCTATCAACAACATGCACCTTCACAAGTACTATTACCTAGCTTTCAGAGAATCCCATAAAAAAAGAAAAAAAAGAAAAAAAATCGTAGAAAAATCAAAAAAATAAAAATAAAAATAGTAAAGAGAAATAATCTTTCCAATAGTCAAAACCACTTCAATGACGCTTTGGATAAGTAGCATGGTGAAAACCTGGCAAACAGGTGCTATGTGTAGTCAGTCTTTGCTCCGTCGTCTACTATCATTCTGTTTGATTTTTCCACTTCCATCCATGACCCCTCACACATATTCAATTCCACAATAAGATCATGCTTTTCCAATCCATTCATAATAAAATCTTAGTTATCCTTCTTATGGCTTGAGAATTGTTGATGCTTAGCGTCCTTCATCCTTTCATATCCATTCACAATAAACCTCACCCATCCCTTTTGCATCCATAATAAGTTGGTCCTATACTTGACTGGGGGAAATTATTGGACTTACATCTTACAAGGGATCCTAGATGTAGGTCGACATTAGAAAATGTCAAAATCCAAAAAAAGTAGAAAATGTCAAAATCCAAAACAATAAAAAAACATCAAAATCTAAAAAACCTAAAAATGTCAAAATCCAAAAACAAAAACCAGAAAATGTCAAAATCCAAAAAATATAGAATGTCAAAATCCAAAAAAAAAAATGTCAAAATGCAAAACTAGAAATGTCAAAATCAAAAAAAATGTGAAAATCCAAAACCGGAAAATGCCAAAATCAAAAAATATCAAAAAATAAAAAAAAATGTCAAATGCCAAAAAAAATCAGAAAATGTCAAAATCCAAAAAAAAATTAGAAAACATCAAAATCCAAAAATAAATAAATCAAAAAACATCAAAATCCACAAAAAAAAGGTGTCAAAAACTCTAAAAAACAAAGTCTATGTCAGTTCAAGTGGTCGAACTACATTGCCTCTATGACTTCACATAGGAAAGGCCATCATCGATGAGCCCCCGAGGCTTAGGTCAATCCTTTAGGTTTTTCCATAACAAGAGGTTAGTCCATCCATCTTTCCATAATAAACTATCCATGGTCAAGAGTCGGTCGAACTGCGTTGTCTCTACTCTTTACGTAGGCAAGGCTATCATTGATGAGCCCCCGAGCCATTAGGTCAGTCCCCTAGGGTTTTTCATACCAAGGTCTCCATCTACCACAATCTATGTCCCATAATAAACCGTCCCTTGCTGGGGTTGACACTTTGATCAGACACAAACAATTATCAAACAAGAGAACTAAGCTTAGCAAATCATGAAACAACAAATCAACTATCTAGCTAGCCTTTAACCCTCAACGATCAATTGTCTCAAAACATAGTTCAAACACAAAATATCAAACAATCCTTATCAACCATCAAGCAGTCTTATACAATATGTAGTATCGTTGGGCTCTCTAGGCTTATATGACATGCTGCATTTATGAAACCAAACTTCATCCATCAATCCTATCAACTGTCTTATACAGGTTGTTGCATCCTCAAAACTAGACTCTACATCTTATACGAGGTGTACCATTATTGAAACTAGACACAATCCTGTCAAATTGTCTTATACAAGATGTTGCATCATCAGGCTCCATTGGCTTATAGGGTATGCTTCCTCTCCTAAAACTAGACGCTATCATTATCTCGAATCTGATCATACAATGTGGCAAAAGATCTAAATGGTTGTTGACTCATTGGTCCAGTTTATCTTATTTTTTTATCTAATTTATCTATGGTCATGTTACTATGCCCCTCGAGGATGTCTTAAAATGATTTAAAGGAGCGATGATGGATCATGAACCTTTTTCTCTTTGATTTATGTTTGCGGTTTCTCTTGGAAATACGATTGGGGAAACTTGGTTTCTTGTGTGTGATTGGGGTTCCATTTGGCATAATAAAAACATCCTATGCAAATGAAAGGTCATCTAATACTTTCTTGCATAAGGACTAACATGCTTTGTGGTTACTTCCTCACATATTCTGACAAGGTTCTATGGTTACTAGTTTGGATCATGGCACTCCTTGTTTGTCATGTGTCTATTTTTGTAAGGGATAACATATTACACCTTGGTCTATGTCATATATTGGTGTTATATATCCATTTCCATAATAAGTTCTATGATGATAATTTGATCATTTATTAGCAAGATCTTAAGATAGCAGTCCCAATTTATCCATTCATTTTCCATCCTCGCCAACTTCTTCTGTACTAAAGAAAGATCTCAAGATAGCATTCCCAATTCATTCATTCATTTTCCATTCCCATCAGCTTCTTCTATACTAACATCCCATCCATTCATCCCTAGATCGACTTTTGAGCCTAGTTTTTCATCGCTAATGCATTTGCGCTTATCCAACTTGCTTATCGGTAAATTTGCCATTTTTTTTGGAATTTTTCAAAAATTTGTCAATTTTTTTCAAGGGGGAATCATCCTATCCTACATCCACTGGGGCATGTCAAGCATATTGGGGCAAGTTTTCATGATTATTCTTTGACACAACGCTTGAAATCACATTATATCAAAGAGGGGAAAAATGTAGACATTGAAAAATATCCCGAGTCTGCAAGCAACATTTTATCACTAATTTGCCTTCTTCCATGCATAATTAAATAATATTAATTATTTAATTATTCTCTAATGTCATATTCCTCTATTAACTAAATAATTCTTAATTATTTAATTAATTCATTTTATCCTTATTTCTCTTTTGATTAATTTAAATAAATATCAATTTTATTTAAATTACGTCACTAATTATCTTTTTCTATCTTTAATTATTTTATTTATTTAATTATTTATTTCTATTTTCCTCTATAATTAAATAATTATTCATTATCCCTTTCTCTCCATAATTAAATAAGTTCTTATTTATTTAATTATTTATCACTTTCTTTTCTCCATAATTAAATAATTTTATTTTTAATTATTTAATACGTTATCACTCCACCTTCTTCTATAATTAAATAGTTATTTAATTATTCATTTTCACTCTTTTAAATTAAACAATTGCTATTAATATTTAATTTATTTCTTAGCTAAACCTTAAATCTTAACTAATTTCTTGAGTTTTGGTCCTTCCTTCCCATCCTTATCTCTTTTCCTCTCAATTAATCTCATCCATTGATCGTCATATCTCATCATTCAATCTTAACCCTTCATTTAAATTGAGATTTCTATAAAATTAAGCCATCATATTCATTTCAAGGTTAACCACAAGCTTTGAAGTTTTTCTATCTTGAGATCTTGCTACTATTACTACATCAAAGATTATCATACAAGTTTCATACTAAAAATCTAAGAACAAACAAAGCAAAATGGAGAAGAGCAATGGAGATGAATAAACTTTGGCATAGAGATTGAGTATTATTGTAGTATTATTATGATTTCTATTGTCTTTTGTACTTTATTGTTGGATTATGGTCTTCATAGCTTGAATTAGATAGTTTTGTGGTTGCTATTATTTATTCATGCTTATTTCCCTAAATTTTAACCCTTATCTACATAAACAATGGCAATTTTTCTTAAGAAAATTAATACATCATTCATAAACCACATAAATATACTCAGCGCATTGGTCAATCCAAATGGCATGACTAACCACTAGTATAAGCCATATTTAGTCTTGAAGGATGTCTTCCACTCATCTCCTTTGATACAAATATGATAATACCCACTCTTTAGGTTAATCTTCATGAAGTACTTGGCTCCACTCAAACAATCCATAAGGTCATCCATCCTTGACATTGAAAATTTGTATTTGATTGTATTCTTGTTAATGGCTTGAGATTCTATACACATTCTTCATTCTCCATATTTATTTGGTGATAGTACTTTAGGTACCACACATGGACTCAAACTCTCTTGAATCAATCCTTTCTTCAATAGCTCTTGAAATTTTCTATTTAGTTCCACATTCTCTACAAGAGTCATTCTATGGGCTGCCTTATTTGGCAAATTGGTTCCTAGTATCAAATCCATCTAGTGACTAATATTCCTCACTGGTGGCAAACCCTTAGGTACATTATCTGACACAATATCATGGAAATGCTCTAATAGATCCGAGACTTCTACTAGTATATCCTCATCTTATTCTTTATTAATTCTAGGAATTAACACATAACACATATACTTGTGCTTCACACCATAAAAAATTATACCATCAATTAAATTTTTTTGGCACTACTACATATCTTTTCTTTCACTTCCTTCAAGGGCTTTAACTTGTAGAAAAATCTATCATTCATCAAGGAATATGTGTTGGCATGTCCATCATGTATTGCATGTCGATCAAATTTCCATGATCTCCCCAATAACATATGACAAGCATCAATAGGCATGATATCTCATAGGACATTGAGGTAATTCCCAATCTTGAACTTCATTGAATATTGCTCATTAACCAAAGCTCTATGGTCTTTCTATAGCCATGTGATCTAATATAGATGTGGATGTCTCCTCTCCAGCTGCAATTTGTTAATCATCTCCTTTGAAACAAGATTATCGATGATAATATTACAAACTTTACCTTCAAATTTTTACATTGTATTAAGTAAAATCTTCCTTTGAACTAGATATTTCTTCTCATTTATCAAGATCCTCCTTGTGACAAAAAATTCTCCTCTTTTTGCATCTTCAAAATGCTTATATTCAATATCTTCTACACATGCATTGCCTTCAGGTCTTCTAATTATCCTTCCTTGATGTTGTATAAAATTTTATGCTCAATTCTCTTCTTCTCCACACTGGAAACAAGTTCCATGAAAGCCTCCTCTTCTAGAGCTTCGTCCAAACTTTCATCTTTCTCTTTCATCACCATTAATTTTCTCACAAGGGTGGTAAGAATTATCTCCTTTCTAATTTTGAATGCTACTAGCTTCTTCCTTCTCCTTTTTTTCTTCATTTCATCCTCCATATGATATTTTCTAGTCCTTCACCATGACCTCTTCCTTTTTTCTTTCTTTCAATATTCTATTTAGCTTCTCTTCTACCTTCGGGGTAAACTGATAAGTATCTTCAATAGTAGTCATCGTGACCAAACTTAGTTCCTCTTGAATGCTTGGATTCAACCCATTTATATAACGGGCTACCTTTTCCTTGTTGGCCTTATAATGGCATGTTCTAATCACGACCTTGTAAAAATATTTTGTATACTCTTTGATAGACCTACCTGCCTGCTTCAAACCTTGCATCCTTTTCAAAAAATCTAACTCATAATCAACAAGAACAAATGATCTCTTTAGCTTTTCTACCATTTGATCCCATCTTATTATTTCTCTTTACCTCTCCTATTTTTATCTAATTTTACTTATTTCCACCAAATTCTGCAATGAATTTTTAACTTGGTCTTCGCAAATTCAATCCTCTCAAGATCTTCCACCTCCTCATACTCAAATTAATCCTCCATATCATTGATTCAATTAATCAACTCTTTTAGGTAAAAATTTCCAAAAAATGTAGAAAAATTAATCTTTGCCCTTTTTCTAATCCTAGAGATGGCCTTAAAAAATCTAACTTGCTTGGGATCAACTACATCCTGTTCTTCTTCCTCAACTTCATATTAAATTTCATCTCACCTCCTTGGCTCAAACCCTCTATATAGCTCCTCTTGTAGCGCTTGAAATTATCTTTGTAGGGCTCTAAAACCCTCTTTTAGTACAACAATATTTCTTCCACCACCACGATTTCTTCACGGAGGAATTTTGATCACTTTTCTCACAAACCCACAACCACACGTCCTAGTGTAAATTGCTTCACGTTCAGAAATCTATTTACAAGCTCCAAAAAAATTTCTCTAATACAACTTGATGATGGGATACTCCACCCAACATCCACACAGAACACAATAAAAAATATCAAAACAAAAAGTGCAGTATAAAAAACAACCTACTTTCTATTATTTTCATAAAATGAATTATAGATTTAGAAATTATAATGCTACAACCACATGGACTTGATTCACTACAAGTAAAATCAACTTTGTAAGAAAAATCTATTATTTAGAGCCGTAATTTGCACTAATGGATTCACCTCTCATAACCTTTATTCATCCTTTTATTTGGCACCAATAACCTTAGAATATTCTGGAAAGTGTAACTCCCCCTTTTACTTTGGCATGCCAAAAGTCCAACCATTCATTTTCCCGCCCAAGAAGATATTTTATTAAAATTCACTTTTTGGTGGCACAACTTCCTAGAGTGATAAAATTTGACTCAATGTATTTGATTTGTTATTATAATATATCATTGAAAATCCCTAAAAGAGATCGAAAACTCCGAAATGATTAAAAGACCATTTCATCCATTTTTTAGTTTTTTTGAGGCTTCTAAGGACTTTAAATTTGAGTTTGAAATTATATTAGGATAATTTTTTAAGAAAAAAAATTTAATATCTCCCAAATGGTACATGGTAATGAGATGATTCTTTTTTCATTGGATACTTTTTCAATTTTACTTCTCGGGGTAAATTTTCAGGTCCATACGTGCCTATTTAGGCTAAATTACTAAAAATAATAAGTGATCATTATTGGTGTAAATAAAGTCTCATACCTAATTAATCCATTACTAGGGGTCTTAGGGGACTTATTTACATGTTAAGTTTACTTGGGTCCTAGGAAGGAATCTTTCTAGAAGGTGTTATTTGTCATCTTGTCTTTTGACTTGTAACCCATGTGTCCTAGGTAGTTGTGATAATTTGTCACATGTAATAGGATTAAGACACTTGTCAAAATCCTATTTAATCTTGTGTCTCACCTTGGATATATAACTAGGTGGTCTCATTCATTGTACATTGAAAAAATTTTGGATGATCAATTCCATTGCAATCTTGAGCATTGTATATTGATCTCTCTTGTGCTTTCATGAAGTGCCTAGATCTTGGGTGGCTATAATCTTCAGCCAATCTTACATGGTGTAGAGTTATTCTATACCTATCTTAAATGGTATTAGAGCTTGTGGATTGTTTTGTGTTCATCTTTATTGAGAGATCTTGGTAAATCTTGAAAATTTGAGTATGATCTTATCTTGGATTGAATGATGACCTGAAGAATCAGAAAATCTTGAAAAAAATACCAGATTTGGGGGTTTCCTCTTTGTAGCCTTTTATTATAGGTTCAAATAGGAGCTTGTTGGTGCAAATCTGAGCTCACCATTGAGTTTATAGGGTTTTAGAAAGTCATTATTTCCTTTTGTTTAGTCCAAATTAGGCATACAAGGCTAGATTTATGAGGGTTTGAAGTTGAAGTTTGGTTGCCAGATCCAAAAGGTAGCTACAATTTTAGAGAATTTTGGGTCAAAATTGGCCTTGCCATTGCATCCAGAAGGGCCAAAACCCAAAGATCAATTGTAAAAATGTCAAATTTGGAGAAGTTGTCCACTGAGGCAAAAAAAATTTCCTAGGGAGTCACATACGACTTCCTAGGTCGTCATAATTGCAGGTTATGATTTTTTTTTTTCAAAAAATTTATAATTAATTGATATTTTTTGTTAAAAAAAATTTCTAAATTTTTTGAACAAATATATTTGTCAGTTAGCTGAAAATTTTATTTCAAAATTTTTAAATTAAAATTCAAAGGATTTTGGTATAGTCTGTAGACATACCTATGTTGGTGTAATTAATTATCTAATTACACTTTATTAAGTTTACTTAGGTTTTGCTTAGGTAATAATTAGTTTACTTAATTAATAAGTAAGATTTATTTGGTTGAACTATTTTTAGGTCAACATGAGGGTTGCATACATTGCTTTTATAAAGCAAATCATCTCTTGTAATATCTTAATTTTAAATATATCAATTTGCACATCTTCATGCAAAGCTCTTGCTTTTTATTGTTTTTCTCTTTTGTGGAAGGAATTTTGTTTTGCATGTCTGATCTTAGTTTCTAGCATGGTATCAGAGCCTTGACATGCAGCCCCTTCTCAAATTTTGGAGAAAATCATTGCAGAGTTTGTTCGGGGTTCCTCAAGGATTTCATGCCTTGAACTCATCTATGTGGCATTTTGGATCAGATTGGGCTTCATCATTGGATTTAGAGCGCTGGAAAAAGTCAAGATTGGCTTTTATTTTGCAAATTTTGGTCATCATTTGCCAAATCTGTGAGGGTTTCAAGTTCGGTGTTTTTTTGGAAGCTCTAGGGGTAGCCTATTTTTCGGAGCATCTTGGAGCAAAACGAACATTGCCATTGCGTTCACAGTGCCCCAAAACCCTAAGATTGCCCTTTGCTTCATCAATTTTGAAGAAGTTGTTCTAGAAGGCAAAAACAATTTGCCAGGGAGGCTGTACGACCTCCCCAACATGCTTCCTGAGGCACGAAAATTGAAAAAAAAAAAAATGCCCTTCTTGGGATTCGAGTCGATGCTCACAATGCAGAAAGGCTCCACCACCGAGTGGCCAAAGGTTCGCCACCGCCGTCGGTGGCTCCCCCTCTGCGCTTCGCCCCCGCGGGCCCCTCTACGCTCCGCCCCAGTCATATGGATGACTGGGTGCCCTCCACTAGCCCCTGAGGGCTTTGAGCCGGTCATGTGGAGAACTTGTAGCCCGTGCCCAGCCCCCGGCCAGACATCTAGCCCCCTGCCTTGTGCCATTGGTCACATGCGTGACCAGGGGGCCGAATTGTTGTTTACATGGGACCAATTTTTTATGGCGACGACCAGATGGCCATCAAAATAAGCTCAGGAAATGATGATGTTAGCATGACGTCAATGGTCGTATGAGCCTCTTTTGCTCCCTCCTAGCCCTGATTTTCCTTCAAGGAGCAGTTTTTTTGTTTTTGGCATAACTTGGGCATACGGTTTGAAATCAAGCAAACGAGATATCGCCAAAAAGCTTGTTCCGAGCACTTTCCAATGGCGCACTTTATTTTTCAGTATTTTCTATTTTACTGCATTATTGCTGTTTGAAGTCAGATGTTCATTTATCACTTCCGAGCTCATAAATTTTTGCCACAATCTTCATTTTTCGCTATCTTTGCGGCATTGGAAAGGTATTGAGGAGCTCTATTTGCTGTCTATGCACTTTTTTCTGTATCTATCCCAAGTTTATTGTTATTCCAGATTTGGCCCGATGGGTGTTTTGGAGATTACTTGGATATTTTGGCAGTTGGGAGGGTGCAACTTGCATCTTTGCACTTCATTTCAGTAGCACATCATTCATTTTATCTACTGTTGCTTCATAGATTCCAGGGTTGTTCCCATTTGGAGTTTTCGAGTGTTCCATGGCATCGGGTCTGTTGTTGCATTATTATGATTCCGATATGGTTTCTTGTAAATAAAAATATCTTTCCTTGCTTATCAGATTTTGGTTCCACTGTTACTCCATAGAGTTCTTCCAGTGCTTCTTTGCAGCAGGTCATCTCATTGATGGGGGGGGTTGTCCCACTGGGTTTTCTCCTCTTTCTCTTACTCTTTCATTGCATTTGTACATGGGTACCTGATCAGGCCTTGTTGTCAGGACCCATTCATGCTTTCTTGCATTCATCTTAGTTTTAGGTGCATGTTCTTTTAGTCTCCCTAAGTTTCACTTAAGGGAGGGTGTTGGTGTAATTAATTATCTAATTACACTTTATTAAGTTTACTTAGGTTTTGCTTAGGTAATAATTAGTTTACTTAATTAATAAGTAAGCTTTATTTAGTTGATCTGTTTTTAGGTCAACATTAGGGTTGCATACATTGCTTTTATAAAGAAAATCATCTCTTGTAATATCTTAATTTTGAATATATCAATTTGCACATCTTCATGCAAAGCTCTTGCTTTTTATTGTTTTTCTCTTTTGTGGAAGGAATTTTGGTTTGCATGTCTGATTTTGGTTTCTAACAACCTATCTATAGACATAACTATTTCCATAGGCGGGCCAATGGGCGTCACATGGCCTGTGATTGTGGTCTTCGTCACCCCTCACAATAAACCAATAGTAATTGTTTAAAACAAGTCGGTGAACATTTTAGAAATCTGGTGATAATAAAGAAAAATAATACTCCAAAATAATCCCTCCATATTCCATCCTCTATGCTAGCAACCAAATATTTTAGAGGCCTATTTAGATTTGAATAATATTCTTATTAAGATTCTAGCAGCAACATATTTCATTCGCTTAAGGGATGAGAAGGGAAATTTTATTTCAGCAGTGGCACTCCCCTTGGACACCCAGACCAACCACCTCGTTGAAGCCATAGGGGCTTACCAAGTCCTTAATCTTTCTCGTCAATTGAATCTCAAAAATTTATGGATTGAAGGGGATTCTAATAATATTATTCAATGTATTAAAGGTCTTCAAAATCCATCTTGGACTATAGAGAATTGGATTAATTTATCTAAGGAAATTATTAGCTCTTTTGAGAATCACTTCGTAACCCATGTCTACAGAAAGATTAATATGGTGGTGGATTTCTTTTCCAATAAGGGGGTTAAGGCCAAGAGTAAGATGATGTGGTAGAGGAGTGATGGTTTAGAGGCTGATGTCATTGCCTTACTAATGTATGATCACACCCATGGGAAGGTCTAATTTCCCCTACCAAACAATGATTAAGGAGAAGGCATGTATTTTTATGCAGTCTTGGAACTATTGCCTCATCATTTGTCTTCATGGGCTGGAGTACCATAGTATTAATTGCCCCATTGATATTTTGTGTTTCACATGCTTTCTGGGCTTTCCAATGATCAGGTTTAGTGGCTTTTTGGAGTCTTCGCAGAAGGGTTGCACCATTGACAACATGGGAGGTGAACGCTGCAGGTTGGAACCAATGAAATGCAAGAAGCTGAAGAGTAACGAGAAAGTGTGGCAAGTGCTAGAGAGGGGTGGCATCATGAGCTACATGGAAAAAATTCATGGAAAGGATTAGGAGATCACCAGGTTTTTTGTAAAGGAATGGAACAATGGCATGATAAAAATCTTTGGGAGAAAAGTGGCAATTGATGAACAACTAATTTTTGATGTCACTGGGAAGTCCATGGAGGGGCTTAAGTTCTACAGGGTCCAGAAGCTCTCTGACCAGGTGGTTAAGAATTTTCCTAAGTCTGATAAGGAGAAGGAGGATTTGCTGAGAGCTACCAAAAGTAGCTATGACTCCACCAAAATTAAATTGCTTTGGCGGGAGGTCTTGAGAGTGATTATGTAATATATTACTTTGGATGACAGATATACTAGGGTTTTCGGCTATCACTTTGTGCTCCTAAATCATTTTCGGCACTAGGTCAGGGTTTCTCTCCCTTTCTATCTCTCTACTTCTTTGAATGCTAGTCTTTAGGACCATAATTCAATCCCAGTGAGGTACCCCATTCTTCACAAGGGTATTCTTGTTCTCATTTATGAACATTTTATAGCAATGTCAGCTATTACCCATCAAACCCCTTCTCCACACTCTATTTTTGATAAGGAGGAATTGGGTGCTAGCTATACGGATAAGGATGAGTGGGAGAATAATATGGATAAGGAGGAAGAGTGCCCCTCGAAGGCTAAAAGGAAGTGCAATAACAAAAATAATTCTTAAGTCTATGCCCTTCCTAAACCTAGCGCTATGACCTCTACTAATAGGGAAAAATTCATCTTCTCAGGGTCTGATGTTACTAAAATGAAGCTGAAAGGTAAACCCAGTGTTTCTCCTTAGGGAAGGGCAAGAGGAAGGTTGTGGAGGACCCATCCTATGATACTAGCCAAGAGGATTCTCAACATACCAATTCGTCTGAGTATTCTAGCTACCCACCTACGGATAGGGAGGACAGACCTCGGTACCCTAGTGACCTTAAGGAGGATGACCACTACTTTAAAGTTGATCGTGAGTATCCTGCTGATATCCTTGCAATTGCTCGCAATGGGTCCATGATTTTTTTTTGGTTGATTCGGTGGGTTTTCTTTGAGATTAAGGAGATAAATTTGAATCAAAGGGCCTTTAACAACAAGCTGGAAAAGAATGAAATGATGGTTAATACTAATAAGGATAGAGATAAAGCCAAGGATTTGTGGATGGAAGACGAAAAGAGATACATGGTTGATTTCCTTAAGAAAACTGTGGAGGATTTACAATATTTCAAGAGAAATCATGACGACAATCTTTCAGAAATGGAGGAAAAGATAAAGAATGTCAAAGAGTCAATTCAGAAGGTTCTAGAAATGAGCCACAAGATCCTGAAGTCCATCGTGAGTACCATGAATATGATGGTTGAGAATTTGGAAAGGGCGCATCAGGTAAGAACTGTTGTGGATGTGGATGAAGAAAAAGATCAAAGCCAGGTTGAGGGTGCAGGGCCGAGAAAATGAACCAGAGCCAACCTGAAAATATAAGACCCCTATGGATATCTAGGAGATGAAGAAATTAGCAATTAGTATGAACAATCTAGAAAAGGAAGTGGATGATATCCTAAGTAATCTGGCTTAACGGTTGGATTTTCTACTGGACTCCTGCTGTGTTGTCTCTGTGCTGGTCTTTGTGTTTATCTTTGTAGGTAGCTTCTTATCTTATATGCTAAATTTTTTTATGCTTTATCTTTACTATCTTTGTTGTTAAAGGGTTTCGGGGTCCCTTCAAAACCTGCTTTTACCTTAATCAAAAACATATTTCATTCGCTAGAAAGGATATTCCTTTTTTACGGCCAAGAGGACGTCAATTTTACTCACATTAATGATGATGTCATCACTACATCAACAATGACATCAATTTTTTATAAAAAAAATTCCCCCCTCATGGTTGGAGTTTTCAGTTTTGCAATCCAACTTTGAAGTCTCATAACTTGGTCATACGAGCTCCTTTTTCAAATCATTTTTTTTTATTTGGGGTAGAAGTTCACACTCTTCATAGTGATGCAATCGGTTTTTGATTTTGGTTCTTGTTTTTCTAAAAATTGTAGATTCTCATAGGTGTTGCTGAGTCGTCCTCATTTTTAGAACTTTAGGAGCTTCGTTCTTGCTCCTACGGTAATATTTTTGAGTGATTTTTTTTTGAAAGTGCATATTATGTGTACTTTCTAGTGGTGTGATCAAATTGATCTTATTATTTGTAAAAAAATTACTTTGATCTTGTGGAAAAATTTGGCAATTTGTATGCACTAAGATCAAGTCCACTTCACTATTTTTGGCAAGTGGCACTTGTAATTGCACTAAGTATAAAGTGCCAAAAATCATAATTTCTTGGGGGGTTTCTTGATTTATTAATTTGGGGGGGTAATCTTGGAGTGGTTTATTGATTGATTTTGTTTGGTTTGTGTTCTTGCAATGGGGAAATCTCAAATTGAACTCCTAACTCCACATAACTATGCTACATGGAGAAAATTAGTATGGAATTATCTCATGATGAAATGTCTAATAGGCTATCTAAAGGAAACCAATCTTCAACCTATTGATGCTAAAGAATTGCAAAAATGGGAGTTTAATCATGAGAAAACACTTGGATGCATGTGTTCATTAGTCTCATTTGATTTATAATTTCGTGTTGAATCATGTAAAACACCTAAAGAGGCTTGGGAGGATTTTGAAAAATTGTATGGTAAAACATATAAGATTAGGGGATATCAAATTGATAATGATTTGATGAATCTTGATCCTAAATTTTTTGACCACATCCAAGACTACATCTCCAAAGTTAAACAACTAGGAACACAGTTGAAAGATTGCAATATTGATAAGGAGGATTTATAATTGTTTCTAAATATGTTATCCAAGCTTGGTCCTAAGTATTCAGTGTTTGTTTTTGGATTTCATACCCATCAACTTTCTATGGGAGCATCATATGTTGATCCTAAGTTTAATGAATCTCCTAATCCAAGAGGAAGCTAAGTTAATGAATATGGTTTTACTCAAGTCTTCCAAGTCACAATCATTGTTTGATAGTGAGTCAAAGGTAAAAAAAGAATCAATGAATATTTATAAGAAGCCAAAGAAGAAAAAGAACAAGCCACATAAAGAATCAAAATCCTATCCCCCAAAAGGGGAATCATCTAATAAGGAGAAGCATATATGTGCATATTGCAAGAAATCAGGGCATGATGAGCATCAATGTTATTCAAAACAAATTGATGAGTTGAAGCATCTTCTTAATAAGAATAAAATCAACGAGTCTTCATCATCAAAGGTTTCATCTTCTTCTTCTTCACCAAAAACAAATAGACATAACGGGCAAGCACTTGTTGTAATTGCAGATTCTAAGTCAGAGAGGTGGATACTTGATTTAGAAGCCTCACATCGCATGGATTCATTAGAGAGTATGTCATATTCATTTAATACTTGTTCATTACCACCCATACTAATGGCGAACAACTCACATATGCATGTTTGTGGGAAGGGATCCATTGACATGGATGATAGAGAATTCAATGATGCTCTTTGTGTGCCTTCATTTTCAACAATATCCTTTCTATCTATTAGACCACACATGATGGAGTAAGCAAGAGTGTTGAGTTCACACCAAATTCTATCATAATTCAAGATTCACATAACAAAGATATAGTTGTGGTTGGGGAGGTTGATCACCAATCTCGAGTCTACACCTTCTCACACTTTTCTCCTAATGATTCGATAGATGTTCACATTGAGGAATCTATTGTGGACAATTTTGAGGAGATTCAATGTGGTCATTTGAATCTTGGTATTATTTCATCTACTAAGGATCTAGTGATGTGTGGTGATATTTCATCTCCTTCATCTACTGTTGTACCTAAGGATGCTTGTGTTACCACAATTTTGGTTTCTTGTGATTCAATATAGTAGGACATACATCATATTCTAGAGATGGCTACTTGGGATGAGTACTTGATATACATTGCTGGCTTATTTTGTGAGTCCCACATTTTAGATTTTGGAGTCATCATTGATTCCATTCATCTTCTCTTTGATGAAGATGCTTCTTCTATAGTTATTGCAAGGGAACACTCTGACCCTCTTGTTCATTCTCTACATTTGTATCATTCTTCGTAGTTTGAAGTGAGTGTGGATTATTTTGGAAGAAATTTGGAGGAGGCTTATTTTCCTTCAAAGAAGGTATACTTGTATTTGAATTGTGTTCTACCATCATTTCTAGGAGATTCTAGATAGTCTTCTTTGACAATGTGGCCTAGAATGCCTATTTTGAGGGGGGTTGCATGGTATCTCTTCTTCTTCTTCTCTCTTATGGGGGGACCTTTTCATCGCATGGGGTTTTATCCTTCTCATACATCATTGAGATTATTTTTTTGTTTTCTATCTCTCTTTTGGGGAGGAGTTTTTTCCCACTGGGTTTTCTCTTTTTCTCCATTTGTGAGAGATTACATTTGCATTTGTACATGGGTACCTAACATGGCCTCATATTCGGGACCCATATTTGTGTCATTTGCGTAATAATTTGATTCTCCCTAAGTTTCACTTAAGAGGGTTTTTGGTGTAAATGAAGTCTTGTACCTAGTTAATTCATTACTAGGGGTCTTAAGGAACTTATTTACACATTAAGTTTACTTAGGTCCTAGGAAGGAATCTTTCTAGAATGTGTTAGTTGTCATTTTATCTTTTGAATTGTAACACATGTCCTAGGTAGTTGTGATAAGTTTTCACATGTCGTAGGATTAAGAAACTTGCCATAATCCTATTTAATCTTGTGTCTCACCTTGGCTATATAACTAGGTAATCTCATTCATTGTACATTGAACAACTCTTGGATAATCAATTCCATTGCAATCTTGAGCATTGCATATTGATCTCTCTTGTGCTTGCATGAAGTTCCTAGATCTTGGGTGGCTATAATATTCAACCGATCTTTCATGGTGTAGAGTTATTCTATACCAACTCTTACAATCATATTTTACCTTTTTAGACTTATGTCTATCTTACACCCCTTAAGTGCCATCATGAGACTCAAAACAACTAAATAAAATAAAGAAAAATATTTTTTTGGGTGATGTGAGATTTCCCCTACACCACTTAATTCTTGTACTTCAAACCAATGAACCTTATGTAGGATTATAACAAAATTTCTAGGAAAAAGCAATTAAAGTTGCTTATTAACTTTATGATATATCTCCTACATCAACACTTTTTTGAGAAAAATTCTAAGGAGGTTTGGGTAGGAAATAATCCATTTTTACATCATCTTAGATTTTTTTTAATTATGAAGCATATTTACATGTTCCTAAAGATAATATGTATGAGTTAAAATTGAAAGTAGAGAAATTTATTTATATTGGTTACAATAATGTGGTGAAGGGATATAAGATTTGAAATCTTGAGACAAGGGAGATAGTTTACATTAAACATGGTCTTTAGAGAGATTGGAAGTTCTCATAAGCTTGCACAACCTATAGATGTAGATAAATTAGTGATGTAATTTAATCCTAAGTTAGAGTTTAGAGAAGACTGCACTTAAGATTGAACAGTAGGTTTGAGATAGACTTGATGAAGAGATTGATTCAAAGGAGGAAGAAAAATAATTTTTATTTCTCTACTTATAATGATGAGATTAGAACTATGAAGGAGGCAATTTGAAAGGAAACTAGAATAGATCCACACTACTCATACAAGAGAAATAATGCAAGAATTATTGTCTAAAAATTTCAATAAAGTAACAACTAAGAATGACATAATATATACTCTAGGAAAACCATTCCAAGAAAAATAATAGCCTCTAAAGAACACTCAATGTATTAATCTTAATAACAAGATTACAATAGAACATCTATTTCTAGTGATTTTGATAAAAGATATAAGACATATTCAACTATATAACCCTAATCCATGTGCAATTATCAGTAATAATTTCATTATTGTGGTATTATTATAAAATGATATTTAGTATGGCAACTTAGCCAATAAGTGCCGATAACGTGGTCCTCCACTTATGCATCAAGTCAAACAAGGAATTTACTCAATTTCCTCTTTGGTATACAACTTTCCACATCAATGGAGGTGGTAAAGGATATAATTGTGTGGGGTGTAAATCTTATAGAAAGGATAGAGTAAGTGTGGATTCATTTGAATAATTTTTCTAATGTGAAATTTGGACTTTGAGGGATAGGAAGGTGAAAAAAATATGTAGGGATTTGTGAATGGAAGATATGGAGGGATATGGTAGGATAGAGTCTCATACTTATGCACTGGATACCAAGAGATAATATATTGAAGACATACTAGACACTAGCACTCATCCTAGAATGCCTTATGAGGAAAATTAATAGAAAGGGATAGAGAAGAAGAGGGACACCTCAACCTTATCACAAACTCTTGATTTTATTTATCCTTAAAGTTTCTTTGATTTGAAATTGATATACATCTCTTAGGCTAGTATGCTTTTGATTTGTATTTTATATTTATTTTCTTTTTAATGCCACCTCCGTGATCTTACCCATGCAACTAGAAAGATGCAAGTGTTCATCAATGAAGATTAAATCAAGTGGTATGGGAAATTATTATATTTGGATCACACCTCCATAATCTAACCCCATGCAACTAGTAAGATGTAACGAATAATCATCAAATATTAGATTAAGCATTATGAAAATTTATTGCATATATTTTAATATCCATGTCTAGATAGGGAAAGAGGGAAAATGATCCACTTATAAGGTTATAAGGGTCACAATTGAGTTTTTAATATTTGGAATATATAGGGGTGAAAGAATAAATGGTACTAGTTATCCTAGTTATATATAGCATAGATTACAGAGGAACACAAAAAGTGGTGTGTGAGGTAGATGTGGGAAGGGCTCACATATCCAAAAGGTCCTTGTGCATAAAAACTACAAACTCACCACAACAAGGAATAATGTGAAATTATATATGACTAGGTCAAATAATGTATTGTGTGGTGTGTAATAAAGGGGTAAAAAGTGGGGCTAGTGGGTGAAAAAAAAGTGCATGTAATAAGATGATTTGGGAAAATCTTGGATTTTTTTCTTGTGTAAGCGATTTCACTATTATTTCCCAACCATGCATGTCTAAAAATTATAGGTTTGATTGAGTTATGCCCCAATTTTATAGTTACAATATGTTAATCCACCTATTATAATTGATTTGAGATGTCATAAGTGTTTTTCCATGCATTGAGTTTTACCTAAAATATCGCCTCGTGTCATCCTTTGCTACTCGATGTGTGTCTAGGTTTGCAAAAGTCTCATTTTTTCTAAGTGTTAATGTAGTGCCCCTTCATGATTCACCCTTTTTTTTATGTTTGATAAGTGTGGTTTTGGGTCATTTAGTTGTTAAATTAAATTTGTTAATTGTGTTGTTTGATTAATTGTTGAATTAAATATATTATTAAATAAATCATGTTGATTAATAGAAATATATGTTGGTTTTGGTTAATTAATTTATTAAATGAAATCATTAAGTTATAAAGTATTTTCGAGAACAAAATTTAAAGATATTAATTATTAGTGTTGAGTTTAATAAATTAAAATGTGGAAAATATTATAATATGCAACTAAAATATTAAGTGGAATGAGATAATGGTTAAATTGTTAAAAAAGGAATTAAAAAGTTAGAAGGTTTTGGCATGCAAGTTCATGCAGAGTCTCAAACTGTTTGTCATTTTGAAACTTGTTTTTTTTGTAAGATTTATTATCTTATTTTTGTGTTCGAAAAATCTTTCAACTTCTTTTTGGGAAAAATAATAATAATGATCATTTTGGGAGAGATTGGGGGGGGATTAGGATCATTGGTTTTTTTGTTTTCTAACAGATAATTTGGTCTGCAAGAATAATCTCTTGAATAATTATTTTATATTGATTGTTTTAAAAAAAAATGGGGTTGGGGGTGAATACTATGAATCACCTCGTTAAAATAAGGAAGAATAGAAACATCGACCAAGCCAGAGGAAGTAGTGGTAGAGCTCCAACTTAAGGGATAGAAAAATCAAAGGTGTGGTGAACGTAGTGGATAGGTCCAAGACTCTACATCCACTTCTCTACACTATTAGTATCATTTTACTTTTACATTCTTCTTAACGATTGAGCCTTAAACATTGATTTGCATGAATGTATTTATATTTATCTGTACTAAATTTCATGAATATGCATGCCCGGACACAAAACCGTAAGATTTCTTTAGTGATCGATGTAATTATAAATCCAACACATTGGAATAATATAAAGTAATTTTATATTCATGATGTAGTCAACATGGAATCTCTTAGCATTTATCGCCAATCACTTCCACCTATAGCAACTTCTTGTTGGTCAAACCTATTTTGTGGGCCTATTTTATTTGCCAATTTTTAGAGCCCCTTGTCAGCCTTCTATAGTTTTTGATTGTTATTATCTATAAGTTTTGGCATGCGTGCAAGGATATATTCTATTTAGTATATTGAAAATGCTTTAGAATCTCAACTAATACTATTTGCATGCTATATTTCCTTTCTTTATTTTGTTCACTCCATAAAAGTATGACCACAGTATATTCATAGTTATTCTACAACCCATACCATTCTTTGCATTGTTGTTTCTCATATCTCTATTTTTTTCATTGATTTTGTATCTTATTTCTACGCCAACCATCATTAAGAAGCCTTTTTACAAACTCAATCCAGGTGTAGCCTTCCACTATTTCACTTCATGTGCACTTATGATATTAATTAACCATGGTATTTTGAACACCATTTGATGTCTAGGTATTCATGTGATGGTCGATTGAAACAATAATTATCTCAGGCCATTCCTTCTCCCCAGTGCGTATTTTTCTACATCTTAGCATGCCCTATGCATTGACACCTGAAGTTCTAAAATGCATTTGAGTCAAAGCATATGCACCTATATACATATATGTATGTATGTTTTTATGTGCTATTATATTAAATTTGTAAATTGCTTATGGCGTCTACATTTTGTTTACAGTGTTTCTTTCTATGTTGGGTTTTCGATATTTGCAATGTGTCTTAGTTCGATGGAAACATCATTTGATTGGTATTGCATCTCTTTTCAATGAATATTTCTTATCAATGGAATTTGATTGAGGTCTCTTATGTTAGGAGTTTGATTTTAGTATGGTGTGAATTCCTTGTTAGTAGTTGTCAGTGTTTCCTTATTTCAATTTGTGATTGCTTATAGTGCCTTTGATAAGAGGTTTACATATCCAACTCGTTGGAATCAGCCATTAATAGAATCCATAACTTGCTTTTTGGTGAATAGCAATCGATATGCATACTTTTGAGTTTATTTATGTTCTTGAAAACTTGATTTTGAATAGACCAATTTAACCTTATGTCTTGACTTATTGGCATCACTCTTCCCCTTGAATTGCTATGCATAATTTGTTAATTGTGAATGTTTGTATTTTGGCCTTTTTACTCATACGCATCATCTTTCTCTTTCAAGTTTGGTTGACTAAAGACAAATATTACATTATGCAACTTTAGTGTAGTGATTCTCAAAATGAAAATTGAGCCCTTGTTGAAGCATTATAAATTTATATGCACTTAAGTTTTCCTGACGCAAATATATTCCAAACCCTTCCATAGCTAGCGCAACTGAGGATTATGATACTGATATTTTTTTATATCCATTCCTTCGGTAGGTCGAATATGTGCTGCAAATATGTTTTTTTGCTGTGCAAATATGTTTAATGGACATGTTCATAATGCAGTCATAGAACCTTGGAGGACATAGTTTAGCTCAGATGCTATGTTTATTTAAGTTTGGGAATTCATGTTATTTATTTTTATTTTTTTAAAATTGTGTCGTTATTATAGTTAGATGTGTTGTCCTCTAGGGTTCTTTGGTGGGGCATTACACTTGTTATCAAAGCCTATGTTCATACACTAGGTACTTTGGATACATATGAGACCATTATGTTGTCCTAGTGCTTAGACTCTTGAGCGCGTGTTTTCCCCTTTTTTCATCCCCGTCTAATAATCTTAGACTTGTCCTTTGGGTGGTGTTTGTACTATGGTGCATAAAACTAGTTGAAAGGATAAGACCCTCGGTGTAGTGTGCAATGCACCAATATTATTTCTATCAGGAATGCATTATGGACTCTTGTGTAGCCTTGTGATGTTACTCCTGGTGATGTGGATTAATTGAATTACGAGATTTATGTGTCTATCTGATTATGGTTATGATGTTGTTATTTGGTGATTGCTCGTATTTGATCGTTATGTAACTGATTATTCTTTCTTGTTTGTTAAGAAACTAACTGTGATATATCGATGTGGTTACTGTTTGATGTGTTTTCTTATTATGGTTACCATGTGATTATCTGGTGATCGTTCTATGTTGTTTATTATGTAACTGTTGTTATACATTGATGTGGTTATTTGTTTGGGGTGTTTTGGTGAAAGGAATAGTGTTGCATTACTCATTCATGAGTACCCTATTACACTGTGATTTCATTTCACGGTGTGTTTGACTGTTTGATTATATATATATGTTGTTTGACCGTTTTGTTTGATGCAGGTTGTAGGTACCAGACATTAACTCCACCTGAATATCAGGTCTGAGCGTGCTTTAAACCCAATGGAAAAATTGTTGAATGGAGATAACGAAAGGTCCCCTACCCTTTCCATCATCCTCAACAAGGATGAGTATCCAGTTGGTCACCTCGTTAGTCTTGTTGTTGTCTATGGTCAGTTGGTCCTGCTTCTCAATCTTGATCAAAGTTTAGGTAATTGTTTGATTCTTGGTTTGCTTGATTATTTGATGTTGCTTGTATTTACGTATGTTTTATTCTACCTTATGACTTCCAAGAGTAAGTTGAATCTTACGGGGGGAGGATGTAGTGCCCTCCATGATTCACCCTTTTTTTGATGTTTGATAAATGTGGTTTTGGGTCGTTTAGTTGTTAAATTAAATTTGTTAATTGTGTTGTTTGATTAATTGTTGAATTAAATATACTATTAAATAGATCATGTTGATTAATATAAATATATGTTGGTTTTGGTTAATTAATTTATTAAATTAAATCATTAAGTTATAAAGTATTTTTGAAAACAAAATTTAAAGATATTAATTATTAGTGTTGAGTTTAATAAATTAAAATGTGGAAAATATTATAATATGCAATTAAAATATTAAGTGGAATGAGATAATGGTTAAATTGTAAAAAAATTAATTAAAAAGTTAGAAGGTTTTGGCATGCAAGTTCATGTAGAGTCTCAAACTCTTTGTCATTTGAAAACTTATTATTTTTACGAGATTTATTATCTGATTTTTGTGTTCGAAAAATCTTTCAACTTTTGTTTGGGAAAAATCATAATAATGATCATTTTGGGAGAAATTGGGGGGGTCAGGATCATTGGTTTTTTTTTTGTTTTCAAACAAATAATTTGGTCTAGTGCAAGAATAATCTCTTGAATAATTATTTTTGATTGATTTTTTTTTTTCAAAATGGGGTTGGGGTTGAATACTATGAATCACCTCGTTAAAATAAGAAAGAATAGAAACATCGACCAGGCCAGAGGAAGTAGCGGTAGAGCTCCAACTTAAGGAATGGAAAAATCAAAGGTGTGGTGAACGTAGCTGATAGGTACAAGACTCTATATCCACTTCTCTACACTATTAGTATAATTTTACTTATACCTTCTTCTTAACGATTGAGCCTTAAACATTGATTTGCATGAATGCATTTATATTTATCTATACTAAATTTCATGAATATGCATGCCCGGACACAAAACCGTAAGTTTGACTTAGTGATCGATGTAATTGTAAATCCAATACATTGGAATAATATAAAGTAATTTTATATTCATGATGTAGTCAACATGGAATCTCTTAGCATTTATCTCCAATCCCTTCCACCTATAGCAACTTCATGTTGGCCAAACCTATTATGTGGGCCTATTATTTGCCAATTTTTAGAGCCCCTTGTTAGCCTTCTGTAGTTTCTGATTACTATCATTTGCAAGTTTTGGCATACGTGCAAGGATATATTATGTTTAGTCTATTGAAAATGCTTTAGAATCTCAACTAATACTATGTGCATGCTATATTTCCTTTCTTTATTATGTTCACACCATGAAAGTATGACCATAGTATATTCGTAGTTATGCTACAATCCATACCATTCTTTGCATTGTTGTTTCTCATATATGTATTTTTTTCATTGATTTTGTATCTTATTTCTATGCCAGCCATCATTAAGAAGCCTTTTTATAGACTCAATCCAGGTGCAGCCTTCCACTATTTCAAGTTTCATGTTCCCTTATGATATTAACCATGGTATTTCGAACACCATTCGATGGCTGGGTATTCATGTGATGGTCAATTGAAACAATAATTATCTCAGACCATTCCTTCTCCCCAGTGCGCCTTTTGTTACATCTTAGCATGCCCTATGTGTTGAAACCTAAAGTTCTGAACTGCATTCAAATTAAAGCATATGCGCCAATATATATATATATATATATATACACACACATATATGTATGTATGTATGTTTTTATATGCTGCTATATTAAATCTGTAAGCTACTTATGGAATCTACATTTTGTTTACAACGTTTCTTTTTATGTTGGGTATTCAATATTTGCAATGTGTTTTAGTTCGATGGAAACATCATTTGATTGGTATTGCATCTCCTTTCAATGAATATTTCTTATCAATGGCATTTGATTGAGGTCTCCTATGTTAGGAGTTTGATTTTAGTATGGTGTGAATTCCTTGTTAGTAGCTATCAACGTTTCCTTCTCCTTTCAATTTGTGATTTCTCATAGCACCTTTAATAAGAGGTTTATGTATCTAGCTCATTGGAATCGACCATTAATAAAATCCACAACTTGCTTTTTGGTGAATAGCTATCGATATGCATACTTATGAGTTTATTTATATCCTTGAAAAATCAATTTTGAATAAACCAATTTAACCTTCTGCCTTGAATTATTGGCATCACTCTCATCCCCTTGACTTGCTATGTGTAATCTATTAATTGTGAATGTTTGTATTTCAGCCTTTTTACTCATTCACGTCATCTTTCTCTTTCAAGATTGGTTGAATAAAGACCAAGATTACATTATGCAACTTTAGTGTAGTTATTCTCAAAATGCAAATTGAGCCCTTGTTGAAGCATTATAAATTTATATGCACTTAAGTTTTCCTGATGCAAATATATTCCAAACCCTTCTATAGTTGGCACAACTGAGCATTATGATAATGATCTTTTTTGATATCCATTCCTCCGATAGGTTGAATATCATGTGTTGCAAATATGTTTTCTGCTATGTAAGACTTTTATGTTTGGTAGAATATAAGTTTAAGATAATTACAATGGATTTATATATATATATATAGGTGTAATATCGGGGTCTAGAATACATTATTATGCATATATACATATACAAAGATAATTTATTTTGCACACAGTTGTTGTATTGTGATTTAATATAGAGTAAAATAGAATGATAGTGTTTCATCGATCATGTATTGGGCTAGTAAAATTGTCTCTTTAATCTCTCTCTTGTTTATTTAAGGTATTGGTTTGATCCAACCAAATAGATAACCTTCTAAATAGTTGGAATAGGAAAGTTTCCTTATTATTATTTTATCCATATCTTAAAATGTATGTAAAAATAAATAGAAGAGAAAAGGTTAAAGTGTTATTTAATAAAATAGTTTTAATTTGTTAGCTTTGGGTAAGTGGTTATTAGGTAGTGTATTCAATTAAGGGAATTAGTTATTTATTAAATAGGTAGTTCAGAGAAAATGGGAAAGTTAGTCATAACTTGTTGGAAGATTCTTTAGGCCTTTTATATAAGTAATATATGTATATGTTTATATATATGAATGTATAAATCTATCTTTGCATATAGTATTTTATGTATTAGTGAAATATGGGGAAAAGTGTGGAATAGAAATGTTATTTAGTTAATTAAATCTAAATGGGAAATGCATGTTAGAATAAGTATCTTATTGACTCTAGATAATACTAAGGGTACAATTTTGGAATTAATTTTTTACATGATTGAGGTTATAATGGTGATATTTTGAAATAGTCCATTTGCTATTTTATGTATTGTTAGATAAGTTATTGTTAAGGAAGTAGAAATAATGCTTTGGTTGTAGTAGATATTTTGTTTTGTTAAGTGAAATGGGCTACACAAAATGAGGAAGTGATGTTATATATTTTGAGTCGTTCATGGTTGTAACATTTATTTGTTTGCTCATTTGGAATGAGGTGTTGAATTAGTGAAAATGAGAAGATTTTGATTATTGTGGTTGATTTTAATTTTGAGTTGATTTTGGTTATTATTTTATGGAGGGACATTTTTGTGCCAAATGGCTATTGAGAGAATTCTAGAGGCTTGGGAGAAAAATATTGAGTTTTTCTTTCACATTTTTTATCATTTCAAAAGTGGATTTATTTTGTACTTAGATTGTGTTCATAAGGGTATTTAGCCTTGCATTGTTTACTTGTTATTATGGTTGGGAATTGTGAGTGAGATGATTCATGCCATGCTCTAGATATGTGATTCTTGTGGGTTTTTTTTGGTGTGCAAGATGGCTTTACCCATTTGATGTGAGGGTCTTCTATTTTCTCATAGGGGGAGTGGCTCTGAATGGGGGCCGACGTACAAAGTGGTGTCAGGGTAACCCATTGGAGAGTTTCTAAACTCAGTGATAACCAATTAATGAATTAGGGGGTTGGGTAGCTTTCACACTAATTAAGATAATTGGATGCGTCACCCATGCTTGTTGTCACTCTATGGGGATGACGTCTAGTGAGAGACTATTAGGGTAACCATTGATGGGGGATGACGTCTAGTGAGATATTGTCAGGGTAACCATATATGGGGTCCAATGTCTAGTGAGAGACTTTTAGGGTAACCCATGTCAGGACCATGCGATGACACTCCTCCCTATAAAAACCTAGCATTCCCTAGTCACGTGTTCCCTTTGTTGTTATGTGCCTTTGGAAGTGCTGTCATTGTTATGTGAAGTTTTGTGGTACTTTGTATGTTGGATTCATGTTATCCCTTTTGTGTCATGCTATTGTCTTCTTGACTGCTTTGGTGGTGGGACCTTATCATTATTTCATAGCATAGGGGGTGGACCTTAGGGTTCCACATGGTCGGGTGGATTGTGCTTTTTACTCCATTGGGTTTCCCAGTTGTTGTTTGTCTGTGTGGATGATGCACCTTATGTAGTGGATTCTGGACCTTGTACCATTTCGAGAGATAGTTTCTTATGTTATTTATTTACTTATATCTCGTTTGTACTATGTAATATAATTTTATGTATTCATCCCGTTGTTATAAGGGATGCTTGATGTAATCTTGTAACAATTTAATGATGTACCCTTATGTAATGGAAAATTGTGTATGTACTCATTTATTCGTGTTATACGATCTTTAATGATGTTGTATTTGTGGAAATATATATGTTCCTTCATTCAATGCTTTGGATTTAAAATTAACTTATTTTTAGTTAATCCATGATGGATGTTTAGTTCTTGTTTAATGGACATGTTTGTAATGCAATCATAGAACCTTGGAGGACATAGTTTAGCTTAGATGCTATGTTTATTTAAGTTTGGAAAATCATGTTATTTTTATTTTTAAAATTGTGTCATTATTATAGTTAGATGTGTTGTCCTCTAGGATTCTTTGGTGGGGCGTTACACTTTTCCTTATTTTTTTAAAAATTATTGGTGTGTCAAGTTTTTGATCTTGTCCATACCAACATACCTTTTCCCTTGATCTCAATATCCTAGATAAGGGATTGCTAAAACTTGTTTAAGAATGGAATTCGTTAGCATATCAAACTTATCAAGGTTTTCATTTCAATTATGCAAGCTCTAAAATATTATGTAAATTCCTTATAATTTTTTTTATCGATAGGGTGTTAGAATTATCCTTCTATTGGTACCACTTCCTTAGCCTCATGGATCTCTAACCCTGGATGATTCACCTTTGAATTTAAGTCTTGTTAATTTTTCAACCTATCAAACTTGGTCATCCAATCATACTATCCATTAAAGCCCCAAAATTTGATCCTTCTCATTCCAAAAGTTCTAAGTCCTTAAGTGGTAGAATTTTGGGCATACCTTAACATGTGTATCATATTATTTGATCCCTCAAAATTGAATGTCCTGATTATTTACCTTAAATCCTTCATGGTACTATAATTTCAAACTTCATATTCCATTATTATCATTTCTTAGCATTATTGAGCTTTGATCCTAAAATTCCTCATTAGACACCTGCCTTTTATTTTGTGCAAGAATTTTGGACTTCCTTGTTGTACCACGAATTTTTCTCATTTCCACCAGATTAATGAATTACCTATCTTAGAGTATTATTAATTCATCATCCCCAACCTCAGTCCCTTGATATCTTACCAATAAATTTTTTCCTAAGTCTTTAAAATTGGAACTTCGGGCCATACTTTAACCAATTACCCTATTTAGATTGCTCACAACTCCTAACTCTTACTTTTGTATTTTTTCACTATGTATTTTAGAGTTATAGTTTTGGCTTTCCATTTTCTTGGGTTTTTTTAATTTCATCATTGAATCAAAAACCCCACCAATCCCTTCAATCACTTCTTTAGATTCAAACTTTCACCTATCCTTTCACCTCAATACTCCTCGACTACCTTTGAAATCTTGAGCTTCACCAACTTCTACTACATTTTTTTAGTTTTGTACTTCCCTTCACCTTGATGCATCTTTCAAGGTATATTTGACACCTTTCCTTTGAGATACCATAAAAATTTTCCTTATTAAAATTATCTCCCATTTTTTTACTTATTTCTTAGTACACTAAATCGTTAATCCTTAAGAATTTAAACCTCTCATAGCCTAGGATGAGTTATCCCTGACCCCCAATCCTTGATGCAATAATGGTTGGTATGAGGTATGTATTTCCTCTGAATTCCAAAATTCAAAATTCCTACCCATTTTTTGTAGCTTTAGTCAAACTTTTTGGAACTTGGAATGCCACATGTGTGTCAAAAACTATTGACTCCCAAGAAATATATTGAAAATAAACAAAGCTATCTTTTCACTACCCAAGGAGTACTATCTATGGTTTTGACTTGAATTTGAAGTCATTTTTAATGGAAAAAGTGAAAATAAGTTAGGTTTTCATTTATTGGATGAATTTGCGCTAAACCTATTGTTAGTAGGTTAAGGGCAGAAATAGAGCATACCACAGGCTATCGAAAGAGGTCCATAGTACTAGAAAAGGCACTAGCTATAAATAGGAGTCATGTCCCTTCAAGGGAATACATGTATATATGTGATGTAAATTATATATGAATAGATATGAGTAATAATATGATAATATTTTAGAGAACTATATATCAAAGCAAAGACCAAGACCTGCCTTATGTATTTTCTATGATATAATACAAGGAGTTATAAGGATCAAATATGCATATGATGGGCGTATGAGTATTTTCTTTTGATATTAAGATGCTATATAATATGTATGCCTGCTAGATTCTTATTGCATATGCTTTATTCTCTTATTGTATCCTTTGGGGTATAAATACACTACACAAGGAGTGTTGGGGTATATAACTCTAGAATTTACTTGCTCCATTTCTCTTGCCAACATTGGTTCTATTGTCAAGACCCTAGAGTGAGAATTAAAGAAATTAGAAGCATAAAGCGGGAAGAATGAGGAAAGTTGGAAGAAAATTAAAAATATCATCAAAACCTAAGGGCCACCTATGTGAGAGGGGGGTGGGACAATAGGGGATGATGAATGGAAAGGGGGGAGGGATCCTAGAGATCCGTAAAAAGGTGTGACTATTCAGGATGTTTTTTCAAAATCAAGATATATAGAAAGAAGGATAAAAGTTCGAACCAAGAAAACAAATGGGAATAGGAGAAAATAAAAAGAAAACAGAGATATTCAAATTCATCAAAATAAGAATGTAAATGAACATGAAGGAAAGGAGACTGAAATAAAATGAGGAAAGAGAAGAAAGGTACCACATAAGAGAAATAGAAAGGAAGGGAAAAGAACAAGCAGAAAAGATGGAAGAGGAAAGTTAAAAGAAAAGAGTGGAGCATGCCAAGAAGGGTGCTATTGAGCACACTAACATGGGTGCAACCAACATGTTGATGGTGAAAATGACACAAACAACGTTAAACAAAATATTTCTACTCTATTTCTCCTGAAAAAGAAAGACAACATATAGTAGCCTAACTCCCAAGGTCCTGGTAGTTGGTTCTCAACTGTCTGGTGTCACTCAATTGGTCCATGCAACTGTAATGTGGGCCTTTGCTGGTAATAAGGAATGTAAGAAAAATTGATTCATCAATCTATACTTAATAACAAGGGGTTTTTTTAAATAAATAGAAAAAGATAGATCAGGGCATACATCATTGAAACACGAATAAAAAATTATCTAATATCTAGACATATACTTTCAACAAGGAATGTTCCTTCAATAGATCAAGAAAACCATAACATGAAGCAATTTATAGAACAATCCATACTATTGCATGCATCTATGGTGCTTAGTTTAACCATCACAATCACACATCATAATACTTTAAAGATTCAAAAAAGAACAAACTCTCATTCGTTGCTAAAATCATAGATCAATAGACATTCAACAATTCAATCCATAGATAATTTAATGAAATAACATTTTAAAATATGGTTCCTTCTATTGATTCTCATCAAATAATAAACATTTATGCTTTAGAAAACTCACTGGCATACAGACAGATTATGATTCATTAACCTCATCCAGTAAAACTCAATTCGAACATAATATTGTGTAAGAACTCATATTTTGTATTCAACTGTAACTAATAATAACAAAGTATCTTTGCAAAGCTATGAAATTACTAAATCCTACTATCAGGTGGCTAATTATATTCTCATCAGCCGACCCTTACAATATGGTACCCCAAAAGTATATATAGATGTACAAAGCATAAAATCCTCTCAATCAAAATTGAGATCCACAATTTTAGGAATTGAAACTTTCTTGGAAACTCAGACCGGTTGATCTCTAGTTCCAACGTTGATCATCTTGTAAAATAGGAGAGAATAAAAATGGAAAAAATCATGTGCCCAAAAGACTGCCACTCATCCTTGCGTAGTTTTCTCCAAAGTATACTCATCATAACTAGAGAAAACCTGCTGAAGAATATCTATATCCGGCCCATCAATCTAGCTGTTCTTGAATTTGACTCTCTTTAACTCTGCAGCAGAAAACTCTTTCATGTCCCTCAATTTTGTCAATTCCCTTCTTGCAGTGTTTACTTCTTCCCTGATATCCATCAATCTATCTAATAGTAGATCTTCTCCATCATCTTTCTTTTACATAACCTCTTGAAATCTACTATCCCATTTCTCTTTTAACTGACTTAGAGGCAGACCCTCCTTAACCGGTATATCAACCTTGACTAGAATAGCTACAACAACTTCTAGTTCATCAAGTTGTCCATTCAAATCCTTAATAGCATCCTAAACTTCATTCCTATGCTTATATATAAAATCAGATCTGAGCCAGATTATACTAAAGGCATTTTCCAAGAAATCTGCATTATCTTCCTCAAGGATTGACTGCTCAAGAAGAGTGGACCTTGGCAATTTATTGATATCTTTTATCTTCTGGACATATCCCCTAAATTCTTCCTCCTGTTGTTCCAATGTTTCAGTATGGTTCTTCATTTCCTCTATTAACTCTAATGCTTCCTCATGGATTTCAAAACTACTTCCTAGCACCTCACCTACCTCCTGGTTAAGCTTATCCATCCATCTGTCCATCATCCCAGCATTATTCTTTACTTGCACCAGATCATCCACCTCTCTTTTGCTGAGCAAAACTGGTGTTTCTAAGGAAACAATTTTTTGTGATCTAGGAGTAGAAACATCCTACAAAAAGGCGTGCAGCTGATCCAATTGAGCTTTGAGCTCATCTTTTCTCTGCTTGTCCTTTATCATCCTTGACTTGGTGGATGATGCTACAACATCAATCAGGTTCATCTGCTGATTTCTTGTAGGCCTTCCCAAATTGACAGTGCCTAATTGGTAATCAGTGACCTGGATATCTCCCATATCCTTATCCACTACTGGTATTGCACATTCTGCAATAATTTGCCCTACCTTAGTTAGCCTTGTGGAATGAAGAATCCTAGCCTTCTTCTTGGGTCTCTCCTTTTCAATTTCTTTCATCATGTCATCCTAATTAAGAGGCTGTGGGGGAGCTATTAGTTTCTTTTTAAGATCAAGCTTCAACGAGGTAGGAGCACTCAGAGTAGTAGCCATTACAGTAGAAGAGGAGGCAGCAGTTGTAGAGGATAATGGCTGCAGTATATTTACCCTAGGTTGAGAATCAACCTCTTGTACATTTTTTTGTTCTTCCTCTACATTCTCTTTCACAAGTTTTTCAGTGTCTTCCTTATCTTTTTTCTCTTGTATCCTCTTATCCTCTTGTTCCCTTTTCAATCTATCTTCCTCCAACCTCTTCTCCTCAAGTAGTTTATTTATTTCTTCTTCCAAAACCTTAAGTCTATCTGAAGCTTCCTTCTCTTTTTGTTGCTGCTTAGCCAACTCCTCAGCATCTTTTTCCTTTTGTAGACACTCTACTTCCTCCATTTTCTTGTAGGCCTCTTCAATTATTTTGAATTTAGCCTCAAGGGCTTCTCTTTCTCTTCTTTGTTTGGCCTTTTGCTCATCTAGCTCATGTATCTTCTACACCATCTCCAGCTTGTCATTTTCTTCCTTTGTCTTGAACTCATGTTCCCTTTGTTGTTGCTGCTTGATCACTTCATCAGCTCTCTACTTGGCATCCAACTGCTGTTGTTGAAGCACTGCATTAGCTTGTGCCTTAGCATCTATTTATTTTTGCTTTAATATAGCTTCAACATGTGCCTTCACATCTGAAGCTTTCTTTACTTCTTCAAACAATGCCCACTGGTCTTCCTCTGTTAACACATGCTCAATATTTTCCGGAGGCATCTCTTCTTGTGTATCCTTTTTTGATAAAGTCTCATTAGAATATGTTTCAATATCATGAACCTCCATTTCTACTTCCTTTCCCTTCAAGGTTTCAGCTATGTCATGGAGAGTCCCCTTAGGCATCTCTCCACCTTATTGCTCTATAGGAGGGACTTGAGTAGATGATTCACCCATCACTGATGTTGAAGCCACAAGTCCTATTGGGACATCCTCCTCATGTGTCCCGGGAAAATCTTTGGCCAAAACTTCAAGCCCAAATTCCTCAACATCAGGAGGGAAAATTCCAAGGGTTCCTTGGGAGGAATTTTCCTCTTAGTTCTCTTATACCCTTTCCCATTTTTAGAAGTTGGACCCCTAGGAGCTTTGGCTCTGAGCAAAACTCATTGGATACCCCTATCCAATAATGATCTTCCTATTTGTTTGATGTCAATTGTCTCCTCAACATCCCAATCCACCAGGTCCAAACTCTTAGTACCTATGTTCAGTACCTCATATGAAGGACCCAACACTACCCCATCACATGTTAGTGTATCAGGAACATCAACCTTCACCCCAAATTCCACCATAAGTGGGACAAACAACCTTTCTTAATTTATCTTCCTGAGGTCATATTCATCTTGGAGATCACTCCAAAAGTCCTCCAGCAAGTTGAAATGTCTATCAAAGACTGAAGCAAGCAAAGCATTCAACTTTTTCTTCGGATCAAAGTGCTTCCGGGCAGTATATAGGCCCAATTTCATATGTATCAATTCACTACAAACCACCTTAGCTCCCACAAGGTGTGGAAAACTGTACTCACCCAATTGCATGGGGAACTTGTGACATCCTAGTTTATGTTTTATTCCAAACCTAGAATTGACCACCAAATCTTGGTAAACAAACTCCATTAAGACTATTCTGTTGCTGCAGCACCTGGGGAGCAAGTGAGGATGACCTTGAAACCCAACTAGCTTGAAATAAGTAAATTTGGGGTACTAGATATACCAACACTCCCATTCTATAATGAATGCCATGGCCTTTTGGCTTAGTCTATACCCTGCATCTCCATTAATTTGGTTAATAACCACATACAAAAATGCATCATTAATTCTTCTAAAATGTAACTCAAAAATCTACAGGGACAACAGGTCATAATGGTTCCAAACTTTCTTTTTCCCATCAGCTTCTCCCAATACTCCTACTCTGTTTAATCTTGGAAAGATGCCTCCCCTTGCTACTGCATAGACAACATAAGAGGTCATAAAGAAGCTCTTAGTTTCCCTTACTCTGATTAGCTGATCATGTATGCTATCTGAGACAATCATAGGCTAATCAAACTGTTGCCTGCCATCCAAGATTGTCTGAATGAATGGAAACATCCATTCCTTAAAATGAAAGGCATCCCTCTTTCCAAAGACTCTAGACAACATCATTATAATATCTGCTACATCTTTGTAGAATTCTACCCTTTTTGGTTGATCTGAGAGCTTTGTTAGGGACTTCTCCATTCTTAACCATTTTTTGTTTAAGTGAGCCTTATTGGTCTCCTTGTGATTGCTATACATCTCTAAATATTTTGCCTCATTAAGCTGTGCAAGACTCTTTGGATTAGGGACACTGAACATAAATTGAAACATTTGAGGAGTCAAGTCTATGATCACATTATCTTGTGAATCTACACATTGTCTGGTGGCCGGATTGTAAGATTTAACTACTGTCATTATTAGTTCAGGGCATTGAATTGATAGAGGAAACACAGTGATGTGAGCCAAACCAGACCCAATTATCCTTTTAGTTCTCCTTATCACCTCCTCAACAAATGTCTTTGATTACAACTCCTCATAATTGAATAGACCTAAATTTGTGTTAGTTATATCAGCCCAGTCAGATTCCACCTTGCTAACAGTGACAACATGACCCCTATGGTTATACCTCAAAGTATAAGGGAGTTGTTCCGGTTTAACCTTCATAGGCTTAGTTGCTGCCTTTGAAGTTTCTACAGGCTAACTCCTCTGAGAAGCCTCTCCTGATGCTCCTGACATCCTTTGGCTTCTTGCAATAAAACCTTAAATTAGATCTATAAGAAGTATAACAAAAAAATTATTAGAGATCCTACCCTTCCATACATACCGGAGGCGAAACTAGGCAGAAAAAATCCTAAAAAGTCTCTTTTAAAAACAATGTCGGGATCAGAATCAGAATAGGCATTGAGCTTGTAATAATAATATGGCGGGACCGGAGTCAGAGTTGGGATGGTAACCGAAATCAGAATCAAAACGAGAACCAATTTGGTTCCATGAAGAATTTTCAATTTTATGTTTGGTTCCAGTCCGGTTCCGCCTGAGTTATCAATATTTTGAAAGCCTATTTCTTACTGCAAGTGGAATTAGAGATGGGATAAAAACAATAATCGATACTTATTTCAAAACAAGGTTCAAGATCGAAATCGATTCTGATCCCGATTTCACTCAAAATAATCATGACATCATAGGTAATTTTAACAGGATGATGAATAACATCATAATCTAAAGACAAGGTCATATGAAAATGAAGGGGCTTAAAAATAATCTATACGAGATCATCCCCATATGACTGAGAGAAACTTTAATAATTAGGGCATCATGTTCAATTTAAACAGAAACCCGCCAAACACCCTAATTTACAAACCCTCGACTTCAAACAATTAGGCTAAAAATTTAACCCCATTCAAATTAATCAGATCGACTCGTAACAAAATTCCTAAGTAAAACCATAAATCAACAAACCCTACCAACACAAAGAAGCAACTAATTATGTCATTAAAAACCTAGGGCATCACTATACCGTCATGATTAAAATGTGAAAATGACCATGACAAAACAAATGAACGAGAAACCAAAACACAAGAAAGGCAAAATGAAAACGAGAAAACATAACAAAAGAGAAAAAAAGAACAACATGAACTCGCAAGAAAATCGAGAGTCACGAATTCATGAGAAACCAACGACCGAACAAAATGACATGCGAAACAAATGAAAGAGAAGAACAAAAACCCTACCTCCAAACGTAAATAAATAGGTTAGCCCTCTGATGTGATTCTGTACGTAATTATCTCCCTTTCAATTGAATCACAAACCCAAATGCTCCACTGCAGCTCTAGTTCACCCTTAATCTTTTAAATAATGTTGATAACATCAATTAATCCTTAGTTAAGGTTCAAACTGCAGCTTCATACGTGCATGGAACCTATAATCAATGCCATAAATGCGGCAGATCGGAGTCGAAACTACAAAGGGAACTGGCACATTACTACTGTGCGGCTTCAATAAAGTCAAACAACAAAACAACGGGAGTGTAATCGGAGTGGGAACTGATTTAGAAACTTTGTCCAAGTTTGAATCCGGTTCCCGTTTTGGATCCAGTTCAGACAACAAAGAAGAAAGTGAAACAAAAGTCAAAATAAAAAAACAAAGACCGAGACAAGAAAACCCAACACAAAATCCTAAGTCTAAACAATCAGACCAAAAGGTGGAGGCGGAGGAAGAATGAACCTTTATTTTGAAACCATGAATAATTTCAGACTTAACTTCCACTCTGGTTCCGGCTCCGACAAAGACAAAACTAAAAGACCACAAAAAGACCGTCGAGACTGGGATCAGAATGAAATATTTGAAACAAGTTTCAAAACCCGATTTAGTTCTGGTTCCGGTTCCGACAGAACAAACAAAAGAAAAACAAAGTGTTGGAAAAGAATAACTCAAACATTGTTTGAAAAACAACCAAGGACAAAAACAAAAAGGGGGACCCATTTTGACCAAGGCAAAAGATGGGGTGGTTATGCAAGGCATAAAAAATGGCGACTCGGATGGGAAAATGGTTTACCCATTTTCAAGACACCCAAAAAAAAAATTCAGTCACCCCAAAACCACTTGGCTTATGAAGCATGCTAACTTGAATAAGATCAGATATATAGGATAAGATTGAGCTGGAATTTCAGATGTATGTGCTCATGAATATTTCTGAATTTGAGTGTGTGTGTATATTGTGCATCATTCTTTATAAATACTTTCTTTACTCCTAAACAACTATACCTAAGATTCAAGCTACATAGGTTGAGTCCTTTAACTATCATGCAATGAAATCCTGGGTATTGCTCCGCTGCCAGACAAGCATCCATATCTCCAACGGAGATACCTCTAGTTCTCTCAAAGCATTGCTCTACTGCCAGACAGACGTCCATAGCCTCGATAGAGATACTTGATTCACCCATTTGATATTGAGCTTGCCTTTTCTTTCTTTCTTTTCTCCTTTTTTTTTACTTAAGCTTCACTTGTAGAAATCTTTTATGAAATTTCCTCAATACTCAGATACAATTGGTCTGAAATATGGGTTGAGAACTACAATGGATTTTATGACAGTCTTGGAATCGGATTTTTCACTTGAATCAAAAGGTAAAGCCACCCTAAAACATATAGGTATTTACTTAGGCAGATGTTATCTATTTTGGTGACAAATTTTTTATCATAATTCATAAGATATTCAGAGTGTATCTTCTACCCCTAATAACTTTTCAAACCAACATTAGAATGGTCATAAAACATGAGTTTTAGAACGAAATCCTTTTCAAAGATTCTGATGAAAATACCTAAACCAATTTATCTCCTAGTTCCCGTAGCATACTTTGAATAACGACCCCCTATCTTGAGATGGACAAAAATGAAGATCCCCAATGAAACAAGACAAAACAAAACAAACAAAGACAAAGAAAAGAACAAACAAAACAAAAAAAAACAAACAAAAAATTAATTACATATGATACAGTATAATACATTCTTTTAAAACATCAGACCTTTCATGAACCAAAATAGTGCTTGAGAAATTGATCATTAATTGGAAATGGAACAGGTTCTCCTGTTAAGGTACTTAAACGAAAAGCATTCTTGCCTAGTATCTCAACCACTTGATACAGACCTAACCAGAGTCTATCAAATTTTTGGTGATCTCCCTTCTTCTCTTTGGCTTTATCCCATAGTAGTACAAGATCTGATATCCTAAAGGCTTTTACCTTGGACCTTTTGTCAAACCAGCATTTGATGACAAGATGATGCTTAGAGAATTGCTGCAAAGCAGCATCTCTTTTTTCCTCCATGTTAAGAAAATTAAGTAATCTGACCTCAATCCTATCATCCTTGGTATAAAATTCCTGCATAAACTTAAGAACAAGTATTTTGTAAATGGATCGGGAAGACTGGGTCTTGGCCATAGACTAAATTAAAAGGAAAATTTCCTAGAGTTGCTTTGATTCGGGTTCGATCTGCCCACAGGGAAAATCTCAACTAGGTGTGCCAGTCCCTAGGATTGTTTTCTAACAACTTTCTTATTACTTCCAACAGGTTTTTATTAGTGGACTCAGCCACTCCATTTCCCTTAGGGTAGTAATTGGATGAATACTTCAAAATAATTTTATGTTCATAAGCCCATTGAATGAATTCAACTGAAGAAAAAGCAGGGCCATTATCACATACCAGGGCAAATGGAAATCCAAACCTGGTGGTGATGTTCTCAGTCAAAAATTTGATAACCACCTCTGTGGTGTTGTTTTTGTAGGGTTGGGCCTCGGTCCAACATGTACAGTAGTCAGTTGCAATCAAGATGAACTTGTGAACTGTAAAAGAATTGGGATTAATGAAACCTACAAAGTCCAGTGCCCATTGAGCAAACGACCTTACCTCATACACTAGTTGCAAAGGCATTACCAGATTTCTTTCCCTGGGTGTAGAAGTTTGACATACATGACACATTCTGATATGTTGGTGTGCATCCCAAAATACATAAGGCCAATAATAGCCTGATCTAAGAATTTGACGAGCCAAAGCATCCGCAAACCCATGTCTTCCATGAAACTCATAAATAGTGTGCTTAGCCTCTTGCTGATCCAAACAACACAAGTAAATTCCTTGAAGTTCTTTATGTAGATAGATCCCCCTTTAAGCATGTAGTGAGCACTCTTCATCCTCAAAGCTCTTCTTTGAGTAGCATTCATTCCTTCTGGACATCTATTATTGAGGAGGAAGAAGATCAAGTCCGTGTACCGAGGATCCTTAGTAAATGACTGGATAGTGTATTGCTGACAGGTGATATTCTTGTCCACATCTGCCATTGCTTTTGATAAACCCTACCCTCGGACGAGCTTCATCAGATGAATCTCTAAGACAAACTCTTGTAGAGTAGCCATCCACTTTCCTCTTCGCTCTCCCAATTCACTTTGCATTAGGAGAGACTTCACAGCTGGATTAGGGACTATGGCCATTACTTGACTTCGAAGAATGTAGTTCCTGAACTTCTTTACCGCTTGAACCAATGCAAAGGATTATTTCTCTAGGGGCGGGTATCTAAATTCTGCATCCTTAAAAGGAGAGATCATGAAGGTGATAGGTCTTTCCTCTCCCTCACCTCTTCGTTGTGTTAAGACAACTGCACATGAATGGTCATACGCGAAAGAATAGATATAAAAAGGCCTTAGATAATCCGGGCTAGTCAAAACAGGTGCCTCAGATATTGACTATTTGATCTGTGAGAAAGAAGATTTAGCCTCATTGCTCCATTCTATTTTCGCTTCTTTCTTCATCATTTCATTGAGGGGTTTGACAATTTTTGCAAACCCTGTTATAAATTTTCTAACAAAATTGATCATTCCAAAGAAGGATCTCATTTCCTTCTTATTGCATGGCCTCGTTAGTTTCAAGATAGCCTCCACTCGATCTTAGGGTCTATGGATATCTCATCTTTTGATATGATGTGACCTAAGAGTCTCCCTTCAGATACTCCAAACACACACTTTTTTGGATTGAGGGAGACATCATAGCTTATACATTTCTTGAGAACCTTTTCCAGATCTACAACATGGTCTTCCCGATTCTTGGAGAAGATGGTTAAATCATCCACATAAATAATTATACACTTTCCTATCAAATCTTTGAAGGCTACGACCATTGCCCATTGAAAGGTTGCTCCAGCGTTGATAAGACCAAATGACATCCTCCGATAGGAAAATGTTCCCCATTTGGTGGTGAAAGCAATCTTTATTCTATCCTCATGACTGACAAGGACCTGATTATACCCATAATAACCATATAAGAATGACATCATCTGGGACCAGGGATAACTTTAAGAAACCCCCCCCTTGGTGTATGTGTAAAATCTTGGTGAATCCAATGTACTTCCCGATGAAAAATATTATTTCTATTGGCGATTATTTTTGTTTTACGGGAAAAAAAAATCCCAATTGGCGAATCTTTTATAATCCTTGGAAGTTTGTGGAAAATCTTGGTGAATTGCAAATTGTTTTAATAGAATAAAATATTTTTCATTGGCGAATAAAACCATTTTTCAAACTAGAATTGTTTTTCCATTGGTGATTAAAACCTTTTTTCAACGAAAAAAATATATTTTCATTGGCGAATTAAAAAGAATCTCAAAATAGTAAAAAAATCTATTGGTTAAATAAACAGATATGCCAACAAAAAATAATAGGGGTCGTTCGTTGAATGTTCGATGGAAGACTGTAGTTGCATTCTGGAAGTAAATCTCTGAAGCACTAGACTTGCGATTTGAAACCTCTGGAATAACACTATAACCGTTAGATGCAAACATGTGGCGAGATCAAGGCTCATCGCTCATCACTCATTCTGCCTTTTCAATGCCTCGACATTCTACATTTCATTTAATTGAAATTCTCATTCTTTTTGAAGAAAGTGTGGTTGTCGTACTGCTAGTGCAGGCAGTGGTGGCGATTAATTCCATATGTGATATGAACATCCAAAGCAATTTCTTGGACAACTCATAGCTTTAATGAAACAATATTTGTAATGATTTCATATCATTTGAATGAGTGATTTTGACATCTTGTCAGCTTGAGGTAGAGTTCAAGTTGGCACGTAGCAAGACGTCAATCAAATTAAAATTTTTAATTATACAGGCTGGTAGCAGCACTGGTGGCCCATAAATAGGGATAGTGATTCAGTGATTAGTAGATAGTGCCATAAGGGTTTTTATTTTCTAGGGTTAATAAAGATTCATGAAGAAGATGATGCAGTATTGGGGATACTATAATTTCTCCTACCTACAATTATGTAGTTACAAAGTAATCAGTAAAAGACGAATTTCCTTCAAGTTTAGAATGGGTGGAATTGGAAAGAAGTTGATTTGGTTAGCTTGAATTTTCAGACGGATTTTGAACTAGGATGAGGAGCTCTGATGGAGATAAGTGCTATCCTAATGCATAGAGGCTGCAGGTAAAATATGGGAGTAGATTTAATTCTCCTCCTATATTCTAACAACTCCCATTTCCCCAGCATGGTTGGCCAGGCAAGCCCCATGCATTTATTTTCAAAGAGACATTTGTATTTCATCTTCTGTATGACTCTGGTTCTCGAAGGGGATAAGTATATTTTGTATCTTCACAGCTCCCATTTCCCCAAGACTGATTGGAACCCCCTTTGCCTAGCATGGTTGGAAAATCCACCAGCAAAAGCCTGGAATCATGAATTTATTTTCAGAGACACATTTATTTTTAGAGATAGATGTGTAGTAAGTTTTCAGCAACAAAGCTTGGAAATTGGAATCAATTTTTAATCCATTGTAATGAGCAACAACTTGGAATAAATTATTAAATTTTGTCTATGTAAAGTACTAAAGTGACACACTAACATATGTTATTTATACAAAACAGGAGCTACAGTGCTACTCGTCTGTAAAAATATATGTAATAATGTGACATTGAAATTCAGTTGCAATAAAATAAATGGTTGTGGTCTGTTATTCTTGAATCTTGATTCCTTGAATCTTCGTTATTCATTTACGTTTAAGAGTAAAGAGTTGTTTTCTGAGTTCGGAACTTCAGTGTCTATTAATAATTTAATATATTCAAATCAATTTTTTTTCTTTTGAGAAATTAAGTAATATACTCTATGCAATATGCACTTGAGAATTCATGGTTACTCAAGTTTCCAGTTCAACCGTTGGATGAACATTTGATGTATGGTTGTAGTTACATTTCATAATGAAATGAACAGAGCGATGGCCTTCCCAATTTAAACCTCTGAAATTACCCTATAACTGTTAGATTTAGAAAGATCAACGGTTAAGATTATGACAATAGCAAACAATCAATATAAATTTTTTATGATGGTTTGGTCATTTAAATGCCTATCAAAAAAATTGTTTAATTTACGAATTTTTATATAAAATCTTTTATAAATGGAATATCTTGAAAAATTAGAAAACAATGATAATTATTAGTGATAAATATAAAAATCTACTGTTATAATTAACAATTAACAAAAGTTTCTAAAATCGTATTAAAAATAAATCTTGTAAATATATTCTAAAAATTAAAAATAATTATGTTTTATTTTGAAAAGATTCTAAATTAATATATATTTTTATAATAATATTATAAATCACATGTATTAATATAAAAAATGATAGCTATTAATATTATAAAAAAGTCAAAAGTTTCTAAATTCATATTAAAAATATTCAAAAAAGTTATATTCTATTTTCTTTTTATAATAAAAATTATAAAATGATATATATTATAAATTAAAATACTATATAATAATTTTTTACGGTTTAATAAAAATATAGCAAGTCAAACTATACGGTCTAATAAATTTTATAGCTATAATATATGGTCTAAAATTGAAAAAACGGTCAAATATTTAATAGACCATCAAATTCCAGGCCTGTTGTCAACTCTCAAGTGATTAATGTTTATTTTTAAAGTTAATATCATAAATTACTCAAGTTTCAACCGTTGGATGAACATTTGATGTATGATTGTAGTTGCATTCCGTAATGACATGCACAGAGCGATGGGCTTCCCAACTTAAACCTCCGGAATCACCCTATAACCGTTAGATTTAGAAAGATCAACGATGAAGAATTTGCAACTTGTAGACGTAAGACGTGTCATTCACTTTAATATTCCAATTTCGAGAAACAAAGCATTTAAAGCACTTTGTACTGCTAAGTGTCAATTGTCAAGTGATTAATGTTTATTTTTAAACTTTAAAGTTAATATCATAAATTACTCAAGTTTCAACCGTTGGATGAAATTTGATGTATGGTTGTAGTTGCATTCCGTAATGAAATGCACATAGCGATGGGCTTCCCAACTTAAACTTCCAGAATCACCCTATAACCATTAGATTTAGAAAGATCAACGGTTAAGAATTTTCAACTTGTAGTCTTGTAGACCTAACTCCTAAGATGTGTCATTCACTTTAACGTTCCAATTACGAGAAAAAAAAGCATTTAAAACACTTTGCACTTTGAAATTGTATAGTGATTTTTAAAGTCTTCAATCTTCAGATTGCTCATTGGCCATTGCAGTGCACCACCTTGTTTTGAATTTGGATTCCACAGTTCCACTTCCAACAACACCATTCCAATTTTCAAGCGTCGGGACTCAGAATTTGGGTAAGTGAAAGAATTCCTGTGGCTACGTTTCATTGTTTGACATTTCTTAAAATCTTATTTTGTCAAAGTTTGAAGTTTGGTTTTAGACTTTAGAGACTCAAGAATTCATTTAAATTAAGGAGGACTAATAGGTATTACTTATTAGGGAATTCAAATTTCACAACTTCACATTTGTACAAACATGTCTACCACCAATACCACTAGAGCAATGTCCGATAAAAAAATACATTATGCAGAATTGCTTAAAACCCCAGGTTTCACTGATGGGTACCATGATATTTATGATCCTGCAATCTATGGTAGGCATACCTTAGAACTTAGATTTTCATCTCAAAATAAGGCTGCAAAGCAAACAAAAGTTGATAGTATTAGTGCACCGTGGGTAATTGGATTAGGACGCATGATGTTACATGAAGTTTTCCCTTGCCCAAAATTTATCATGGTCTGTGCCAAAAATTATGATGATAAGAAAAGAGCAATTGTTAATAAAGATAACCAAGAACAATTGTTATCCATTAATGCAGAAGAATTTGAAAAAGTGTTGGGGTTTACAACCGAAGAATTTGGAAACCACCACATTGACCTAGAAAAGCTTGCTAGTGATTATGAAGCAGTGGAAGAAAGGCTGAAAAATGATTTCTTAAATAAAATAGTTAAGGATAGAAACAAATTGAAAGGTGATCATAAGCCTCCTTATAATTTGGATTTTTTAAAACCATGGGTTCAGGATACTATTTCTATGCTAGCATTTTTCCTCGCTCTGGATAGCAATTTGGAAGTGGGTGCAAGCCTATTTGAAATGGTATATAATATCCATTATGCTGCTGAACATGTCAAATATAATTATACTCAACACATTGTAGAATCCATGCATAAACAATTTTTAATGATTAAAGCAGGTTTCACGAAGACATTTAGGTTTACAACCTACTTGTGCTATCTTTTTCTATTCAAATTTAGAGGAATGTTTCAGACCAACAAGCTTCAGATTCAGCCCTACAGTAATGCAGAGGAAAATAAAATGGCTCTAGTATATGAATGGACCACTGAGATAAGGATGCATGATTCTCGAAGGAACTACAACTATTTTGTAGACTACTTTTTGGCTCCATTGCATCAAGTAATTACAAATAATCTAATGCCTAGATTGCCTATGTCATGTAGAAATTGCATGCAACTAGGAAAAGAAATACAATTGGCTGATTGGTACTTAATGGAAGAATATACTATGCTAAGATTTTATGGATCGGGAGTACAACCATACAAACTTGCAATACATGTGATAGAAAGGGTTTTTGCATTGGAATATATAAGGCAGGTGCAGAGTGCTAATGAACTACACTTTCTCAGTCAACAAAAGAAGACCTTATTTCCTTCTTTACCTTTTTCATGTGGAGGGTTCACATTTGAGAGAAAAGCATTTAGTGTGGCACATAATCTTTTGAATTTTTTTGCATTTGATGCTATCTGTCACTGGCAGTATTATCCATGTGACATCATTAAATCAATGATTGTGGCCAATAGGAATGCTGCAAATAGAATTCAACATCAAAGTAAACCCTTGCTTGAAAACTTGAGAAACAAGGATTCTTTGGATGAGGTCAAAATAACAATGGAGAAAAGTGTTGCTGAGAATGGTATTTCTTTTGAACAATTGTCAGCAGAAATTATGGCATTGCACCAAAAGACAATCAAGACATACAACAATTTTTATGAAAAAAGTGATAAACCATCTAGTAGAGTAAAACTTCTAGGTTCTCTAGAGAAGGAACTTATAGATAAAAATTGGTCATGATAAAAAATTGCTGCCTTTTGGTGTATGAGGAAGGACCTAGGTGATCCAAGAGCTCTTGTAGAGTATGATGCTAACAAAGAAGATGAATATTTTAGCAAATTGGGGAATATAGAGCATCCTGATGAATGTGATGAATCTGATGATGATATTGATAGGGAAGAAGAAGAACAAAGCCATGCCAATTACAAACCTGGTTTAAGTGAGGCCACAAAAGAAGAATATGCTGAAACATATACTTTAGGAGCAAACATAATTGAAAAAATTGGTTATGAAGGTGGTCCTTTGGGGTCCAAAGGACAAGGCCCTTGGACAATACCAAGTGTTGAGCATAGAAAAATAGTTGATAAATCCGGCCTTGGGCTTGGAGGTGAACAAGTAGACCAAGGGGATATAAGACAAACTCAATTTATTAGAGCTTCTAGTTATCATCCTCATGGTCAGATACAATCACAACTAGGACATGCCCTTGGTGGACAACTTAGTGAAACTGGGAGTACCATTGGTGGCGATGGTATGCGTAGTAGTACTAGTAGTGGTCAACATGTGCTACAATGACAAATTACACACAATACTAAGAGGAAAACAAAAAAAGATACCACAGAAACACCAGGTGATCAAGGCAATCAAAAGAGGCAAAGGATTTTGACAGGTCCAAGTCACACTATCAGTGGATCCACTAGTACCACAAAGGAGTTATTTCCAGACACTCCCCCAATTCCAGTTAGTGTGGGTGCGACATCATTAGAAACTGCAAGTACTCCTATTCCTTCGCCATTCAAACATTCCATTGTTCCTGCCTCCCCAGGTTATGATTTCATTGAAGAGTTTAAAAAGAAATCAGACTTGAATAAAAAAGAAAAGAAGCAATTGACGGAGAGTGCATTTGCTGTAACTTCAGAGCATGCAACTACCATGGTATTACCCACATTTGACACAAATAAAGAAATCATGGAGTACACAAATGTTGTTCCCACAGTTCAAAACAAACCAACAAATCAGATGGATCGATCTGAATACTAGGTAACCAAATTTCAATTGGATTTTTTTGGCCTGAAAAATACTGAAAAAATTAATGTATCAAAGAAGAACAATGAATTGGTGTACACATCATTGCTAAAGCAAGATAGAGAGAAGAAAAGGTTGCAGACCCAAATAGAAAAGTTACAGGCAGACCTAGCAAGTGAGAAAGAAAAGAGGAAAGCAACAGACAACAAGAGCAATGAATTAGAAAAAAGAATAATAAAATCTGCCTCTACATCTACAAGCAAAGAGGATAAATCAAATGAGAGAGAAGTGAATGACCTGAAGCGAAGGCTAGATGAGAGCAACAAGAAATATGATGAGGAAAAATCCACTTCAGAAAAATTAAGACTAAACATTGTGAATGGAAATGCACAGTGGGAACAAAAATTGGAGAAGCAGAGAAAAACAAATGAAAGATTGGAGACAAAGCTGATGGAAGCAAAAGAAGAAATTAAGACTTCTCAAAATAAGCTTTCTGCATTTTATAGAGATACAGTGAGGCATATGAAACAAAAGATCTGGGTTGAAATAATGCAGAGGTTTGATCATTTGTGTGACATGTTTCAACTAATTGATGCTATCAGACAACATTATGAGAAGCTCAACAAATATTTAGTGGACAACAAAAAGGTGTTGGAATTAGAGAAATTTGCAAATCAAGTTCTACAAATAGTCTACAAAGCCAGTGACAATGATTTGAAATCAAAAGGGATTACTAATCGGATTGAAACCTTAATGAAGTTGTCATCTATCATTGAAAAGTGTTCAAGAATGTGTGGAGCAAAGGAATATTTGCATTTGGCTGTAGACAAGATGAAGGTGGTGGATGAAAAGGTAAGGAACTTCATAGAGCTTGGTTTTCCAGAGGCTTTTGATACAAATGAGCGATTCATTGGAAAGGATGGTTTCAAAAAGAAGATGGAAGGTGCAAGGAAGATTGATTTGGACCTGTTTCCTTAGAACCCAGATGTGAACTATTTGGATTCAATCAGAACACTGATAACCTTGAATGCAAAATTGACTAAAGAGTTCAAGACAGGTTCCACTTCTAATTACAATCATGAAATGTTAACAAAACTTCAAGTCAAATAACATTAGTTAGAACAAATGGTAATTCCACCTCCTGAAGATTATAAGTTGCTAGAAAAGGTGATATAGTGACTTGATTTTTTATTTTCAACCTTTGATGATATGAGTTTCCAAGTTCCAACTCAGCTCTGTGTAGACTTGTCTTTGGGCATTGGCAAGATTTTGCATTGCCAATGCCAATATGTACTCCTTCATGTGAAATTCAATTAAAAATCTCAAATTCAGACTTCAGTAATGTGATGTTCAATTATCTGTATTATTTATTTTATCATTTGAACTACTGATGAACTTGATGGAACTTCTAATTTTTCTCTCTGAATTCCTCTTTGTCTTGACCTTGTCCTGGTCTATCAATGTCTCATATTGTTTGGGAAAGAACCTAAGGTTGGGGTTTTTATTTTGGTTTTCATGAAAATCCTAATGTCGTATGTAATACCTTGGGTGAAAATCTATTCGGATGTTACCTTTTTTGGGTGAGTTTTGTTGGTGTTTTTTAACGTAAACCAAGTTTTTCTTCTAATCTAGAATCATTAACAATTAATAGATAATCCCATCGAATAGCTCAACAGAATAGGATAATACTGAAATGAGCTAGCCTTTCACCAATAATATCAACTACTTGGAGCATGGGATGATTACAACATTATTTCATAACTTATGATAGTCATTTTATTTGCAATTTGATAGCAAGCTCTAAGTAAAGACATACAGATACAGGACTTCACAAACTCATACAATTTAAACCAGTGCCATATACCATTGGGGAGTCAAATTCACAAATATTTAAAATTTAACAACAGATTCAAATACATAGCACATAATTATAAGATCCCTGGCAATATTGCATTACAATATTGTCAATCCATATTCTAACCCAATACTTCTTACTAAATCCCTTAACAAACATATCCATCCATGATTCCATCCAAGCATTTTAATTAATTCCTTGAATTAAAGCCAAAATGGAAAACATACACACCAGAGCAGTGAGATGAACACCATAATCCTTGATTATACTATTCAAAATTATGATATGATTATACTAACTCAAATTCTAGTACTGTTGCAAAACATCAAATCTTCATAGACCTAAAACCCCATTACCGAATAACCCCAAACCTATATTGTATTAATATTGAAATAACTGGTTCTTACAATCTGTTCTGCAACTATACCTAGACTCGACCTCAAAATATCTGACTTGCCAACCCCTATTTCTGGCCTTGAAATCCTTATTATAGAAAATGAAGGAGTAAACAAGCATCAGACCAAAAATTACACATGTCATTGGTCGATTGGACCACTATGTGCCAATTCAAAAATATGATTAAAACCACCAAGTCCCAGAGCATCTTTCCATTGATTCCACTCATGACATAATAGCCGGTGCATTAGCTATATCTCAAAACCTGTGCCAAAATCCATCATGGAAGCAAAACCATAATCATTTATATTATAACCGCTGAGCTGTTAGTTGCCGGTAATAGACACTGTTTTACTCCTCTTCGGTTAAGTACTTGTCCACCCATTTTTGGTATTCCTCATCCGTTGGCCATTTAAAATTCACCACCTCGATCACCTTAGTATCGTAAGGTGTGTACTTCACCGCAACCTGGTTAGCCTCTCTCTCAAAAGACTAAGAATATGTTGGTATTAATTATTTTATCCATACTGCTCACCAGCAAGTCATAGTCTGAGTCATCACAAATCAATTTGATTTGTGCATCAATAACCTCTTCTACCCTATGTTGCCACTACTGCAATGGCAAGATATTTCCTTGTGCATCTATTATATCTGGCAGAAAAGTATTATTCCAGTCATCAAAACTGTTTACCAGTTCTCTAATTTTTCTACTCAAATCATAAGGTAGGGCTTGGAATCCCTTCAATGATTTCACAAAAAATTGAGTAGGCTTCAATGAATGAGGCCTGTTGTTTGCATCAAAGCTAGAAGCCTTAAACATAACATCTAAATCAGTGGCTCGAGGGATCCACTTCTCAACCAAAGGCAGAACTAATTCCCGATCTCTGTTAATGTTTTTAATTCCACCCAAGAACAAAGCATACAAAGAAAGTATAGATGGCAACCTAAAATCAACCTTCTCATCTAGATGCCTCAAAATGGTGTCAACCACCTCATTGTGTTTAGCAATTGCATCATCCTCACTTACCTTTAGGGCAGCATTTTCTGTGATTTTATTCAACATTTGCTTCTTGGTAGGATCCACAAAATACTCAACTTCCTCTTCAACTGGCATTGGTGCAGGGCTAAGAGCAGGTGTCCGAATGGGGGACCCAGGAGTAGAAATGATTGGGATATTAAGGGGAACTGACCCTGAAGTAGTGGGTAGTGCTCTGATACCAGGGGCACTGAAGGATTCTCCTACTTGCCCATATTTCAGTCTATCAACTTCAGACTGCAGCTCAACATTCCTCTTCTGTATTCTACTATATTCTCCAATTATTACATTGTATTTCTCTATCAGACTCTTCTTTTCAGCTTCCTCCCTTTCAGCTGTCTTTTGGGCCAATTTGGCCACATTCAATGTCAAGCTTGTGGCTTCTGTTGTTGAGGTTTCAGAAGCTCTCTTGATGATAAGCCCTCCCCTTAGACTTGGGCCAATATCAGCCACATTTGGTTTTCTACTCTAGGGTGCCAATGCCCATATGGCCAGAGTTTCATATTCCTCACTAAAAACAGAGTCTTGCAGAGCTGCCTTAACCTCTTCCTCACTATTTTGCATAGGATGCTTGGACTGCAGGATAGCATTGAATGCTACATCATCAACTATGTCCCATTCAGGAAGAAGTAAGACACCAACATGAGTCACAAGTCTCCTTCCTTCCTTAGGAGTAATGCTCTTGAATTCCTCCATTAGTTCGGCCTTAACTTCATCATCATTCTCTTGTTTAGACCTATCAGGTCTTGACTCTCTCATTCTCTTGCATTTATCTTGATATTCCTCTAATTTCATTCTCCAAATTAACTGCAAGAATACAAGAGTCTTCACAAAGGCATCATCATCCAGGAATGCCTTGCACACCTCCATCCTGGTATCCTGTACACATTGCCCCTTTATATTCGTATCAGTTAACACCAATTGCGTTGATCTAGGAGGAGAAGGGATACCAACCTACATGTCTTGATTAGTTATAATTATTTCATCCATCAGAGCCTCTTGTGTTTCCTCAACCCTTTGCCTCTTCAGGCTTGGCTTTGATAGTAACTCTACAGGATCATTTCTCGGTGGTGAATCTAGGTCCACAATCCTTATCCCTCCAGGTTTCCTGATCCCTTGACCCGGTTGTGATGATGCTTGCATTATTAGTTTTCCCCTTTTATCTCCTACCTCCTCATCACTGCTATAATCTCTCCTCCTCTTGTATAGAGGCCTGTCCTTTGGTGGCTGATAAGTTGGCCTTGTTTCTTCAGGCCTCGCCTTCGGTCTCTGAATTCCCAAGTACACTTCCAAATTGACTTTCTTGGTTTTTAAGGTGCTCATGATATCTTTGAAGTTATTCATTAAAAAATCTATTCTTTTGTGAAATGGAGTGAACTCCATCAGTGGATCATATTTTGGATCCATTTTATGCACCATAGCCAGTAGTTTCTCATAGGCAATCCATTTCTCTTTATTCAATTCTTGCCTCCTCAAATCAAACTCATTTCTGATTAGATCCTTAGAAAAATTGAAAACATGTGCAAACTTGCCAACTTTAATTCGTTGTCTGAATAGGGCAAAGAATCCCTCAGGGTCATGCTGCCTCTTAGATCCACTCTTCAAACGATAATCATCAAAAAATATTCCAAAGTGGACCCATCCTCCCTTGGAAAAGACAAAATCTGAAACAATAGTATAATTAGGGAATAAAGTCCCTTTTCCTTTCCCTGTCAAATTATCCTCATGAATGCAACCTAGTTGCCACATGACCTTGGCAAATCCCATCCTTGATGGTACATTATATGGGAGAATGTGAGGAGCTCCCTGGAAACCATAAACCCTTAGGATAGTGCTTACGGGGTATAAGATGATGTCACCCCAATTGTGGCACACCTTCAAATCAAGCTTCCTCACTTTGGGTCGGAGGAAATCATGCAAATCCTTAGGGACCCTTGGCACATTTACCACCAATCTAGCTCTAAGTCTAGAAGCAAAATAGTTATCAAACTGCACAAAGCTAGCACCTCCCCTATTGCAAGACAAATCTGCACTCCAAACCTGTACTGGTAATCTTTCTCCATTCACTTCTTGCCTCAAATCCATTTTCTCTGAGAAGAAGTTGGCATTCTTGTACAAGAACATATGCATTAATAGGGAGTACCAAAAAAAAGGAGTACCAATGTCCCCCATATGCAACTTCAACAAACCCTCATGTATCTTTTCAGCAAGAAAAGATGCATAGTTGTACACTACAAAAAAATTGGGATGCTGAATTTGAGCCCCCATAAACATATAAGCAATGGGCATCATGGTATTAGGGTTGAAACCTAAAATCTGGCAAAGTGAATAAAATGTTGCCAAGAAGTGATCAACAAAATAGCTCAGCCTGAAAGGCTCTTGATCAGTTGGGCTGATGTGAATCATTGAACTGCCTACCTTGGCTAAATGAGGAGGAAGCAATTTTGATCTGAAAAGAGGCTATGACCTGGCATATTCCTGCTTCATTTCCTCAAAATCTACCCAGACTAAGAATGGGCTATATTCACTCAAATTGAAAACCTGCCGAATCTCATCTGCATTTATATTCAGTAGAACCCCACCATTATTATCCCTGATAATCCTTGTAACAAGATCATATCATGCTGCCACTTCTTTGAGTAGGTCAATATTAGGAAATACATTTGGTACAACTAGTTTCCCCATATCGTAATTCCAGCCATTACGTAAAGGATGAGGCACATTTCGCTACCCATACCATCTCCTAAACATTTCTAGGCCCATCATTTGGACCCTAGCATCTACAATATTATAGGTTTTACACCTTAGTCCCTCGCCTAAGGCTTTCCCATTCATTAAAACCAAACCCCTCTTCTTTTCGTTCGTTGATAGCGGGAATTGATCTAGGAAATCATTGTATAAATTCCTTTGCAAATAATCAATATGGTCAGAATGCTGCTTTGATGGCGCCATTTCGAACAACCATTGCTACCCAAAATGAAATTACACCATAACTTTCCAATTTCACACAATTCAAAAGAACCAGTAACCTTACAGTCTTAATCAACAAGACCCCTGACCAACACAATACAACCCTTTACAAAAAACACATTCAAATAGAAACCATGGCATAGAAGGTAACTCACGGGATTTCGCACCTTGCAGAAAACCAAACCTCGTTGTAATTGCTTGAAAAACTCAATCTTTGGCTCTGGAGTTTTGGACTACTTCGAAAACATTTGAATGCCTTTGTGGTGAAGATAGAATGGAATTAACTACTTAAAGCCGATGAAAAATGGCCAGTAGACGTCTCATCCGCCATTAAAGCTCACTTGCATGCCGCGCCAATGACTTCAATCATATTTGATGCAAATTTAAATCCTCACCGTCGATCTCTTGTTCTTGTCAGATCATCAATGATCAGACAACCATCTTCAAAAGGCTGACAACATCTCCATGTCATGATCGAGGGCCCACCATAATACACAGCACCAAAGGAATACACATGGCGTCCGCCCGTGATATCGCAATCACTAAACACCCTTCACTTTAGGATCATGCAATGGCGGGAAACAGTTGATTCCCTCCATTGGCAATCATGATCATTCACAATAGTGAGCAGCACCAAAACCTATCCGTCGAGCAACTTTTCATCAAGGTTAAAACATCTCTATCGATCTCGAGCACGTGCATCTCACATCTGGTTTAATAACCCAATCTATAATGTACTAAAGTCTGATACAAATATTAAGCACTTTATTTACTCCTTTTTAGCATCGACAACTTGGGACACGTGGCGCCCGCCCATGATATTGCAATCACCAAGCAACCAACGATGATGTCATCATGAGATCGCGGGGAACAGTCAAGATCAACCGTAGGGAGATTGACGGTCACTAAAAATAACCCCTGCAAAATAATACAATTACTTAAAATAAAGAGGGGAAGGGGACAATTCCTAGGACAATGACAAATGATGGCTCAAAGTTGTTCTAAAACACAGGGCACGGTCCGACCCAAACTTGAGAAATAAAAGATCAGGCGAAATATTTAGAATTTTTAATTAAAAGGGGCCCAACCTGGACGATTCAATGGGACATAAGTTGTTTTGAAACCACCCTCAAAAAGGTAACGTCAGAAAAGACCCAACCCAAAGATATACATTATATGGCAGGTTACTAAAGCGGCTACGAGATGCACATGCTCAAAATCAATGGAGGTGTTATAATCTTGATGAAAAAGTTGCTCGACGATTATGTTCAACAACGGTGACTATTATGAATGAACATGATTGTCGATGACGGAGATCAATGGTTGCCCACCATCACATGATCAGAAGATGCGAGGTGTTTATTGATTGCGATATCACGGGCGAGTGCCACGTGTATTCCTTTAGCGATGCATAGTGTGGTGAGCCCTTCATTCTGAGATGGAGATTACATTAGCCTTTTTGAAGGCGACCGTTTGATGCTTTGACAAAAGTGAAGGATTGACAATTGGGATTTGAATTCGCATCAAATGCGATTGGAAACTTGGAGCCTTTGGCGCGGCATGCAAGTGAACTTTAATGGCGGATGAGACGTTTTCTGGCTCAATTCGATCGACATTATGTAATTTTCCTTTGTTCTATTTTACCACAAAATTATAACAGATTTTGGTTGTGTCTTGATGATAGTTTTGGACCATTTTTGGTGCAAGTTTCTTGAGGTTTGGCAGCTGGCCAATGCATCAACCATTTTCCAGCGGATGGGAAAAACAAGAAGATTCTCATGGGACTCAGTTGTTGTAACAAATTTTTGAAATATCATAGGGGGGTCCAAGTGACCGGTGACATGTGTATTTCTGGCCCAATGCTTGTTTGCTCCTTCATTCTCTATAAGAAGGATTTCAAGGCCAGAAATAAGGGTTAACAAGTTGGATAATTTTAGGTCGAGTCTAAGTAAAGTTGCAGAGCGAATTGTAAAGGGCCTGTTGTTTTAGATTTTGTGTCATTCTGTAGTAGGTTTTAAACTCATTAGAGTTTGATGTTTTAGGACAGTACTAGAGTCTGAATTGAAATTACTCATTTCGAACTCATGTCTCTCCATTGTATAAACATATCATTATTTTTAATAAAATGATCAAGGGTTATTTTGTTCATTTCTAAGTTATGGATGTTGAACGGTTAGTCTGTTAGCTTTTGTTATGTTTTGACTAAAAATACTGATATGATTCATGAAGTGCAATATAATATAAAATATCATGGAGATTTGGAGTGCAATATAAAATATTAAATAAAATATCCTGAACTTGAAGTGCAATGATTCACAATTTATTTGAATACAATATAAAAAATTATCAACTACTGTTTGGAATATGATTCATGTAGTGCTTGAGTGCAATATAAAATAAGATTATAAGATATCATGAACTTGAAGTGCAATGATTCAAAATTTTCAATTAATAGAATATAAAATATCATCAACTATAGTTTGGACTTTGGAACAATGGAAACTAATTCAAAAAGTGTAGTAAAAATACCTAAAACCTACTAATTCTCTTCCATTTCCCAAACAGATTCAGGGTCCTCAAATCGATGCTCATCTTCAGATAAAGTAAAAGAGTCATCTTGATTCGAAGACTGCTCTGCACTTTGTTCGGCCTGTGTCTCAAAATCAACATTCATTGTTTGATTTGTGTCAATTTCAATATCACTGTCATGTTGATCTATCCCAGGCCCACTGCCACTGCCACTAGTACCACCACCAGTACCCACAACTCTTGGAATTGGAGAGCCTGTGTTGCACAACCCGACCCCTCTTCTTTCACATGTGGACCTCCAGATTGCGAGTGCCCTTTCAAAAGGAATTTTTTTGACATTATACGCAGTTCCTTTCATCCTCAAGCAATTTTCCAAATTCTTGTCCAGTTTGTTTCTTAACTTTGATTTCAAAAACCCGAATGTACTGAAAAATCTCTCATCCTCCACCGAACCCAATATCATTTTTTTGACATAAATCAGCAAGTTTGAAATATTCTGCCATCGAACCACACAATATTTCACTCTGACCTAAGCTTGTCCAAATCTTTTTTATTGATCCCGGTTCAAAGGCCTTCTCCTTTCCCATGGAATCAGACTGGTCCCTCATAGCTATTGCAAAACTCCGACATTGCTTTCTAAGCTTATTTTCATTTAAAATTCTTTCTATTGCCTGCTCATTATATGTTACCTTTTTCGAAAACTGTTCGATCACGATTTTTATTTGATCATGAAAATATTTTGGGTTATCTCAGTTTACCCAAAATTGAAGATACACAATACCCATGGCTTCAAGTATTTCATGTCGAGGGAATCTTTCATGAATCTCTGAAGAAAGAGATTTTGCAATTTCTTTCAAATTATCACTAACAGATTTAACAATGTCGTTAAAATCTTCCTCGTTAATAGGTACTTCTTTTCTAGAGTGCCTGACTATCTTACAATGGTACATTGGTATCTCATATCCATGTACACAAATACATAAGTGTTCGCTTGCATTAAACTATAAATAATTATCAAGATTATTCAAATCAGTAATTTTCTGCCACATCAAATAATTTGTGTCTTCTTGTGTTAGATCTAGATATAGATGATTGAGGGCCAAGCACGTAAGTTTACGTAGATTGGAATATTCATAAATATACATAGTTCTATCTTGGGCTTTCTTCACAAGATTGTTCACCTCGTCCAGCATGGGGAGAAGACTAGCTAAAGTCAAGAGTGTCTCTATATCGCTTAACCTATATAAGAGTTCAAGAGCTTTGTCTACTGTGCTGCGATGCTCGTACATCAACCCAATCAAGGATTGATATTCTGAAAGAACTCGTTGCATTGGTCCATGCAGGGAGATGCATTTGGTATCGACATCCTTGAGAAGCTTGTTTCCAGGTGTTATTCCCTTAGCAAAATGTTGAAATTCAAGGAAACGTTTGGGACTTCGGCAAAAGTATGCGTGGATCTTGCGAACTAGATTTTCAACTTTTGATACTGTTGGAAACTTGCTTACAATTTTAAATGCTAAATTCATTTTGTGGGCCATGCAGTAAATGCAAAGCATTTATGGTGCATAATTATTTTGTAACTTTATGCAAAGATCGCTCCTTTGACCTTGTATCACTACAGCTCCATCAGCTCCTACACACACCAACTTTTTTGCAATTGTAAACTCATCCAAACCTGCAATTTCATTCAAAGATTTCTTGACTAGTTCAAATAGATTTTGTGATGTTGAGTTGTCCTTCATTTTATGAACACAAAGAATATGAGCTTTGCGAACATGTTGTTCTACAATATACAAATGCATACAAACCCAAGAAGTATTGTCTACCGCAGTAACTTCATCTAAAGATAATACAATGAAATTTGACTCTTTTAATTTCTCCTTTAAATCTTGCTTTTCCACTGCAGCAAGACAGTTCGCCCATTCCCATCCAACGTTTACTAACCAATGTGAGAAGGGAAAGTGGGGAACACTCAAATAAGATAATAAATCAAAATATTTTGTGTAGCCTGTCATAGGACGCCCCCTGGACAAAATATGAAAAACAACACTCATCTGAACAGTTTTTGATAGATTTGTTGCTGCCATGGCTTTTCCAAAATGAGCCTCAAGTGTACCTTCACATTTTTTAATCTTCAACATTCTATGGTTATGCTCTCCATAATCTATGACATACTTAACATGAAGACATTCTTCCTTTGATTTCCATCGTACGACTGATTGTTCCTTTCCGTCTATGATTTGTGTTTCGTAAACTTTGCCGATATGATTTTCTATAGTATCAAGCTTTAGCTGCATCATCTTGTCTCTTCCATATTTCCAACTACAAATCTTACATCTGACCTTTGTTTCCCTTTCAATATCATTTTCGTTTGATACCCCCATTGGTTCAAGGAATGGGTACTTCGACAACCAACCAATTTGAAAATTCCTTGTCATTTCCCACTCGTGCCCCAATTTTGCTTTGCCTTTTCTTTTCTTGCTACCAACATCATCCTCATCCAAGTCGATTATCTCATTTTGGCTAACTAGGGTATCCCTTGGAACATATTTTGCGGTATTTCCATCCTCATTTGATACATTTTGATTTAACACAATGACAATCTCACCTTGACCTTCCTGTGGCGGAAGAGTTGATGATGTATCTCCATCTTCAATAATATTTGGTGGAAGAGTTGATGGTGTAGCTCCACCTTGATTTAATGGATTAGAAGTTTTTCCAATTCCAATGTAAGACTATATGGTACCTCCCTATTTTTGGTGTTTTGATGGCCTCCCAGTCTCTTCATTACCCTCCTGCTCAGGAGTCTTACCCTTGTTGCTCGACATATTGATCTCACTTCGAATAAAAGCTGAAAAAAAATGTCTTCTTGTTTAAGAAGGACAGACCGACAAAGAATATAGATCCCATTCCCTACTTAAAATTATGTTTAAGACTGAAGCAAGAATGGAAAATAGATAAAGAAATCTTATTAGTATAATTAATAGTCTAATAACTAATAACAGTATGAAGAAATGATCACTCACCTTTGAGTCTACATTTTCGGGTTTCGCTGACTTCTGAATTGAGAAGTAGAAATTGAGAACCGAACAAATGTGTAAGAACAAATAACAGTTTCAATTTTATTTATATCAATCCATATTTGGTGAATTCTACAAGATTTTGAAATGATATGTTAAAAAATTGGTGAATCTCGCGTGCTTATACAACGATACCTTGAAATTTTCAAGGCGAAATAGGTCCTCATAAGCAACTATTTGTAAATTTTAATTGGCGAATGGGTCTTCATAAGCAACTATTTGTAAATTTTAATTGGCGAAATGGGTCCTCATATAATGTTGTCTTAATAGTATTGGTGAATATGTTGGTGTTTTATGACATGGTCCCCCGGATTACAGGTGAAAATATTGATCGGTCCATTTGAAATGCATAGTCTGTTATGGTGAATTTATTGCCTAAATATGCCTCATAAAAAACAACTGTTGGTGAATGGACATGCATTGGATCGATAGTACGTGAAACCCAGGCAATTTGAACACCTTACTGGATACCTAGAATTTTCCAAATTCGATTTGCCTGATTCCTGGAATTCACCAATTGGCGAAGATTCGCCACTAAAGTTATCCCTATCTGGGACCCATTAACATTTTGTACCACTTCATCAAGAGAAGGCAATGGATAATTATCTTTCTCAGAGGCTTTATTTAGATTCCTGAAATCAACACATAGTCCGATTTCATTATTTTTCTTGCATACAGGAACTAAATTTTCCACCCACGTAGAATGTCTAATAGGAAAGATTATTCTTGCAGATAGGAGCTTTTGTACCTCCTTCTAGATCAGGGGCTCAATCAAAGCATTGATTAGGTGTTGTTTCTAATGGAAGGGCTTAGCTTCTGGCTTAAGAGGTATAGTATGAGTGATCACCGAAGTGTCAAAGGTCTTTAAGTCATCATACCCCCAAGCAATGGTTGTAATGTTCTGCTCCAAAACTTTGACTATTTTGTCCTTAATTTCTTGAGGACAAGTGCCCGAGTGAGTCAGATTGACAGATTCATATTTCCCTCCTTCACTCTCTATGGGCACCCTTTGTTGAGCCCGTGGGTCAGAATCGAATATTCTCTCTAAAGCTACCATCCCTTTTGGATGCTATTGCTCTTTAGCTCCAATATCCCTTCTGCACCACCATTCTTCGGATCCCAATCTCCCCGATCTTTTTCAAATTCATTTATTATCTGCCCTTCAAAGACATCTGAACTTGCTAGAAAGGCCAATATATGTTGATCGTCATCGAATACCTACAAATTTTGGACATTATCAAGGATAGTTGGGACAAAGATTAATTCAACTGAAAATCTCTTTAGATTAGAGTCTTGCATTGGTTCCAAGGTGCTAGCAGCAACGACAAGGGCATCTGCAATTTGATTAGCTTCTCTAGGGATTAGAGTAATCCCAAAAGAATCAAAGTCTTCAATTAAATTCCAAACTTTGTTTTTGTATGCAACCAATCTTTTGTTATGACATGTATACTAGCTACGTACCTATTTTACGATTACTTTAGAATCCCCCATGACCATGAGAGTAGTGACCTTCTTTTGATGAGCGAACATAAGTCCGCGAGTGAGTGCTTTATACTCATCCACGTTGTTTGTGCAGCCAAACTGCAACTTGTAAGATGCAACGTAAGTTTTCTCTTTCGGGTTGGTTAGTTTGATCCTTGCTCCACTTCCTGCCTTGGATTTGGAGCCATCAAATTTAAGACTCCACAATTGGTCTTTAGCTGGGAGCTCTTTCTTTTTAGGGATGATAGGGGATGACTTACTTGGGATATGTGGTGGCTTGGATTTTTACTGATCATCAAAAATTGATTTGGGGCAAGGCTCACTTGAAGACTTTTCTATAGTCACAGCTTGCTCAAGAATTACTTCCTAGACAACTTCTTGGATCACATTGCAATCTAATTCATTTTTTATTAATGCCTTGGGCATTGGTAGAGTATCTGGGGCAGGTGTATTGGAAAAGAACTAAGACACCTCAATCTCTTCTTGAATGTTGGAGCATAGAACTTGAGCTTGATGAAATTGTGAGGAATCTTCCTCTTGAGAAAGGCTAGTCCTAGTGAGAATGGTAGCATCCTTAACTTTAAAAGAAAACTCATTGATGGGTGTTTGGGGTTTTTCTTGACATATTTGTTGAGGCTGGCCTATATGATTTAAGATATCTAGGCATGGTAGGCATGTTAACTCTGAATTATTGTGATAATGAATCCTACACCGATTAGGAAGCAACGCACTACTCAAATCAGTTTCTTCTCCTAATACTAGCCTATCTTGTTGCAATTTTTTTATTAGAACTTGTTGGTTGATGCAGATCATTGGGTCACTGTGTTCTAGGGGCAATGTATCCTCAGGATTGAGTATAGAGAAGGTCAGGAATTCCTCTTGCTTGTAAACTCCTATCTCAGTCTTAAAATATGCTACGTCATTTGGAGCATCATATTTTGTAATCATATGCTTGAGCCTTGGTTCACTCTCAATCCTTATCTACATTGCTACCCCCTTCCAAGGTAGCTACATGTGAGAGAAATTCAAGGACAAATATCCCCCAATAATTTTTATTAGCTCCCGAATTAGGAGCATACCATACGTCTCTGGGATGTCAGCCACTTGGATATCTATGTAGGTTTGGATCCTTGGATCTGATCCAACCTGTACATGCATGTTCTTTAGTTCTCCTACAACATTGACCTCAGTTTTGTCCAACTGGATCACTTTTTTATTGGTCGAGGTAGGATTTAATCCTAACTTCTTACATAATGAAAAGGGCATAACGTTACCCGATGCTCCAGAGTCCAATAAACAGTTATGCAAATTCTTTCCAAAAATTCTTAAACTTAAAAGAAAAGGTGGGGTACTGGTCTTACCTTTATAGATGGTTGCATTTGTCTCCTTCACTGGAGTCACTTTACCTTTTCCCTTTAAGCAATCTGCCTCCTCCAGGGCCTTCAATACCACTTCACATTGAGTCGGGCACCACTTCATAATGTCAAAGAATGATAATGATGTCTTTTGTCTCTTAGTTCTGCAATAAAATCAAATTTTGAATCATTCCTCACTTGATATTTAGGAAAAGGAGGTGGATTGCCTCTATTCTAAGGGATAGAAGGTCCCTTTGGTGGCGGTGGGTTATTATCTGCATTTTGGTTAGGTGGGACCATGTTGTTTGGGGTGAAGATGTAGTAAATGGGCCCTTATTCTGATTTCTTAGGAAGTGACCACCTTTGGACTAGAAGGCTTGGGCATCATACACATCCTCCTCTATCTCATTATCTCCCTACATGGGAAATTGGTATTTCTCTTCAATAGTCTCAAAATTAATAGCAGTACTTACTAGCCCATTGTCTTGATTGGAATTTCCTGCTGGAGGATGGGAATCAACTTGTGCAATCTTTACCATTTTCTCCATTTTTGGGCAATTAACCTCAGAATGTGTTGTAGTATCATGTAGCCTGCACCAATTAGTCATGAAATTAAGGTCAGCCACATTAGGAGTATGTGATCTATCCTCACCTGACTGATAATTATGGGAAACTCCCCCATTGTTAGGTCCAGTATTCCACTGCCTATTGTTGTTGTTGGACCCCTGGTTATTTCCTCTGTTCTGATTTTGGTAATTTTGATTAGAGGAGTTCTGATTCTGGAAGTTCTGGTTGGTGTTCTGATTCACATTTTGATTGGAGTAATTCTCCTGGTTGTTGTAACCTCCCTGGTTTTGATAATTCTGGTTTTGGTTGTGGGAAGGGTTATGCCTAAGCTATGCCATATCATTAGACATTTGAGATAGAGTCTTTTTGAGAGTTTCTACCTCATTGGTCAGTTGAAAATTTTGTTCATTTTGCACATTTTGCACTATGGACGGGGAATGAAAATGCGTTGATCTTCCCACTTGCTGTTGGTGATTTTGAGCTTGTTGGGAAGAATCTTGCATGTCATTACTGAAAAAGGGCATGGTAGGTGGGGCTTGCAACTCAGACACAGGTCCGTATTGGGAGTAAGACATCCCTATGACCATATTGAACAATGATGGGTTAGGCATTTGATAACCCATGGGAGGGAGAGCCACTCCTAAACTTACTAATTGCAGACTTATCTGCTATTGCAATTTAATGGCTAGATGATAAACTTTAGACAAAGAGTCAATCTCGTTGGCAACATAGGTTCTCTGCAAGAATAAGCCAATCAAGGGATCAACAACTCTTAAATATGCCTAAATGACAATATTCTCAGTCACTAAGTAAGGATCTTGTAGCCTGAGAAACATCCTTTTGAATCTAGTGTTAAATAGAGGCAATGGCTCATGATGCTCTTTTCTGATGGTGGAAAATTGATGATACAGGATGGCAGGGTCTACGTAGACCCGAAAATGATTAATGAATGCATTTTCTAAATCTGTCCAGCCTAGAATAGATGCCCGAGGTAGATTTAAGTACCAGTTATATGCCATGTCCCCTAAACAATAAGGAAACAATCTACATACCACGTCCTGATGAGCCACTTACACACGGGTACAAAATCCTTGAACACTTGTATATGCTCCTCAATACTTCTTGATTCCCCATGCATGTACTTGGGACAAAACACTTATGGATTCTTTGGTAGATCATGGATTCCCCCTGGAGTAGTCCCTAGCGGAGAGGGGTTATTCACAAAGTAATACATGGGTAGGATTGGTTGAGTAGGTGGTGGTGATATAGGTCGAACTAGTGGTGACACTAGTCTAACTGGTGATGGTGATAGTTAGATTGGGGGTGGTGTATGTGGATTTGGTTGAAATCCAGGTGGAGTAAGCAGTGGTGGCAACGACGAGATCAAAATTCTATGAGCATGGGGTCTAGGTCTAACCGGGGTTTGAAGTTCTACTAATGGTTTAGGGTCAGTAGAGGATTTGAGAATCCTCTCATACTTTTCTGGTGATAATGACCCAATCTGAGCCAACTTGTTCCTTCAAGGCCCTCCTTCTAGCACCAGATCTGTTGATGGTGAAAATGACACAAACAACGTTAAACAAAATATTTCTACTCTATTTCTCCTGAAAAAGAAAGACAACATATAGTAGCCTAACTCCCAAGGTCCTGGTAGTTGGTTCTCAACTATCTGGTGTCACTCAATTGGTCCATGCAACTGTAATGTTCAAGGGGCCTTTGTTGGTAATAAGGAATGTAAGCAACATAGATTCATCAATCTATACTTAATAACAGGGGGGTTTTTAAATAAACAAAAAAAGATAGATAAGGGCATACATCAGTGAAACATGAATAAAAAATTATCTAATATCCAGACATATACTTTCAACAATGAATGTTCCTTCAATAGATCAAGAAAACCATAACATGATGCAATTTACAAAACAATCCATACTATTGCATGCATTTATGGTGCTTAGTTTAACCATCACAATCACACATCATAATACTTCAAAGATTCAAAAAAGAACAAACTCTCATTCATTGCTAAAATCATAGATCAACAGACATTCAACAATTCAATCCATAGATAATTTAATGAAATAACCTTTTAAAATATGGTTCCATCTATTGATTCTCACCAAATAAGAAACATTTATGCTTCAACAAACTCACTGGCATACAGGCAGATTATGATTCATTAACCTCATCCAGTAAAACTTAATTCCAACATAATACTGTGTAAAAACTCATATTTTGTATTCAACTATAACTAATAATAACAAAGTATCTTTGCAAAGCTATGAAATTCCTAACTCCTACTATCAGGTGGCTAATTCTATTCTCATCAGCCGACACTTACATTATGGTACCCCAAAAGTATATATAGACGTAAAAAGCATAAAATCCTCTCAATCAAAATTGAGATCCACAATTTTAGGAATTGAAACTTTCTTGGAAACTCAGACCAGTTGATCTCCAGTTCCAACATTGATCATCTTGTAAAACAGGAGAGAATAAAAAGGGAAAAATTCATGCACCCAAAAGACTGCCACTTATCCTTGCATAGTTTTCTCCAAAGTATATTCATCATAACTAGAGAAAACCTGTTGAAGAATATCTATATTCGGCCCATCAATCCAATTGTCCTCGAATTTGACTCTCTTTAACTCTGCAGTAGAAAACTCTTTCATGTCCCTCAATTTTGTCAATTCCCTTCTTACAGCCTTTACTTCTTCCCTGATATCCTTCAATCTATTTAATAGTAGATCTTCTCCATCATCTTTCTTTTGCATAAGCTCTTGAAATCTACTATCCCATTTCTCTTTTAACTGACTTAGAGGTAGACCCTCCTTAACCGGTATATCAACCTTGACTAGAATAGCTACAACAACTTCTAGTTCATCAAGTTGTCCATTCAAATCCTTACTAGCATCCTGAACTTCATTACTATGCTTATATATAAAATCAGATCTGAGTTGGATTATACTAGAGGCCTTTTTCAAGAAATCTGCATTGTCTTCCTCAAGGATTGACTGCTCAAGAAGAGTGGACCTAGCAATTTACTTATATCTTTTATCTTCTAGACATATCTCTTATATTCTTCCTCCAGTTGTTCCAATGTTTCAGTATGGTGCTTCATTTCCTCTATTAACTCTAGTGCTTCCTCATGTATTTCAAAACTGCTTCGTAGCACCTCGCCTACCTCCTGGTTACGCTTATACGTCCATTTGTCCATCATCCCAGCCTTATTCTTTACTTGCACCAGATCATCCACCTCTCTTTTGCTGAGAAAAACTGGTGTTTCTAAGGCAACAATTTGTTGTGATCTAGGAGAAAAAACATCCTTCAAAAAGGTGCGCAACTGATCCAATTGAGCTTTGAGCTCATCTTTTATCTGCTTTTCATTTATCATCCTTGACTTGGTGGATGATGCTACAACATCAATCAGGTTCATCTGCTAATTTATTTTAGGCCTTCCCAATTGACGATGCCTAATTGGTAATCAGTGACTTGCATATATCCCATATCCTTATCCACTACTGGTATTGCACATTGTGCTATAATTTCCCTTACCTCAGTTAGCCTTATGGAATGAAGAATCCTAGCCTTCTTCTTGTGTCTCTCCTTTTCAATTTATTTCATCATGTCATCCCAATTAAGAGGCTATGGGGGAGCTATTAGTTTCTTTTGAAGATCAAGCTTCAACGAGGTAGGCCAGCTCAGAGTAGTAGCCATTACAGTAGAAGAGGAGGCAACAATTGTAGAGGATAATGGCTATAGTATATTAACCTTAGCTTGAGAATCAACCTCTTGTACATTTTTTTGTTCTTCCTCTACATTCTCTTTCGCAAGATTTTCAGCTTCTTCCTTATCTTTTTGCTCTTTTATCCTCTTATCCTCTTGTTCCCTTTTCAATCTATCTTCCTCCAACCTCTTCTCCTCAAGTAGTTTATTTCTTTCTTCTTCCAAATCTTAAGTCTATCTGAAGCTTCCTTCTCTTTTTGTTGCTTCTTAGCTAGCTCCTCAACATCTTTTTCCTTTTGTAGACTCTTTGCTTCCTCCCTTTTCTGGTAGGCCTCTTCAATTATTTTGAATTTAGCCTCAAGGGCTTCTCTTTCTCTTCTTTGTTTGGCCTTTTCCTCCTCTAGCTCATGTATCTTCTGCACCATCTCCAGCTTGTCATTTTCTTCCTTTGTCTTGAACTCATGTTCCCTTTGTTGCTGATGTTGCTTGATCACTTCATTAGCTCTCTGCTTGGCATCCAACTATTTTTGTTGAAGCACTACATCAACTTGTGCCTTAGCATCTATTTATTTTTTCTTTACTATAGCTTCAACATGTGCCTTCGAATCTGAAACTTTCTTTACTTCTTCAAAAAATGCCCACTGGTCTACCTCTATTAACACATGCTCAGTTTTCTCCAGAGGCATCTCTTCTTGTGTATCCTTTTCTGATAAAGTCTCATCAGTATCTGTTTCAATATCATGAACCTCCATTTCTACTTCCTTTCCCTTCAAGGTTTAAGCTATATCATGGAGAGTCCCCTTAGGCACCTCTCCACCTTGTTGCTCTGTAGGAGGGACTTGAGCAGATGATTCACCCATCACTGATGCTGAAGCCATAGGTCCTGTTGGGACATCCTCCTCATGTGTCCCAGGAAAATCTTGGGCCGAAGCTTCAAGCTCAAATTCCTCAACATCAGGAGGGAAGAATTCCAAGGGTTTCTTGGGAGGCATTTTCCTCTTGGTTCTCTTATACCCTTTCCCCTTCTTAGAAGTTGGACCCCCAAGAGCTTTGGCTCTGAGAACAACCCATTGGATACTCCTATCCAAGACTGGTCTTCCTATTTGTTTGATGTCAATTGTCTCCTCGGCATCCCAATCCACCGGGTCCAAACTCTGATTACCTATGTTTAGTGTCTCATATGAAGGACCCAACACTACCCCATCATCTGTTAGTGTATCAAGAACATCAACCTTCACCCCAAATTCCACCATAAGTGGGATAAACAACCTTTCATAAATTCTCTTCCTGAGGTCATATTCATCTTGGAGATCACTCCAGAAGTCCTCCAGCAGGTTGAAATTTCTATCAAAGACTGAAGCAAGCAAATAATTCATCTTTTTCTTCAGATCAAAGTGCTTTCGGGCAGTATATAGGCCCAATTTCATATGTATCAATTCACTACAAACCACCTTAGCTCCCACAAGGTGTGGGCAGGTGTACTCACCCAATTGCATGGGGACCTTGTGATAGCCTGGTTTATGTTTTTTTCCAAACCTGACATTGACCCCCAAAGCTTGGTAAACAAACTCTATTAAGACTATTATGTTGCTGCAACACCTAGGGAGCAAGTGAGGATGACCCTCAAACGCAACCAGCCTAAAATAAGTAAATTTGGGGTACTGGATATACTAACTCCCCCATTCTATAATGAATTTCATGGCCTTCTGGCTTAGTCTATACCCTACATCTCCATTAAGTTGGTTAATAACCACATACAAAAATGCATCATTAATTCTTCTAAAATGTAACTCAAAAATTTGTAGGGACAATAGGTCATAATAGTTCCAAACTTTCTTTTTCCCATCAACTTCTCTGAATACTCCTACTTTGTTTAATCCTGGAAAGATGCCTCCCCTTGCTGCTGCATAGACAACATAAGAGGTCATAAAGAAGCTCTTAGTTTCCCTTACTTTGATCAAATGATCATGTATGCTATCTGAGACAATCATAGGCTAATCAAATTGTTGCCTACCATCCAAGATTGTCTGAATAAATGGAAACATCCATTCCTTAAAATGAAAGGCATCCCTCTTTCCAAAGACTCTAGACAACATCATTGTAATATCTACTACCTCTTTGTAGAATTATGCCCTTTTTGGCTGATCTGAGAGCTTTGTTAGGGACTTCTCCATTCTTAACCATTTTTTGTTTAAGTGAGCCTTATTGGTCTCCTTGTGATTGCTATACATCTCTAAAGCTTTTTCCTCATTAAGTTGTGCAAGACTCTTTGGATTAGGGACACTGAACATAAATTGAAACATTTGAGGAGTCAAGTCTATGATCACATTATCTTGTAAATCTACACATTGTCTAGTGGGTGGATTGTAAGCTCCAACTGGTGTCATTATCAGTTCAGGGCATTGAATTGATAAAGGAAACACAGTGATGTGAGCCAAACTAGACTCAACTATCCTTTCAGTTCTCCCTGTCACCTCCTCAACAAATTTCTGTGAGTACAACTCCTCATAATTGAATGGACCTAGATTTGTGTCAGTTATATTGGCCCAATTAGATTCCACCTTTCTAATAGTGATAGCAGGACCCCTATGGTTATACCTCAAAGTATAAGGGAGTTGTTCCGGTTTAACCTTCTTAGGCTTAGTTGTTGCCTTTGAAGTTTCTGCAGGCTAACTCCTCTGAGAAGCCTCTCTTGATGCTCCTGAAATCCTTTAGCTTCCTACAATAAAACCTTAAATTAGATCTATAAGAAGTATAACAAAAACATGACTAGAGATCCTACCCTTCCATACATACCGAAGGCAGAACCAAGCATAAAACATCCTAAAAAGTCTCTTTTAAAAACACTGTTGGGACCAAAACCGGAATAGGCATTGAGCTTGTAATAATAATTTGGCGGGACCAGAGTCGGAGTTGGGATGGTAACAGAAATCAGAATCGGAATGAGAACCGATTTGGTTCCATGAAGAATTTTCAATTTTATTTTTGGTTCCGGTTCCGGTTTCGCTTGAGTTATCAATATTTTGAAAGCCTATTTTTTACTGCAAGTGGAATTGGAGACAGGATAAAAATAGTAATTGATACTTATTTCAAAACAAGGTTCAAGATCTAAATCGATTCCGATCTCGATTTCACTCAAAATAATCATGACGTCACAAGTAATTTTAACAGGATGACGAATAACAGCATAATCTAAAGACAAAGTCATATCAAAATGAAGGGGCTTAAAAATAATCTATACGAGATCATCCCTATATGACCGAGAGAAACTGTAATAATTAGGGCATCATGTTCAATTTAAACAAAAACGCGCCAAACACCCTAATTTACAAACCCTCGACTTCAAACAATTAGGGCACAAATTTAACCCCATTCAAACTAATCAGATCGACTCATAATAGAACTCCTAAGTAAAACCATAAATCAAAAAACCCTACCAACATAAAGCAGCAACTAATTATGTCATTAAAAACCTAGGGCATCATGGTATGGTCATGATTAAAACGTGAAAATGACCTTGAAAAAACAAACGAACGAGAAACCAAAACATAAGAAAGGCAAAATGAAAACGATAAAACAGAACAAAAGAGAAAAAAATGAACAACATGAACTCACAAGAAAACTGAGAGTCACGAATTCATGAGAAACCAATGACCGAATAAAATGGCATGTGAAACAAACAAAAGAGAAGAACATAAACCCTACCTCCAAACACAAATAAATAGGTTATCCCTCTGATGTGATTCTACATGTATTTATCTCCCTTTCAATCGAATCACATGCCCAAATGCTCCACTACAGCTTTGGTTCGCCCTTAATATTTTAAACAATGCTGATAACATCAATTAATCCTTAAATAAGTTTAAAACTGCAGCTTCATACGTGCATGGCACTTGTAATCAATGCCATAAATGTGACAGATCGGAGTCAGAACTAGAGAGGGACCTGGCACATTATTGTTGTGCGGCTTCAGTAAAGTCAAACAACAAAACGACAAGAGCGGAATCGGAGTGGGAAATGATTTAGAAACTTTGTCCAAGTTTGAATCCAGTTCCCATTTCAGCTTCAGTTCCGACAAAAAATAAGAAAGCGAAACAAAAGTCAAAATAAAAACACAAAGACCGAGACGAGAAAACCCAACACAAAATTCTAAGTCTAAACAAACAGACCAAAAGGCGGAGGTGGAGGTAGAATGAACCTTTATTTCAAAACCATGAACAATTTCAGACTTAACTTCCACTCCAGCTCTAGCTCTGACAAAGACAAAACTAAAAGACCACAAAAAGACCGTTGGAATCAGGATCAGAATGAAATCTTTGAAACAAGTTTCAAAACCCGATTTAGTTATGGTTTTGGTTCCGACAGAACAAACAAAAGAAAAACAAAGTGTTGGAAAAGAATAACTCCAAACTTTGTTTGAAAAATAACCAAGGACAAAAATAAAAGGGGGGACCCATTTTGACCAAGGCAAAAGATGGGGTGGTTATGCAAGGCATAACACAACAATAAGAAAAGAAGAAGAAAGGAACTGGAAACTAAAGATACCACAAAAGAGAAAAATGAAAAACCAGTGGGACCTAATCTCAATCCTGAGGATTTCTTAATCAAACATAGACCAATATTAACCATTAATGAAAAGACACAACTGAAAATGAAAAAGTATGAAGAATAGACATCACCTCTGGACCAAGAGTCACCCCTTGTGTTATATATAACACATGTAGAGATAGATGAAGAAAGAGAGGAAGGTAGAAAACTTAAATTGTGGAAAACATATACAGTAAATTGGGATATCATCGAAGATAATAATCAATCTATTGAGTGGAGAACCATAGAAGAACAAAATAATTGTAGAAGATCAGAAAGTGACACCAAGTTTAGCTCCATCTTTAGTAATCAAAGAAGAAATACTGCAAGTCTAGAGGAATACTTATTAGAAGAAGATATGGTTGCAATGAGAAAGATGCTAGTCTTTAAAAATGATACTAATAACATCGCAGAGCATGTTTTATTATTAGAAATAATATGACAAAGACAAAATGAACAACGACAAAGCACAAAGCTATTTGAATTCATTGATGAGGGATAAATGTGTCTTTATTTTCATCCTTTGTTTTTCTTTTTACCTCTTTGTTTTCATAGAATTCCCTATAGTTCCTGTCACTATTTGTTAGGGAAGTAGGGATGTTTGATAAAATGCAAAGAAAAGATAGGAACTTAAGGATATATCAAAACCATTAATTATTTACTAATTATCCGTGTGATTATGGAAAAACAGGGGATGATTAGATGGTTGATGTGTGAAGGCAATGGGAGCATCGGTGGAATGAAGACAATAACCGTTTCATGAGTCATGAGTTACTTGTTATTTTATTTTTGGAACAATGTTAAAAATGTAAATCTATTGTTAAGAAAATTTTAAAGGTTGTTGGCCACAGGCCATAACAACCCAAACAATCATATATTGTTTTGGTTAGTCTTTTGTAGACTCAGTGACATATAATATTTATATTTATGTATGCTAAGACTCTAGTTAGTAATCAATAATATATATATGCAAGCTATCATTTTGATTAAAAAGATTGGAGTTTTAAATCATGTTCTGCATAAGCATTGAATAGAGAAAATTAAGATTTTGTTTCTTCACTATAAATTGGAGAAGGTAGGACCCACTTCCTCGATTGCCCAGTGACTAGCTGTAGTATTCGTGTGTTGTGTGATAATGGGATTCTCTTAGTTTGATTTGATCATTCAATCATTGTGCTATTTGATATGTTGTCAATTACTACTTGGTGTATTGGTGATTGATGTGTTTATATAGTGCTATAGGTGTATTTGATTTAGTAGTTCATTTTGTAACCATATTTAATTGATGTGTTTACTATTCTGTATAAATTCAATTTAGAAGATTATTCTAGATAAGTGTTAATTGGAGTGCTTAATAATATGCATGAACTTTATTTCGAATTTTCGCATTCCATTATTTATCTGTTCTTGATAGCTTAGTGTTAGCAAGGATTATTATTTCTATTTTGTTGATTAGTTTTAATTTGTTTTGTTGGAAACTATTCAGTTCGGTTCCTGTCACACTGGTGACAGGAGGCCTGAAAACTAGATTTATGAATAAATGCAATGTATGTGTAGCTACATCCATCCTCGCTTGGATTTATAGATTCAACCCTTAGTCAAACAACCCCAATATCTTTCACAAGCCTACGCTCTCGGATTGACAATGAGGAGTAAATCGGGGAACTTGCAAAATTCTTGAAGATTGATTTCAATCCATTCACCCATTTAAGATAGAATTACAAGGATAGTTTTACCCTAAACATCAACCATAGTTTAATCCAATCATTTTGGCACCGTTTCCAGAGAAAGATATTAAAGGCCTGAAATCATAGCAAGTTGAGTTAGGACCAGTACGTCTTGAAGAAAGCCTATATAATTGTCGACCTTATTTAGGTGAGTACTCCTGATTTGTCTTGTTTTAATTCATTTAGGTGCATGAATCGTAATAGGGATAGTAGAGGAAGATTCATTAGAAAATAAAAGGGAAGTAGTTCTAATGGAACTCTCAAATTTTGCAAATTTGAGATGCCCATTTCAAAATTTTGCCTCTGCACTTTCAGAAGTGCACCTGAAGAATCAGTTAGAGTAACCCGCTCTGGAGGCTTATAATTTAAAGCCTGTTAATATTCATGCAAAACCCATTTGTAGACATACTCAATTGACCTATGTTAGTAGGCATGTCAAATTTTAGCTTCCCATGCTAAGTTTTGATAGAGTTTCAAAAATTGAAGCTGGAGGGTTTTGACATTTTTCTGCTGTTTGCAGATTGTTTTGCGAAACAACTTCTTGTTTGAGCTTGGTTTTCGCAACCAATTCACTGTCATGTCAAAATGAATGTTGTTCCATATTCTCCATACCTAGATGATCTCACATGCCAGTTTTTAGAGCCTCATGATCTGATTTGCTATTTTTAGCAGATCGAAACCGAATGCAGTTTGTTCAGTTTTGCATCTGCATTCCTGACAGCCTTTCTGAGAGGCCAACTTCAATCGTTAATAACTTTTGATCAGTGATGTTTCAAGAAAATTCCTTTTGCACACATGCTCAAGGTACCTAAATGATTTACCATGTTTGATGATAGCTCACCTAGAGTTGATTCACTAATTTTACAAATTGGCAGATGGATCAGTTGTAATTGGTGCAGAACAGTTGTTTCAGAAAAGCCTGACTGGTCAACTTTTTTGATTAATATCTTTTTCCTCGTGATTTATTTCTCCGAGTCATTTGTTTCACTGCATTCTCGGGTCAAATGGCTATAGGATTGCAAGTTTTGATGTCTCTCGGAGGTTGTTTGATTGGTTTTCAAAGGTGATTCCAAAGTCAACCTAGCCTGTTTTGACCATTCTACAAAAGTATCAGACAGATTTTGATGAAGACCCAGTTCATGTTTTCACTTCACATTCATCTAGATGCTGTGTCTGATTGATTTGAGCATAAAACGTTTTTGAAAATGATTTTTTTTTTAGTTGGACCCACATTGGGACCTGACATGCTCTGCATAAAACACGATCATACGGGTTGCACTGTAGTAATCACTTCAAATAGATTGTTTTGAGTTGATCAACATATGCAGGGGTGCACAATCTTAAGTACCTTCAAGGTTTCAGGTGCATGCAAAGTTTTGTGCAACATAAGGAAAATAATCCAAGGAAATCAAAGATTGAAATTAATGAGTGGTGTTGAGCATGAGCGTCCCTTTATTGATCATAATATATTCATGGCACTAAAGTTGATACTCCTCCATATAGGGAATCTATTGGTGTGAATACCAATAATGATGCATTTTCAGTGGTCTACGAACCAATATTATGTTGTGATGAATTTGAGATAATTGAATCAATTCCTTCTCAAGTAAATGATATATATGATGGGGAATGCTCAAGTTTCTGCACCAAAGACAAATGGCAACATGGAGTGAAGAGGCTTTGTATGTGGTTTGCATTTGCACTAATGAAAATGGATTTAGATAATTGTCCAAAAGTGCATTTGATGCAACTACAAAAAGAATATCAAGAAGCTCGGTGCAAGGCAAGAACCGATAATGGAATCTTCAAAGCGAATCTCCCTTGATGTTCACATTACAAATCAGAGGCTTCAATGTATGTGACATTTGTGGAGCTTTCGTGAGTTTTTATGATAGTGTTTGTTGGAAGCCAAACATTTGTGGAGGGAGTCATTTGAGTTTGCAAGAAAAGTAAAGGGGCTCAAACCCTTTATTGAGTTTGATATAGAGCAAGAATAGACAACCACACAAAACCATAAGTGGCTGATTTGATGTGGCATTGAAAATGTATAAGAATTTCCAAGATTGCTGGCAATACACAAAGTAGATGTCTTGATTAAAATCCTCTGAAAATTTTCAAGCAAATGCGATTGGCAAGTGTGGACGTGGCCAGTGAATATGGGGTGTGAATGGGGAGCGGGCGTTGGGAACTTCCAAGCACAGGGAGATGAGAGGTGAGTAACCCACGGGCAATGGAGGAATGTGGAGGTGCGCACCACACAAAAACAGAAAGGCCCACGTGTATGAAAGAGGAGCAGGGAGGCCCGCACCAGTTAAAGGAAGGCTCGTGCAAAATAGGAGGATGGCACCTTGGGTGCTGGGAGCAACAGAGAGTGGTGCGGTCTGGAGGAAAAGGTATGAGGCCCGCGCCATGTGAGGAGGCCAGTGTGTTGTTTGGAGGGGCGTGGCCTAAACAAAGCATGGGTGTATCCACCAGCAAGAAGATTGGAGGGTGCTATGATTGCATAATGCGCACAACAAGAGGAGAGACCCGAGCAGTTTGGAGAAGATGTTGCCCGCGCTAGTAATGAGATGGAGAGCACGGGAACGCCCAAACCAAGAAAAAATTGAAATTTAGGGCCGACCTCGCTGGCCTCGCACAACAATTTGTGATGTCATAGAAAAGGTGTGAGGTTGGAGAGAATTGGCGAGAATGCACGGGAGGAGCCCATTTTGAATTTTTCAAAGGGTTAATGATGTTTGATTAAAACGGGGTGGGCCCAGTGCATTTTTTATAAACTTTAAAATATTGCCTGAGCAAGTAAAATATAAAGAGTGAAATATTTCACATATGAAATATTTAATGGTGCACAGGAGTAAATAGTCTTTGTTGTAGCAGAATAAATATTTTACTCAGTTAGTAAAATATATTTGATAAAGCAAGATATGGGTAATTCTGCAATTAAATATTTTAAATGAATCATTTAAAATATTTAAGGTGAGTGGGAGTATATTTGCTAAAAGTGAATTTATTCACTTTATAATCAGAGGACTATTATGTGTGAAAATAAAGTGCAGCCACTACATTGTGAAATGAGCTAAGAAATGAAATAATTCTTTTGTTCACAAGAAATGGCTTAGATAAGAGTAGTTGGGTGAACCTGGTGAATCTGCACATGGGTTGTTTTTCAGTTACTGGGCAATCATGAGCAAGTGTAGTTTTTGAGGGAATGTTTTTGTTGTTGCAAAGGAAGAAGGAGGAAATATATTTTGCTGAGTTGTTTGTCATGTTCTCCATGCCGATTGATGAAGTTCATTCAATATCTTGCCAATATTAAGTGATATTTTAGGTTCTCAACATATTTCTATGAGAGCATCATCTGTTAAGCAATATCCTATTACTTGTGTGTCTAGATTGTTTGATATTGCTAAAGGGTCACCCCCCTAGGTCTTACAGAGCCTGAAGTGTAGGGGAAATGTGTATCCATTCCATTTCCTGTCAGTTGGCCACTAGCCTTTGTGGCTCTTTAATATAGAGGTTGGCTACCTCTTAGAGAATTGAAAATCCTAGTTGGGCTGCATTTTTTAAACACCAACAAGTTCACAACCCAAAAACTCAAAAATAAATTAAAATCATCCATTGAGGGTCACAACCCGAAGAATCACAAGACAAGTCAAAATCATCCATTGAAGGAAGTAGTTCAACACAAGAAAAACTAGAAACTAAGTTGCAACCATTAGAGTTACCTAAACCTAATCTTGAGAAGTGCGCTATTGAGACCACTATTATTGAGACACCTGCAGGTACTCATCCAAGCTCTTCTGAGATATTATACAAAAAGGTTAAAAAATTCTTCCAAGAGTCTTATGAGACTAAAGCTGGTCCATTTTCAGAGACCCAAGAGCCATTTAAAACCTATTTTACCCCTTGGGCACTAGACGTCATGGATCCCAACAACAATAACAAAAACAACAAAAATAATGACAATCATAATAGGGAATTGGCCAACAATAATCTGATTACATGTTTGAGTTTCCAATCACACATCTTGAACAAGATGCTCCTATGAAGAACATTCCTCATTCTGCTATGCCCATTTTTCGTGGTCTTTCAATTGAGGATCTTGATATTTTTTGTTTGAATTTGATGTTTTGTGCCACAAATATGATTATTAAGGTGATGCACAAAAACTCAAACTATTTCCAGCTACATTAAAGGATGCCACCCTACGATGGTTTATGAACCTCAGGAATATCAGGACATGGGAAGTCATGAAGGAATTATTCCTGACAAAGTACTAGGAGTATTGCAAAATAAAGGAGGTTTGGGATGAAATATTTCACATGACACAAAAGGAAGATGAGTCCATGGAGGACTACCTCAAACACTTCATGTTTAGTCTTCAACAGTCTCGCCAACAGGGAATAAATGATGATGTTGTTAAAATGTTGTTTCTTAGAGGAATAAGAGATGATGTTATGGAAGCATTAAATTTAATAGGTAAAGGGAGTATCTCCAAAATGGAATTTGATGATATATGTGATATTTGTAGGAACTATTCAAGGTCTTATCATTTGGGAAGGAACTTTCCAAGTAAGCCTTATATTGTAGGTAATGCAATAGGTATACGAAGTGTGAAATAGGAAATTTACTTGAGGATTTTAAAATAGATTTGCTAAGTCATATGGGTAAAAAGATAGACACTCTTTATACCCATAGGAAGCAAGAGGAAGTTGAGAAGGCCTTGGCTATGTTTTGTCCCACATGTCACAAGAAACATCGTAGTGAGGCCTCTTCTTGTAGGTGTACCTGATATGGAATATTCTAAGGAACCTATCTACTATATGGCCCCTAGGCAACCTTTTCCACCTCAAGTGATGCACCCTAGCATGATGAATGATTATCTTGCTTCTGGACCTAGCCAACCCAATTCTTTTCCCAATCAACTTGGATGGTATGGGGGTTGGCAAAAACCCCCATACCCTTAATGGATGCCACAATATCAATACACTTCATAATCATGGTAACAGACGTGGAAGCCATAATCACCACAACCCTCACCGTACCAAAAACAACCATATCCATCACAATCACAATTTACACCTCCTCCCATGGTCAACCCATATCAACAGTCACAATAACTTCTTCCAGCCTTGCCATCATCAGCTGCTCAGCTAGTCAATCCAAAAAACCATCCAACTCAACTGCCAAGACCTACATCAATGCCAACCCGGCCAAACCCAAACCCCAACAATAAGGAAACCCAACTTGTGTATAATAATGAGGCAAAAAGTTACCCCACTTATATTGTAAACACAATAGAATTAGATGGAGTTCAATTAAGATCAGGAAAGGCTCTTCAAGGGCCCACCATTACAGAAATCAATGAAGAGTCAAAAGTAGATCCAATCAAAGAACCTCCCTTTCTTGAACAATTTTAGTCTAAACCAATACAAAGGGAGGTCTCTCAACCTGAATTTGATCTTGTTAATGAGTTACACAATGTTAACATCAAGATTCCTTTGTTGCAGGCTATCAAGTGCATCCCCATCTATACAAAAATAGTTCAGGATCTATGTACTTGGAAGCAAAAGAAGAAGAAAGACCCAAAGACCATTCAAGTTATTGGATAATTAGGAGATCTTATACTCGGGAACATAACAATTCCAAAGTACTCGGACCTAGGGAGTCCTATCATTAAGGTATCTATCGGTAAAGTAAGTATTCCTAATACCCTTATGGATTTGGGTGTTGCAATTAATGTTATGAAAAATGAAACAAAGGAAATATTGTCATTAGAGGGACTTAGACCTACTCCCATAGTTCTTCAAATGGTAGACCAATCTTTGGTCAAGCCCAAGGTTATGATTGAAGATGTAATCCTTTCTATTGATTTGTGGGAATACCCAATTGACTTTGTGATTTTTGCAGTCAAATATTAAGTTGGAGGGATACCCTTGATTTTGGGATGACCTTGGTTAGCAGATGCAAATGCATTTATCAATTTTTAGTTGGGAAACATTGTCATTTATAATGGCGAGCACAATAAATAATTGACTCTATACTCGCCAGTGCAACCCTTGTTAGAGACGGAGGACCTAGTTTGGGTTGATAGTGACTTAGATGAGTAATTGCCAATTTTGAAAATTGATAAAGCCTTAGATATGGAAGAACCTACTGAAGATAATATTCTTGTTAATTTCCTCCAAAAAAGGTATACGTTTAATGAAATTTTTGAAAGCATGGTTCTTCATTCAGGTATAAATACTCAATGTCCTTTTGGGAACTTTCCATTGGTAGGTAGTTCATGTTCTGTTCAACACTTTGTAACATTGCATCAATTGTTGCCCCATAATTGCTTGTATAGTTAATTTTTATCTTTTGGAAATACTAGTGATGTGCCATCCACCTCCCAAGTCTTAGCCATTAACTCACCTACACAATCAGAAGCTATGGAAATTTAACCTAATCAAACACTTAATATCAATCCACAATTAACCCTTAAACAAATCTAAGACCTTATTGTCATGCTTAGAACAAACAAAGATGCATTTTCTTGGGAATACCAAGAAATGTGTGGCATTCATCCTGACACCTGTACCCACCATATTTACATTGAAGAAAGTATTCATCTAATTAGGTAACCACAACGTTGGCTCAACCCTACCTTGCATGAGACAGTTAAAGAGGAGTTACAAAAATTGTTAAATGTCGGGTTTATATATCCTGTTTTAGATAGTTAGTGGGTTTCTCCTTTAGTTATGGTTCCCAAGAAAAATGGTAAGTGGAGAATTTGTGTTGATTATAGAGCATTAAATAAAGCTACTAAGAAGGATCATTTTCTATTATCATTTATTGATCAAGTGTTGGACACTCTTGCAGGTAAGAAGTTTTTCTCTTTTTTGGATGGGTTCAACGGTTACAACTAGATTCACATAGCTTCAGAGGATCAAGACAAGACCAATTTCACTTTCCCTTGGGGCACCTTTGTCTATAGCATCTTGTCGTTTGGTTTATGTAATGCCCCTGCCACTTTTCAAAGGGAAATTTTAAGCATTTTTGCAGATCTCGTAAATGATTGTGTTGAGGTGTATATGGATGATTTTACTATCCATGGTAATACTTATGAAGAGGCTAATTTTTTTATAGAAAATGTACTTAGGTGTTGTATAGATACCAACTTATCATTAAGTCATGAAAAGTGCCATATGATTATGACAGAAGGGATAGTGCTTGGTCATTATATTTCTGCTAAGGGTATTCAAGTTGACCCAAAAAGATACAAATTATTCAGGACTTTCCTACACCCACTAGCCAAAAGGATATGCATAGTTTTCTAGGCCATGCAAGGTACTATAGGAGTTTTATCCAAAATTTTAGTAATATTTCCTCCTCCTTATTCGCTTTGCTAGTGAGAGATGTCATGTTCTCTTGGACACCAGAATGCCAAGAAGCTTTTGAAACCATCAAGAATAAACTTGTCACCACACTAGTACTCAGAGGACCAAACTAGGAGCTAGCTTTTCATATCCACACAAACACCTCAAATTCCTCCATGGGGGCTATCCTTGGATAGAAAGAAGATAATCTCTTCTATTCCATTTACTACATCAACAAAAAATTCACCGGGGCTAATGTAAAATATACGATAACTGAAAAGGAGTTCTTAGCTGGCATTTATGCAATTAATAAGTTTCATCATTATATTACCGGCTATAAAGTGTTTGTTCATATGGACCATTCTACAATTCAATTTCCAATGAATAAACCTGTTGTAAATGGTAGAGTTATTAGATGGTTACTGTTGCTCCAAGAATTTGATATTACTATACTTAATAAGCCTGGTCATGAGAATGTGGTTGCAAATTTTTTGTTGAGATTACAACAACAAGATGAGGAACCAGTTCTAATTGACAACACCTTTCCAAATGAACATCTCTTTTCCATATCCACAAAGAGTCTATGGTATGCAAAAATTGCAAATTACTTGGTCACACGCAATTTTCTACCACAATTTTCTCTAAGAGAACGTTGAAAGTTGGTTGGACTTAGTGGACAATACACATGGATTAACGGATTTCTCTTTTGTACTGGCATTGACAATATCATGTGGTGATGTGTACCTGAAGATGATGTCTTAGATATACTTTGTGCATGCCACATAGAGCCATGTGGGGGACACTTCATCACACAAAGGACCGCTCAAAAGATTCTCACTACAGGCTTTTATTGGCCTACAATCCATAAGGATTGTAAGCGTTATGTTCACCACTGCGATAAATGCTAGTGTATGGGTCGCCCCACGTGCTTAGATGAAATTCCCTTGCACCCTCAATTGTCCATTGATCCCTTTGAAAAATGGGGGCTTGACTTTGTTAGACCTATCAACCCTCCATCACGGAACAAGGAATACATCCTTGTGTGTATATATTATGTCACCAAGTGGGTTGAGGTTGTTTCTCTAAAACATGCAAGGGACACCAAGGTAGTTGATTTCCTCTATACCCAGATCTTCACCAGATTTGGTGTTCCTCAAGAGATAGTCACAGATCAAGGCCCACAATTTGCATATGGTCTTATTTCTACTTTGATTCGTGAATACGATGTTCACCATTGCAAGTCTTCACCATACCATCTGTAGGCTAACAGATAAGTTGAAGTCACCAACAAAGAGCTTGAGAACATTCTTACCAAGACCATTGCCCTCCATAAAAGAGTGGGCCACACAACTTCTCGAAGTCGTGTGGGCATACCGCACTACATGGAAAACCACCATTAGTTTAACTCCTTATGAGCTTATCTATGGTAAGAAGGTTGTTCTCCCTATCAAGTTTGAAGTAAAAACTCTTTGCACAAAACTTTAGCTCAGGATTAATTTTAGTGATGCTCAGAAGAACATAATTTCTCAACTCCATTCTCTTGATGAAATGTGACAAGAGGCCCTTTTTCATGCAAAAGTCATACAAAAGCAGTGAGCGCAATGGCATGATCACTTTATATGGTCATGAACATTCCAAACTGGGCATTGGGCGTTACTCTATGATTCTTGATTCTAGGACTTCAAGGGGAAGTTCCATACCTACTAGCTCAGGCCTTATGAAATTCAGACTGTCTATGACAATGGTGCTATTTGACTATGCACTGTGGATTCCAAACGGAGGACCCTTCTCGTCAATGGGCATCGCCTAAAAATTTACAAGCGACCCTTTTCCAAGGAAACATTATTTTGTAATGTGGCAAAGGAAATTACTATGGTTCCTTTTGGCTTGCTCAAAAATTGATTTCTTAATATATATAAATAAATAAAATAAAATAAAAATTCAATAAAAGATCCAACAATGAAAACCTTCGGGCATTGTTGGTTGGGTGACATTTGAAAGCCGAATTCTAGCAAGCGTCAACTACTAAATAAATCTTAGAAGTAAAAACTGGCCTCCTGACGCTTCTAGGTAGTGATAGGATGAAAACTAGGTTATTGGCGGTCTATCATTGAGAGAAATAAATAAATAAAATAAAAAAACAAACAAAACCTAACCTCCTGTCACCTCCGTGACAGGAGCTTCTTTCTATGTTCCACAACCTTTGTTTTTTTCTTCGGTATGCATAGGGAAGGATCTTCATTCTCTGCTACTTCAGGGTCTTTTGACCATCCAATGTTATTTGTTGCAAGGTCAACTATTTTTCTGGGTGCTTCGTCCTGCCTGGTTGTTTCGATACTTGGTTCCTGTCACTTTCTGGACAGGAGCTTTGGGTCAGTGTTTTTGTAGCCTGATGCTCCCTACTAGTTGTCTGCTTTTGTTGTGGCTCTTTCACCTCCTTCCTCGTGTTGCTACCTGATCGTACATTCTGCAAAAATTTTCATACTTCAATCGGTTGTTCCATCATTTTCCAATGTACTTCCTCTGCCTGGGTTGTTTATGTGTCTGCCTTGCTCATTTTTGGCCTTTCTTTTCCATGTGGTGTTCCAGCATTGGTGGTACAACTCTTCTCCATACCCATCCACTTTGGTGGTAGTTTTCATGCTACGCTGCTCATCATCACTGTATGCGGCCTTCTTTTGTCACTGCTTCACTAGAATCCTCATGTTTGCATCATATGATGTGATTGGGTCCTCTTTTTTTCTGGTTCCTCATGTCATCACCTCCACATCATCTTTCATACACATGCGGTTTGGTATTGGTATATTTCATGTTCCTATTTCTCTTTGTTATTTTATTTTATATCTTCTATTTTCTTTAATAAATGATGATGTGTCCTGTGGGAAAGCCACATGCTAAGATGGGGGGGAGAGCACCGTCTAATTATACCATAGGAACTGTCAAATCAAAACCATACCATATGTTGTTGTATTCATTTCGCCCATTCTATCCTCATTTTTTTGAGAAGTCGTATCTATTTAGCACACCGAAGCTCTTTATTGTTTGGCATCGGCCATCTCATAACATTATTACCATTTCCACCCTTTATGTATGTCATAACTCACCATGATTACCCTTTAAAATTACCATCCAAATCTAGTTAACGGCTTGCCATTTTTTCTTGTTGCTGATAATTGCTCTAAGTCGTTCCCAACATCTTTCCCTTACCAGAGCCAGTTTGCTTTATCTGCTAACAACTTATGTTTGCACACTATTCCAAGTTGACGAGAGTGCCTTATTCTAGTTTGAGAAAAACCTCCTAGTAACATTATGGCAGGAGAACAAAGGCACCATTTTGAGCCCCTAAATATGAATGAGTTAAAGGCTCCGACAATGGCTGAAGCGTATTAAATATTCAAGCAGGAAGGATGGGATGTTCACTTCAGAAGATTGTGAGGGTATGATGAGAAGATGGCGCATGAATTTTCCATGACATGTCACAAAAAACGGGCATGGGTTCGTGGTTTGGAAATCCTTGTTTTAGTTGAAGTCATAACAAATGTCATCAGCTTGCTACTATATATGGAGAATTGCTTCCCTTATAACTCAACAAGGGCAAAAAATATTAAGAGCCTTCGCAAGAAATTTCTACAACATGGGGGGTCGGTTGAAGTCATCTCTGGACAAGGCATGAAGCTAGCTTCATTTCCACTGCCCTGGAATGATGTGGCATAGTTTTTTATCCAATATATAACCTACGAAGGGAGGTATGTGTATGTCTATGCTAAACAAATTCGGCTTTTGATACATTTGTGTTTGGGTTTGTTCATGAATCTCCCAGTCTTTCTATATTCTTCTATAGTGCAAATGAGAAAAGTGGTTCAAAAGGGTAGGAAGAACTCATTATCCCATTATGAACTTATAAATTTTTTGATTTTGCGAGAGTTGAAAAAATTCTCTCCTCCACGGGATTGGGATTCATTTGTTGTAGATGACACCCCAGAAAATTCTACAGAGGAAGACCTCCCTAACACCTCTAAACACTTTGAGGAAGAGGGGTCCCCTAATAAGGAAAAATATCCTATTAATTTGGAGGAAGAGGGGTCTGGTTTGAATGAAGGAAATGAAAGTGAACACTCTTTTGATGCACCTAATGAGGGTTCTAAATTAGGGGGCTTTCCTAGTAGTTCAAAGAAAAAGGTTAGACAAACCCTAGGGTCAAGTGGTAGGCATGACAAAGGTTCCATTTTCAAATGAGAAAATGTTAAGACCACCACACCTGACTATGGAGGTAAAAATATTACCACAACTGAATCTAAGCTAGAAAATTTAGCCAATGTGGCTAGTAATGTTTTGAACCCTAAGGAAACTAATGAAGTGGGTGATTTAACCATTCTGGCCACAGTCTTCCATAAAAATAAGAAAACAAAAGTAGTCTCTAGGGAACTTAGAAGGAGTAAGAGAATGAAAATGCAAGAATAATCTAGGGCCACTCTATTGGATCAAAAGGAGCCCGAGTCAAACCCTGAAATACCTCCTCAAAATTCTCCAAATAAAAAGGAAATTCCAATTTCTAGTGAGGATATTCATGAGGAGAATATAGTTCAGATTGAAACCATTCCAATCGAGCAACCAAGTGGTAACAACTTAGAGAATTCTACAGAACATGAAATTGGTAGGTCTGAGACCCCTCTTGTTGACAATCAAAAAGAGGGACAAGAGTTAGAGGAGAAAGGAATGGAGGAGGTGAGTGCATTGGGTGATCAAGAGCAAGAAAATGTTGAGATCCTCCACCATGAACAAGAAGGGGAACAAGAATCTGAGGCAGAAGAGGAATTTGAGGAGAATCCTTTGTTAACCAATGATGAAATCCGTGATATGCAAAATCTAGTGACTAAATTGACTAATAAAAATGAATCCCTATAGAAGTAGGTCCGAGATGTAGAGGTTATTAATTCTTCATAGGCATCAAAAATTGACCAGCTTAAAGCAGCCCTTGAAGAGACAAAGACTATTGATACTTCTCTTATGCCCATTCAGGAGCATAAAGATCAATTGCATGCATTGAGACAAATATGGGTCAAAGAAATCTCCAGTGTAGTATAGAGGTTGTCTGGTGTGTATCCTATATTCCTTTGCATGAGGGAATGTAAAACCCTAAGCTGGGGGGAAATGATGAGGGATAAATGTGTCTTTATTTTCATCCTTTATTTTCCCTTTTACCTCTTTGTTTCCATAGAATTCCCTATAGTTCCTGTCACTATTTTTTAAGGAAGTAGGGATGTTTGATAAAATAAAAAGAAAAGATAGGAACTTAAGGATATATCCAAACCATTAATTATTTACTAATATATCCATTAATTATTTACTAATTATCCTTGTGATTATGGAAAAATAGGGGATGATTAGGTGGTTGATGTGTGGAGGCAATGGGAGCATCGGTGGAATGAAGAAGAGAACCGTTTCATGAGTCATGAGTTACTGGTTATTTTGTTTTTGGAACAATGTTAAAACTATAAATTATTGTTAAGAAAATTTTAAAGGTTGTTGTCCACAGTTCATAACAACCCAAACAATCGTATAGCGTTTTGGTTAGTCTTTTGTAGACTTATCTATATATAATCTTTATATATATGTATGCTAAGACTCGAGTTAGTAGTTGATAATATATATCTGCAAGCTATCATTTTGATTAAAAATATTGGAGTTTGAAATCTTGTTCTACATAAGCATTGAATAGAGTAAAGTAAGCTTTTGTTTCTTCACTAGAAATCAGAGAAGGTAGGGCCCACTTCCTCGATTTCCCAGTGACTAGTTGTAGTATTCATGTGTTGTGTGGTAATGAGATTCTCTTAGTTTGATTTGATCATTCAATCATTGTTCTATTTGATATGTTTTCAATTACTACTTGATGTATTGGTGATTGATGTGTTTATATCGTGCTACAGGTGTATTCAATTTAGCAATTCATTTTGTAACTAGATTTAATCGATGTGCTTACTATTTTGTATAAATCCGATTCAACGGATTATTCTAGATAAGTGTTAATTGGAGTGCTTAATGATATGCATGAACTTTATTTATAATTTTCACATTCCATTATTTATTTGTTCCTGATAGCTTAGTGTTATCAAGGATTATTATTTTTATTATGTTGATTAGTTTTAATCTATTTTGTTGGAAACTGTTCAGTTTGGGTTCTTGTCAGATAGGTGACAAGAGGTCTGAAAACTGGATTTCTAAACAAATGCAATGTATGTGTAGTTGCATCCATCCCCACTTGGATTTATAATTCATCCCTTAGGCAAATAGCCCCAATATCTTTCACAAGCCTACACTCTTGGATTGACATTGAGGAGTAAACTAGGGAACCTGTGAAATTCCTGAAGATTGATCTCAATCCATTCACCCATTTAAGATAGAATTACAAGGATAGTTTTACCCCAAACATCAACCACATTTTAATCCAATCATTCATTAGTTCTCTGAGAGATGAACCACCAAAGTGGTATCACAAAGCATACTCTTAGAACACTAAGCCCTAGGACAAAGTGAAACAAGCATTCTTAGAAAATTTTGACAGTCCAAAACTCCCAACGAAAGGAGTAAGTAAAATAAGAGAATTATCTCAATGAGAAGATGAATCAATTTTAGAATTTGGTAAAAGATTCAAGGAGGTAACCTAGAGACTAGAAGAAACTTTAAATGATTAACAAAAGAGAGAGTGGTTCCTCTCTGCCATAATGATGAAACTTAGAATGGCCCTAGATGGTAGATATTTTGGCTCATACTTAGAGCTAGTTACTCTAGCATGTTAGATAGAGGGTCAATCATGGATGAAAAGGGATAAGGAAAGATAAAATGAGAAAATGGAATGGTTACAATTAGAAATGGACTAGTTGCAACTGAGACAAGAGCCTATGAAGCAAGAGATTGGTCTATAGAGGTCTAATATATGGTGTTCCTATTGTGGGAGAGAGGTCCACATACAAGATGAGTGCTTGATGGAAATAGGAGAGAAGAAGGAAAGTTATCTAAGAGTAGACCTTCACATTTTTAGAAAACCCCTCTCTATACTGTGGAGTTTGTGGAGGGTGGGAAAACCATGAGACAAAAAAATGTCCATCCCATAAGTTACGAGTTAAGGAAGAACCAAATTATGATCGAGAAATGGATTATGTAAAGGAGCTGGTAGAAGGACTTTTGTATGCCCAGGATTATAAATTTAGGGTCCCTCCATGGTAAAAATAGAGGAATTCTAACACCATCCAAAGCCTAAAGGGAAATGTCGATCCCTCAATAGCATCCGAGAACTTGTATGCACATCCAGTATCTTTCACTTTTTCTGATACAAGTACATACAACTATGTCTTATAATGGAAACAAACATATTTTTTATTTCACCAATTAATCCTTAGAGAAAATAAATGTAGTTATTCAGATCCATTTATATTTCAGTAGTATAATGACATGAAAAATTAACATTTAAAGAATAAAAGAATACATAGAAGAAACAAAATACATATATACCTGGAGAAAACCCTTTTAGGTAAAAACCCCACACTCCAAAGCATAGAACCATTATATTATTAGAAAAAAAACTATTTAAAATACAATTGTAGGCTCACAACCTTATCATGGAGATTGCATCTCCAATTTATATTAAAGATTATATCTTTCTCTTCTAGAGAAAATTCCACAACATAAACCTTGCAAACAAAGCTTCTCCCACAACTCCTCTAACATAAAACCTGTATATATAGAGTCTACAATGCTCAAGATAGAAGTTTCCTTAAACCCATGCCCATCCTTGAACATGCAACAAGAAAGACACAACATGCAAAAGCATGCAACATGCACATGCAAAAAATTACCTATCAAAACTTTGTGTCCACATTCCAAGTTTGAATCAACTAGGAATACAAACTTCATCCTTGCACAACTCTAATTGCAAATAGCAACTTCCAACCTTGGCTTCAGGGAAAAATTTAGTGGTGAATCTTCACCAATTGGCGAATTCTAGGAATCGGGCAAATTGAAATTGGCGAATTTACCGTATCCAACAAGGTGTTCAAATCGCTAGGATTTCACGAACTATCGGTCCAATGCATGTCCATTCGCTTGCGGTTTTTTTTTATGAGGCATGTTTAGGCAATAAATTCGCCATAACAAACTACGCATTTCCAATGGACCGATTAATATTTTCACCTGGAATCCCGAGGAGCATGTCATAAAACACCAAAATATTTTCCAATACTATTAAAACAACATTATATGAGGACCCATTTCACCAATTAAAATTTACAAATAGTTGCTTGTGAAGACCCATTTCGCCAATTAAAATTTATAAATAGTTGCTTATGAGGACCTATTTCGCCTTGAAAATTACAAGGTATTGTTGTATAAGCACGCAGGATTCGCCAAATTTTTAACATACCATTTAAAAACCCCACGGAATTCGTCAAATATGGATTGATATAAATACAATTGAAACTGTTATTTGTTCTTACACATTATGTTTGGTTCCGAGGTTCTACTTCTTGATTCAGAAGTCAACGAAACCCGAAAACGTAGACTCAAAGGTGAGTGATCATTTCTTCATACTGTTATTAGTTATTAGTTATAATAATAAGATTTATCTATCTATTTTCCATTCTTGCTTCAGTCTTAAACATGATTTTGAGTAGGGAATGGGATCTATATTCTCTGTTGGTCTGTCCTTCTTAAACAAGAATACATTTTTTCCAGCTTTTATTCGAAGTGAGATATCAATATGTCGAGCAGCAACTGCAAGGGTAAGACTCTTGAGGGTAATGAAGAGACTAGGAGGCCATCAAAATGCCCAAAACGTGGAGGTACCATACAGTCTTACTTTGGAATTGGCAAAGCTTCTAATCCATCAGATCAAGGTGGAGCTACTCCATCGACTCTTCCACAAAATATTATTGAAGATGTCATTGTGTTAAATCAAAATGTATCAAATGAGGATGGAAATACTGCAGAAGATGTTCCAAGGGATACCCTGGTTAACCAGAATGAGATAGTTGACTTGGATGAGGATGATGTTGGTAGCAAGAAAAGAAAAGGAAAATCAAAATTGGGGCGCGAGTGGGAAATGACAAGGAACTTTCAAATTGGTTGGTTATCGAAGTACCCATTCCTTGAACCAGTGGGGGTATCAGACGAAGAAAATATTGAAAGGGCAAGAGAGGTCAAATGTAAGATTTGTAGTTGGAAATGTAGAAGAGACAAGATGATGCAGCTAAAGCTTGACACTATAGAAAAGCATATCGGTAAATTTTATGAAAAATAAATCATAGACGGAAAGGAACAATCTGTCGTATGATGGAAATCAAAGGAATAATGTCTTCATGTTAAGTATGTCACATATTATGGAGAGCATAACCATAAAATGTCGAAGATTAAAAAATGTGAAGGTACACTTGAGGCTCATTTTGGAAAAGTCATGGCAGCAGCAAATCTATCAAAAACTATTCAGATGAGTGTTATTTTTCATATTTTGTCTAGGGGGCATCCTATGACAGACTACCCGAAATATTTTGATTTATTATCTTATTTGAGTGTTCCCCACTTTCCCTTCTCACATTGGTCAGTAAACACTAGATGTGAATGGGTGGACTGTCTTGTTGCAGTGGAAAAGCAAGATTTAAAGGAGAAATTAAAAGAGTCAAATTTCATTGCATTATCTTTAGATGAAGTTACTACGGTAGACAATACTTCTTGGGTTTGTATGCATTTGTATACTATAGAACAACATGTTCACCAAGCTCATCTTCTTTGTGTTCATAAAATGAAGGACAGTTCAACATCGCAAAATCTATTTGAACTAGTCAAGAAATCTTTGAATGAAATTGCAGCTATGGATGAGTTGACAATTGCCAAAAAATTGGTTTTTGTAGGAGTTGATGGTGTTGCAGTGATGCAAGGTCAAAGGAGCAGTCTTTGCACAAAGTTACAAAATACTTGTGCACCATACATGCTTGACATTCACTGCATGGCCCACAAAATGAAAATGATCAAAGAAATAAAGTGAATCATAACTGGGGAGACTGGTATGCTTTCCTTGATTGTACAATAATAAGGGTTTATGGGTTCGAAGGGGCTCCACACTTGATGCCATGAGTAGTTCTTGACCAAATTGCTTATTTAGAAATTGTGAGGCAATTGGAAAAATCTGATTCCAAACACCTCAAAGGACATAGAAAACAATCAATTATGCCCAACACCTTATGTTTTGGAGACTTTACAGTGGTTTCCAATGAAGGATATGGAGAAATTGATGGTAAATTAGCACAGTACAACCTACCTCTAGGTGATGTAAGGAAACAATTTGATGCAAAAGGGTTTATTCACAAGGTGAGATTATTGCAGGGGTTATCAGGGTATGAACATTTGTTCTCAATCAAATATGTCATAAGAAACCATGATGAGGCTTCCACCAAGGAAAGAATGGTCGCCTATAAGAAGATTATGCTTGCAGAGGAATGGAAGAGAAAAAATGTCCCATCTTATTCAAAGGCATTTGGTGAGATACAAGATCCTTTAAAAAGAATTGAGCAACTCATCACTCATGTTAATGAACTGGTAAAGGATGTTCCCCCAGTTGTTTTTGATGCACCTCATGCAACCTATTCAGGAGTACAAGCTGAAGACATAGATCCCTTGGATTACATACCTTCACAGCCTACTCCTGAGGTATGTTTTTCTATAGATACTGATATAAGTGAAGAAGAGCAAGGTGATGAAGAGGGTGAACAGGTCAAACAAATCAGTGCTCCTGTGATTGCACAATATGAGCCCCCTCAAGAGTAGAATATTGTAAGATTTGAGGCATCAAATGAACTATCTGATGATGTGAGGGTCAGGGCTGGACAACAGTTTATTTATGATTGTGATTTTGTTAAATCTTTTGAATTTGAATAATTTGTTTATGAATATAAAGGCAGAAAAATGAGACAACAGATATAGGATATCACTCCTGAACATGAGGCACCCGCTCTAGAGGAATTGAAAAGGGAGGTAGAAAAGGAAATGGAGTCCATCACTCCTGAAAGAGGAAGGGAATTGCTTCAAGAAGCTGGAGTGTTGCTCCTGTTAGGGTGGGATATTAGCTCTTCAATTGTATTTGATAGCTTCAAAAAAAGAAGGGATAAGACAATGAACTTAACAGAAGAAGCAAGTGACAAAATGTATTCAGAATCTGGGTACAACCCATACGAAGCCACCTTTCTTATTTGGTCACTGTATCCCCATGATAAAAGACCTGCTATAATTAGTAATCCAAACCAAGTGTTTTGTCATCTCTTGGTTCAACGAGTAGTGGATACCAACCCTATGGAGATAGCATAATTGAACATAAATGTGGAAAAATTTACCAAAGCAAGGATCAAAAAACTGATTAAGGAAAATGAAAAATCGAAGAAGGAGCTAGCAAATCAGAGAGAAAGAACATCTTCCTCCTCCACATTAGAGTTTTACTCCCCATGGCTTGAAAAATATAATAGAGTGCTTAATGCATTGGCTAATGCAGCCTACTAGAAGAATTGTCATCTGAAATCCCAGGGGAAATGCAAAGAATTGGAGAAAGAAGTGAAAACCATCAAATATAACACTGTATCTGAAATAATAAAAGAAAGATTCAAAAAAATGATGAAATGTGCTAATGAATATTGGAAAGTATTCAAATAGACATGCATTGCATTGGTGGAAAATGAACGATTACAGCCTAGAATGATGGAGAAAAAAAAGGAGCTCGTAGATAAGAATGTCATGAAAGGACAAATATTGCAGACATATAACAAGCTGATAGAATCACATAATGGATATCATAACAGGATTAGGGAAGATTTTGACTAATTTGATTCAGTCCCACTCCTGAAACTTCATAATGGCATTGGAAATCCATGAGAATATGATGATTGGAAGGAAGATCTTGTTGGGCTTCTAACTATTGTGTTGCAAGAAATAAATGACAAGGATATTGTTTTACAAAACACTCATAAGCAACTCAAAAAAATAATGTCTCTGAAATATGATATGAAAGAGGTGATCTCTAACGTGGACACCTATGTTGAACATGAGTACATCCATCACCTCTCTGTAGTCAATTTGTTTATTAGCCAAACTATAGATGTGTCAGAATCAGATCCAATGGGACAACCATCAGATTCAGAGTAAGAACACCAGTCGATAGCATGATGAGTGCCCTATCATGGAGTAGAAGCCTTGAACAGATCTTAGGTGGTCACAAGCTTCTTCTTGGAGATTAACGGATCGGTGCATTCACCTACAGAATTGTTTTATTTATAATTTGAGTTATGTTTAGTTGTCAAACATCATGAATTTTTGTAAGGGGTTTGTAGCTTGTTTCCTCTCATATATAAGAGAGATCAAGACCCAAATAGGAGATCAATGGATCATCACATCATTTTTAATTAGACTTTAGAGTAGAAAATAGTAAGAAGATAGATAATAGATTGCACCAATTCGCCCATCCATCTCATATCATAAACTATTTTTATAATGCATATCATTTGAACTTTGAAGATCAATAAAATGGAGAAGGTTACACATAATTATTGTTTTTCTTTCGAGTGTTCAACTATTGTGGATTCATATGCTTATAAGTCATTAACTTATTTGACTATCTCCAAAGTGGTTGTTTATGTTATTCAAATTGAGTGTGTGGACCTACATTTAATTTGTCAGTACATTGAATTTGAATTCTTCAGGAATAGGGGTTGTGACGATGGGGTTTTAGATTTATTTATGGCCATGATCATTGATCAATTAGTAATGTGGGCCACAAAATGGATCTTATCACACAAATCTCTACAATTTGTGCTAATAATAAAATCAAATGTAGTGTATTTTTGTCGTATGTGGGATGTGGGTGATGTGTAAAACTGTAAGTTGGTGGATACTGATTAGGATTTTTAGTCAAAACATAACATAAGCTAATAGTTCAACATCCATAATTTAGAAGATCCACCAAGAAGTAAATATAATTTGCTAATAGTTCAACATCCATAACTTGGAAGCTCTACCAAGAAGTAAATATAATGAGCTAACAGTTCATCACCTTATAGTTCAAATGTTAAAATAAATAATACAAATAATTGAACATCATCACATTATTGAAGTCTGAATTTGAGATTTTTAATTGATTTTCACATGAAGGAGTACACATTGGCATTGGCAATGCAAAATCTTGCCAATGCCCAAAGACAAGTCTGCACAAAGCTGAGTTGGAGCTTGGAAACTCATATTATCAAAGATTGAAAATTAAAAATCAAGTCATTGCATCATCTTTTCTAGCAACTTCCACTCTTTAGGTGGTGTAATTTCCATTTGTTCTAACTAATTTTGTTTTATTTGAAGTTTTGTTAACATTTCATGATTGTAATTGGAAGTGGAACATGTCTTGAATTCTTCAGTGAATTTTGCATCCACGGTTATCAGCGTTCTGATGGAATCCAAATATTTCACATCTGGATTCTAAGGAAACTGGTCCAAATCAATCTTCCTTGCACCTTCCATCTTCTTTTTGAAACCATCATTTCCAATGAATCGCTCATTTGTGTCAAAAGCCTCTGGAAAACCAAGCTCTGTAAAGTTCCTTAACTTTTCATCCACCACCTTCATCTTATTTGCAACCAAATGCAAATATTCATTTGTTCCACACATTCTCGAACACTTTTCAATCATAGACGAAAACTTCATTGAGGTTTCAATCCGATTAGTAATCCCTTTTAATTTCAAATCATTGTCACTGGCTTTGTAGACTGTTTGTAGAACTTGATTTACAGATTTCTCTAATTCCAGCACGTTTTTTTTGTCCACTAAATATTTGTTGAGCTTCTTATAATGTTGTCTGACAGCATCAATCAATTGAAACATGTCACACAAATGATCAAACCTCTACATTATTCCATCTCAGATCTTTTGTTTCATATGCATCACTGTATCTCTACCAAATGCAGATAACTTATTTTGAGAAGACTTAATTTCTTCTTTTGCTTCCGTCAGCTCTGTCTCCAATCATTCATCTGTTTTTCTCTGTTTCTCCAATTTTTGTTCCCACTATGCATTTCCATTCGCAATTCTTAGTCTTAATTTTTTTGAAGTGGATTTTCCTCATCATATTTCTTGTTGCTTTCATCTAGCTCTGTCTCCAATGTTTCATTTGTTTTTCTCTGTTTCTCCAATTTTTGTTCCCACTATGCATTTCCATTCACAATGCTTAGTCTTCATTTTTTTGAAGTGGATTTTTCCTCATCATATTTCTTGTTGCTCTCATCTAGCCTTTGCTTCAAGTCATTCACTTCTCTCTCATTTGTTTTATCCTCTTTGCTTGTTGATGTAGAGGCAGATTTTATTACTCTTTTTTCTAATTCATTGCTCTTGTTATTTGTTGCTTTCCTCTTTGCTTTCTCACTTGCTAGGTCTGCCTGTAACTTTTCTATTTGGGTTTGCAACCTTTTCTTCTCTCTATCTTGGTTTATCAATGATGTGTACACCAATTCATTTTTCTTCTTTGATACATTAATTTTGTTAGTATTTTTTAGGCCAAAAAAATCCAATTGAAAATTGGTTACCTGGTATTTTGATCGATCCATCTGATTTGTTGGTTTGTTTTGAACTGTGGGAACAACAATTGTGTACTCCATTATTTATTTATTTGTGTCAAATGTGGGTAATACCATGGTTGTTGTAGGCTCTGAATTTATAGCAAACACACTCTCCATCAGTTGCTTCTTTTCTTTTTTATTCAAGTCTGATTTATTTTTAAACTCTTCAATGAAATCAAAACCTGGGGAGGCAGGAACAATGGAATGCTTGAATGGTGAAGGAATAGGAGTACTTGCAGTTGCTAATGATGTCGCAGCCACACTAATCATAATTGGGGGAGTGACTAGAAATAACTCATTTGTGGTGGATCCACTAATAGTGTGACTTGGACCTGTCAAAATCCTTTGCCTCTTTTGATTGCCTTGATCACCTGGTGTTTCTGTGGTATCTTATATTCTTTTCCTCTTGTGTGTAATTTGTTGATATAGCACATGTTGACCACTATTGGTACTACTACCCATACCATCACCACCAATGGCACTCCCAGTTGTACTAAGCTATCCACCAAGGGCATGTCCAAGTTGTGATTGTATCTGACCATGAGTATGAGGATTTGAAGATCTAAAAAATTGAATTGTATGCCCTTGGTCTACTTTTTCACCTCCAAGCCCAAGGCCAGATTTATCAATTGGTTTTCTATGCTCAACATCTATTACCATCCAAAGGCATTGTCTTTTGGAGTCTTTGGACCCCAAAGGACCACCTTCATAACCAATTTTTTCAAGTATGGATGCTCCTGAAGTATATGCTTCTTTTGCGGCCTCACTCAAACCAGGTTTGTAATTGGCATGGCTTTGTTCGTCTTCACTATCATCATTAGATTCATCATCACTTCCTTTGCTTCCACATTCATCAGGATGCTCTATATTCCACAATTTTCTAAACTCTTTATCTTCTTTGTTAGCTCCATACTCTGCAAGAGCTCTTGGATCACCTAGGTCCTTCCTCATAGGCCAAAAGGCAGTAATTTTTTATCGTGACCAATTTTTATTTGTAACTTCCTTCTCTAGAGAACCTGGAATTTTTACTCTACTAGATGTTTTATCACCTTTTTCATAAAAATTGTTGTATGTCCTGATTGTCTTTCGATGCAATGCCATAATTTTTGCTGATAATTGTTCAAAAGAAATACCATTCTCAGCAACACTTTTCTCCATTGCTATTTTGACCTCATCCAAAGAATCCTTGTTTCTCAAGTTTTCAAGCAAGGGTTTACTTTGATGTTGAATTCTAATTGCAGCATTCCTATTGGCCACAATCATTCATTTAATGATGTCACATGGATCATACTGCTAGTGACAAATAGCATCAAAGTCAAAAAACTTCAAAAGATTATGTGCCACACTAAATGATTTTCTCTCGAATGTGAACCCTCCACATGAAAAAGGTAAAGAAGGAAATAAGGTCTTCTTTTGTTGACTAATAAAGTGTAGTTCATCAACACTTTGCACCTGCCTTACATATTCCAATGCAAAAACCCTTTCTGTCACATGTATTGGAAGTTTGTATGGTTGTACTCCCGATCCATAAAATCTTAGCACAGTATATTCTTCCATTAAGTACCAATCAATCATTTGTATTTATTTTCTTAGTTGCATGCAATTTCTACATGTCATAGGCAATCTAGGCATTAGAGTATTTGTAATTGCTTGATGCAATGGAGCCAAAAAGTAGTCTACAAAATGACTGTAGTTCATTTGAGAATCATGCATCCTTATTTCAATGGTCCATTCATATACTGGAGCCATTTTCTTTTCATCTGCATTGCTATAGGGTTGAATATGAAGCTTGTTGGTTTGAAACTTTCCTCTAAATTTGAATAGAAAAAGATAGCACAAATAGGTTGTGAACCTAAATGTCTTGGTGGAACCTGCTTTAATCATTAAAAAATGTTTATGCATGGATTCTACAATGTGTTGAATATAATTATATTTGACATGTTCATCAACATAATGGATATTATATACCATTTCAAGGAGGCTTGCACCCACTTCCAAATTGCTATCCAGACCGAGGCAAAATGCTAGCATGGAAATAGTATCCTGAACCCATGGTTTAAAATATCCAAATTATAAGGAGGCTTATGATCACCTTTCAATTTGTTTCTATCCTGAACTATTCTATTTAAGAAATTGTGTTTTTGTCTTTCTTCCACTGCTTCATAATCACTAGCAAGCTTTTCTAGGTCAATGTGGTGGTTTCCAAATTCTTCGATTGTAAACCACAACACTTTTCCAAGTTCTTCTGCATTAATGGATAACAATTCTTCTTGGCTATCTTTATTAACAATTTCTCTTTTCTTATCATCATAATTTTAGACACATACCATGATAAATTTTGGGCAAGGGAAAACTTCATGTAACATCATGCGCCCTAATCTAGTTACCCACGGCGCACTGACACTATTAACTAAAACTTGTGTTTGCTTTGCAGCCTTATTCTGAGATGAAAATATAAGTTTTGAGGTACGCCTACCATAGATTTCAGGATCATAAATATCATGGTACCATTTAGTGAAACCTGGGGTTTTAAGCAATTCTGCATAATGTATTTTTTTATCGGACATTATTTTAGTGGTACTAGTGGTAGACATGCTTATACAAAGGTGAAGTGAAATTTGAATTTCCTAATACCTAATAGTCCTCCTTAATTTTAATGAATTCTTAAGTCTCTAAACCCAAACTTTGACAAAATAAGATTTTAAGAAATTTCAAACGATGAAACGTAGCCATAGGAATTCTTTCACTTACCCAGATTCTGAGTCTCGACTCTTAAAACTGGAATGGCGTTGTTGGAAGTGGAACTGTGGAATCCAAAATAGGTTTATGCACTGCAATGAGCAATCTGAAGAGTGAAGACTTTAAAAATCATTGTACAATTTCAACGTGCAAAGTGCTTTAAATACTTTTTTTTCTCGTGATTGGAACATTAAAGTGAATGACACATCTTAGGTCTACAAGACTAGAAGTTGCAAATTCTTAACTGATGATCTTTCTAAATCTAATGGTTATAGGGTGATTCTGGAGGTTTAAGTTGGCAAGCCCATCACTCTGTGCATTTCATTACGAAATGCAACTACAACCATACATCAAATTTTCATCCAACGGTTGAAACTTGAGTAATTTATGATATTAACTTTTAAAAAAAACATGACACATGTGTTTTAAAGTTATTTTAAACTTTTGTGCGCTAGGATTGGCATCAACGCCAAGGGGCCGGTAAATTAACATTGCAAAGGACTTGAAAAAATCTCACCGTGTGTTGACCCTCTCACTTTAAAAAAATCAGTAATCACTTGACAATTGACACTTAGCAGTACAAAGTGCTTTAAATGCTTTGTTTTTCAAAATTCGAACATTAAAGTGAATGAAACGTCTTAGGTCTACAAGTTGCAAATTCTTAATCTTAAACATTAATCTTTCTAAATCTAACGGTTATAGGGTGATTCCAGAGGTTTAAGTTGGCAAGCCCATTGCTCTGTGCATTTCATTACAAAATGCAACTACATCCATACATCAAATATTCATCCAATGGTTGAAACTTGAGTAATTTATGATATTAACTTAAAAAAATAAACATTAATCACTTGACAGTTGAAAGTTGACACTTAGCAATACAAAGTACTTTGAATGCTTTGTTTCTCAAAATTGTAACATTAAAGTGAATGAAACGTCTTAGGTCTACAAGTTACAAATTCTTAATCTTAACCGTTGATCTTTCTAAATCTAACGGTTATAGGGTGATTCCAGAGGTTTAAGTTGGCAAGTCCATTGCTCTGAGCATTTCATTATAGAATGCAACTACAACCATACATCAAATGTTCATCCAACGGTTGAAACTTGAGTGATTTATGATATTAATTTAAAAAAATAAACATGACACATGTGTTTTAAAGTTGTTTTAAACTTTTGCGCGCTAGGATTGGCATCAAGGCGAAGGGGCCAATAACTTAACATTGCAAAGGACTTATTATAGCCTACATATTACATAATGCAAATCGTAGAAATTTGTGTGACAAGATCCATATTATAGCCTACATAATTACATTGCATCCATAAATAGATTTGAAATCCCATACTCATAGTCCTTCCCCCATTCCTAACAAAAATCAATAGTCAATACCATAAGCATCGACCTAACAATGCTTTATCGGTGGAACCCCCATCACATCCCCGCCGATGGCCCGAAGGCAAAGACTCATAAGGTGCACTCCCCGATATACTAATAGAGTCAACAAAAGTAAGCACATCGCTCTAACACATAAACATCGGTGGAATGAATGATTGCATTCCCTTGATGGCCCGATATAACCGTGAATTATCAAGTACATATTGCATAAATTATATTAGCTTAAAAAAATAAACATTAATCACTTGATAGTTGACAATTGACACTTAGCAGTACAAAGTGCTTTAAATTCTTTTTTTCGCAAAATTGGAACATTAAAGTGAATGAAACGTCTTAGGTCTACAAGTTACAAATTATTAATCTTAACCGTTGATCTTTCTAAATCTAACGGTTATAGGGTGATTCTGGATGTTTAAGTTGGCAATTCCATCACTTTGTGCATTTCATTACGGAATGCAACTACAACCATACATCAAATGTTCATCCAACCGTTGAAACTTGAGTAATTTATGATATTAACTTTAAAAAATAAACATGACACATGTGTTTTAAAGTTGTTTTAAAATTTTGCACGCTGGGATTGGCATCAAGGTGAAGGGGTCGGTAACTTAATGTTGCAAAGGACTTATTATAGCCTACATATTACATAACACAAATCGTAGAAATTTGTGTGACAAGATCCATATTATAGCCTACATAATTACATTTCATTCATAAATAGATTTGAAATCCCGTACTCGTAGTCCTTCCCCCATTCCTAACAAAACTCAATAGTCAATACCATAGGCATCGACCTAACAATGCTTTATCAGTGGAACCCCCATCACAGCCCTATCGATGGCTCGAAGGCGAAGACTCATAAGGTGCGCTCCCCGATATACCGATAGAGTCAACAAAAGTAAGCACATCGCTGTAATACATAAACATCGGTGGAATGAATGATTGCATTCCCCCAATGGCCCGATATAACCATGAATTATCAAGCGCATATTGCACAAAGTATATTACTTAATTTCTCAAAAGAGAAAAACTAATTTGAATATATTTGCATAAAGTATATTCTGAACTTAGAAAACAACTCTTTACTCTAAGTGTAAATGAATAACGAAGAATAACACAACACAACCATTTATTTTATTGCAACTGAATTTCAATGTCACGTTATTACATATCTTTTTACAGATGAGTAGTTGTAGATCAGGAAAGATCCTGTTTTGTATAAATAACATATGTCAGTGTGTCACTTTAGTACTACTACTTTACATAGAAAAAATTTAATAATTTATTCCAAGTTTTTGCTTGTTACAATGGATTACAAATTGATTCCAATTTTCAAGCTTTTTTGCTGAAAACTTACTACAAATGTAACTCTAAAAATAAATGCATGATTCCAAGCTTCTGTTGGTGACAACGTAATACAAATGTGGCTCTGAAAATAAATGCATGATTCCAAGCTTCTACTAGTAAATTTTTCAACCATGCTGGGGAAAGGGGGTTCTAATCAATCATTGGGAAATGGGAGCCGTGAAGATACAAAATGTACTTACCCCCTTCAAGAATCAGAGTCATACAAAATATGTAATACAAATGTCTCTTTGAAAATAAATGCATGGGATTTTCTTGGCCAGCCATGCTAGGGAAATGGGAGCTGTTAAGATACAAGAAGAGAAGCAAATTTGCTCCCATCTATTGCATGCAGCTTCTATGCACTGGTATAGCACTTACCTCCATCAAAGCTCCTCATCCTGGTTCAAAACCTGTCTGAGAAGTCGGGTTAACCAAATCAACTTCTTTCCAATTCCACCCATTCTGAACTTGAAGGAAAATCATCTTTTACTAATTACTCTGTAACTACATAACTGTAGGCAGGATAATTTACAGTGTCCCCAATACCGCATCATCTTCTTCGTGAATCCTTATTAACCCTAGAAAATAAAAACCCTTATGGAACTATCCACTATTCATTGAATCACTATCCCTATTTATGGGCCACCAGTGCTACTACCAACCTATATAATTAAAATGTTTAATTTGATTGACATCTGGCTACATGCCAACTGTACCTCAAGCTAACAAGCTGTCAAAATCACTGATTCACCAGTGCCACTCAAAGTTCAAACAATATGAAATCATTAAAAATCTTGTTTCATTAAAGCTATGAGCTATCCAAGAAATTGCTTTGGATGTTCATATCACATATGGCATTAATCGCTACCACTGCCAGCACTAGCACTAGCAATACGCCAACCACACTTTCTTCAAAAATATTGAGAATTTTAATTAAATGAAATGTACAACATCGAGGCATTGAAAAGACTGAATGAGTGATGAGCGATGGGCCTTTATCTCACCACATGTCTACATCTAACGGTTATAGTGTTATTCCAGAGGTTTCAATTCACAAGGGTAATGCTTTAGAGATTTACTTTTGGAATGCAACTCTTTTTTCTTGTTGGTGTACAAATTTGTCACTTTAACCATGAAAGTAGATGCAAAATATTTTTAAAAAAATGACACAAAGTCTGTTTTTCTCACAATCAGTAAAGAAAAGCGATATTTTCTCTTTTAACAAATGAATTAATCTGAACACAAAGTCTCAGAGATGAAAAAATATGCATTCTGACCTAACAGATAAACATTGAAAAATTATCATGAAGAAACACAATTCATTCATAATTAAAAAGAAGCATTAATAAATACACAGATTTAGAAATATATTCTTTTACCTCTCTAATGCCAAAAATGTGGTTTCACAAACCTGTCACCCCACACCCTGTACAATCAAAATTCAAAAAGTGCTCAAAAGATGAAACTACGCCCCCTTATCATTACGTGTCACAAATTCACAGTTCGCAAAAGGATTCATGCATGTTGTTAAACCATTGGAGGTGTTGAGACTCTGTATAGTTCCAACTGCATTTCCATAACTAAATTATGAAATTCAGCGCGTTCTTCTTCTTCTTCTAAAATGAAAATCACCCTGTTGTACTCGGCATAGCTAGTTTTCTCTTTCCACGCCACTGAACGTAGCTGAGAAATGATGTTGAGTTGATATTCTTCAAGCCAATTCAAATTTAGTTGCATGACGGCCACAAGTTCATCTTCCCATATCCTGATATTGGTTGGAAGTACCATTTTGAGGAAACTCTGAGTCTGGAGTTCAAAATGCTGCCACCTTTCCTCGTATGCAGGCTCACTTAACTTTACTGGCAAGAAGTGACAATCTGCTACTAAATCTGTTTCTCCAACCTCCTTATTTAAGATCTATCCTTTCAGAGGATTTAAAAGATTACATTAAACCTAAAGTTGGTGTTTGAAAGCATTTGAGAAGACATCCCTTAATGGCACCTTATAATTCATTAAATGAGTTGACACTTCAAAAATTGTGCATCCCGTTGAGGTCGCCCAATCGCTGAAAAACATAGCTTTATAACCATTTGTACGGTAATAAAATCTCAACCATTGATTTCTAGAAATCTAACGGTTCTAGTGTTATTCTGGAGGTTTCAAATCGCAAGTCTAGTACTTTAGAGATTTAGTTCTAGAATGCAACTACAGTCATCCATCAAACATTCATCAAACGACCCCTATGATTTTTCGTTGGCATAACTGTTTATTTCGCCACTGGATTTTTTTATTATTTTGAGATTCTTTTTAATTTTCCAATGAAAAAATATTTTTTTCTTTGAAAAAAGGTTTTAATCGCCAATGGAAAAAAAAAAATGGTTTGAAAAAGGTTTTAATTGCCAATGAAAAATATTTTAAATTCGATTAAAAAAATACTGCATTCGCCAAGATTTTCCATAGACTTCCAGGGATTATAAAAGATTTGCCAATTGGGATTTTTTTTTCCCGAAAAACGAAAATTTTTGCCAATAAAATTAATATTTTTTATCGGAAAGTATATAGGATTCGCCAGGAATTTACACCTTCGTCAAGGGGGGGGTTTCTTAAAGTTTTCCCTATTTTAAAGCCCCAAATTCAAGTGTTTTGCAAACAAGATTGATTGATCAAATGAGAGATAAAGATAATAGAATGAGTGCACCCATAAGTTTTAGCTTTCCAATCTGTTGTGTATGACTAATATTGCTACTACTATAGCTCCTTATGATCACCTACAAAATTAAAAAATGGTATTATAATGCAGCCATAAAGAAATAAGCTCATTAGAAAATTGTAATTTCAGATACATATTTTTAACATAGCCAAATTAGATTCAATTATTTGAAGATGTTATTGATCTGAAAAATAAAAAATAAAAGAAAAAACCCTGCTAATTTTTTGAGAGCTTTCTAGAAATGTAAAGAAGTTAGGAAAATTCCCTGTTTTACACCTAGAAATGCAGATTCATGAAAACCCTACAGAAAACAAAGATTATATTTTTTTGCATTGTATTTGACCTCCAAATTAAATCTATAAAACACAGAACCTCATTAGAATCTCAAGATATTTCCAGAAATGTAATTTTTTTTGGAAAATTCGATGCTTTACATCCAAAAAGTCAATTTTATGAAAAAACGTAAAATCATGATAACTCTTACAAAAATGGCAATAAACCCTCAATTTTTTTACTATAGCCTCTTGAGATGATGCAAAATCTTCTGTGAAAATGTAGAAAAATTCATATTCATTTATATGATATGAAGAAATTTGTAAAACCTGGGGTTTTGTCCAAAAATAACAAATCTCCAACAAAAAAACAAAAAAACTTGCAAAAAAAAAGCAAGTAGATTTGCAAAAGGCAAGGGCTCTTCACGTTGGGTTCACCAATGTAGTTAGGTTAAAAATATTAGGGAAAATGTACATAAACAAATTATAATGAAACCCTAACAAGCACAATAGAGCACAAACTAGCATGAAAATCAAAACAAGAAAGCAAAGCAAACCGATCTCCGAGCTAGATTTGATTTATCTCCATTGCTCTTCTCCACTTGCATGAGAATGCATGATTTTGAAGGTTTGATTTTTGATTTCTTAATTTAGCAACATAACAATAAGATGAATATGATAGATGGTAGAGGATAGATAGATAGAGGAGAATTTTGGAAGAATTTGGCAAAGTGAGGATACTGGAAGAAGATTTTATCCAAATGGCCTATGAAAGGCTTGATTTGTAGGCAAGAGTTGATTTGATTCAATGGCCAAGATTGAAAGTCAATTGTGTGATGTGTATGGCTAGGATTAAAAGTTGATTTTAGTGCTTATGACGCACATTAAGTGGGTTATGACATGAGGCTAAAATTAGGATGTGAGGGAATACGTGGGAATCTTTTATTTATTTTGGAGGAAAAGAATCCCATGACACACAAATGAATGGGGCTAAAATAGGATGTGAGTGGGAATCTCATAATTTAAATAATATAATTATTTAAATTATGTGTGCATGTGAAGAGTTGTAGTCATGTGACACATATTGCAATGTGGTAAAAGTGAGGGATTCATTCAAATATTTAATTTGAATTATTTTGAGACATGTGAAGGGGAATTAATTAAATAAATGAGATTTATTTAATTAATTGGGAAGGTAATTAAGTGGAATAAATGGGATAAGTGGGATAATGTAATAACCTAGGGTAAAATATTACAAGATGTCTTACAAGGTCATGTATCGACTAAGTAATGTTACGACATGGATAATTTTGGGGACATGGATAATTTTGGGTGTCTACACCTAACATGCAACTACTACATGAATTGTCTCATAAAAACTTCCATACATAAAACAAAGCAAGTATTCATCGTGGTAGTATCACAAAAACATCTCACAAATAACACAAAATAAATTGATAATTAATGCCATCATTCCTTCTTCTTTAAATCCTTATGGACATCCTCGAGAGATCTTGGGAATGTGGTATTATGATAATAAAAAAGATAAGACTATAAAAAGATAAACAATGTTTCAGTATCACTTTCCATAGTTGTTGATGTTTCATGGTGAAATCCATTAATGATGTCTATCGTAGGAACGTTTTATCCATTAAGACTCATGTTTAGGATGTTTGATATGATTTTCAAGTGGGTATGGTATTCTATACTTAGGCATTGTTTTTACTTAATAGTTGTCTAATCATTTGGATCTTCACTTTGGAATTTTTGATTTTGATGTTTTTTTGGTTTGTTGTTTGTGTTTTTCAAAGGGTGAGTGTGATGATTGTTTATTATGGATGAACAATTTATTTCACTTGGTGATGATGGAGATAGGACCTTTTTGATTTTTTTATATGATGTTGTTTTTGTTGTTTTCAAGAGACTAATCTAGGGCCTCGGGGGCTCATCAGAGATAATCCTTACCTATGTTATCCACACAGAGGCTCATAGTTTGCTTGGTTTGATAAGAACATGTTTTAGGATTTTGAATTTTTGACTAAGTTAAAAGAAAGCATGATAAATACCTAAGGGGACTAACCTAAGGCCTCAAGGCCTGATAATCCTTTCATAAATTATACACATAGAGACCATGTAGTTCGACTTGGTGTTTGACTCAAAACATAACATGTTTTTGGGATTTTGAGGTTTTTGACTTTGTTTTATTTTTTGTTCATTTTTTTAATGTTTTTGGCTTTTTTGTGTTTGGTTTTCTAGATGTTTTGATTTTTGAGATATCAGTATGTAGGGATATCAATAGTCTTTTGAGTTCCCATTGATAACCGAGCTAAAATCGATTGATCTAATTGAGTAATTTATGATAATGATAACATTGTTTAGGATACACAACAATGCAAGGATAGTGTTGTCAAGATAATAACAACACAAGGATTGGGAAGGATTCATCCCAAGATGATGATTGATTAATATTTTCTAGGAATAAGATTTTTTGAATGTTTTGATACCATGTTGAAGTGTTAGCAAGGTGCAAATGATATGGTTTGGTTGAATTGTTTGGACAATTCCTAGATCACAAAGTGAGCTAGAAGAAATAGATCAAGATTTATTATGAAGCAAGATGTAAGTACTTGCCCCTAGTTTCTAGCAATATATGTGATGGATTATCTTGTGATAGGATAATATATTTGGATAGAGTATGCCCCTTTGGACAATGCCTCATGGCTCAAATAATGTTGGATAGGATAAGATCAATGATAGTGACCCACATCAAGATGTTTTCCATAAGCAAGTGTAAATTGTACACCAAAAATTTTTCAAGATCAAGATAATTTGGATTTGGATAAAAATGGTTTGGATTTATTATAGATAAGTTGTGATGCTTCCACCTGAAATGGTGCATGTAGATGCTCGATTCTACACATGACGTTTTTTTTCCAATTTTTCATCATGGTACTTGTCCAAAGCACTACCATAGTGGTTTTCATTGGAGGACGATTTCTCTTGACAATTTTCATGATTTTTTTCTTGATTTTTTTTAATGTCACACAAGATGCCTGTTTACCGGGTTTTAATCATAGTGACAATTTTTTCCATGTTGAACTACCTAGTGGTGTTGATGGTTGTTTTGCTAAGATACACTCTTTAATGTAACCCCTAATAATTCTTGTCTTTTTTGTCGATATTGGAGCTAACCTTACCTTGATGTGCACATCGTGAGAGGGTGCCCTTAGAGTCCTTATGATAAAGATTTATTGCCAATACATGGTCAATGTGAGATTTGGATATCATGGATGACAAAATGCATTGAGGGATATGATATTTAGATGGATTGGTTGACAACTTGAAATCTTTGACTCTCCAAACTTGGGATGATGAGCAACGATGGGTGGATATGGAAATTCTATTGGGACCAACTTCTTGATATACCTTGTAGGTCACTTTAGAAGCTTTCTTTTGTATTGTTGGACATTTTTGATGGATGAACTTCCCTTTTTATTTTTCCCCATATTTTATTTGACCAATGGAGTTTGATAGGGATGATTTTCTTTCTTTTTATTTTGTATCCATTTGAATTTTTCTTGTCCATTTTGTTTTGTTGATTCTTTTGCTTCAATGACTTTTTTTGTTCTTGGATATAGATTTTTCTCTCGTCGGTGGTCCCAATGAGAGGGTTGAAATATAAGTGGATGATGATTCATGATATGGATATTTTTAGTGTACCCTATTCATGTTTTCCTAATCCTCTACCTTGATAATGCATCTATTGAAATTTTTTATTTGCAATAGGAGATGATTTACCTTGGAAACAAGGTGCTAATCCTTCTCTACTCTATTGTGGATCTTCAAAGGTGATAACTTCTTCACTGGTAGGATATCTTTCTCTGACAAAGATAAGTGATCCAGTTTTATAAGTGATAGGATCCTCCACATGTGGGATAACTTCCTAATTGATATCTTTGGCCTAATGTTGTGAAATATTAGATTTTGATGGCCCTTCAAAATATATTAGTGTTTATTTGACTTTTGTATACCCAATGCTCTACTGCTTAGGATTTTTAATTATCTTTTTTGATTTTAAGATACTGTGCTTAATATTTTCATACTCGATGCCTTTAATCTGTTTGGTGGATTTTTCTAATTTTAATGCTTCTTCTTGATCAATTTTTGATATGTATATAGATTCTGAGCTATTCTTTGATCATGTGTAAATATGTTAAGAGTAGGTGACTCTTGTTCCTTGGTAATGACATCAAGAGTATGAGACTCTTGTCTTGGATGAAGATCATCTACATGTCTATTAGGAATAGGCATCTCATGGGTAGATGTGTGTGCGCTTGGTATATGGATTTTTTCTTCTTTTGGAAAACCTTGGATGTCTTGGAAGATATCCACCAAGTCATCATAATATTTTGATGATAGGGATTCTTGATCTTGACTTTGTGTTGTATTATCTTCGATATGATTTGGTTCGTGCTCTTGACATGAATCAATTTTAAAGAAGGGATTTCTTGTAAAGGATCCTTGGATTTCCTTGAAATGTGGACATATGGGTGATAGCTCTTGGCTTATATTTTATGCATTGGGTATAAGTGTTGTATTAAGAGTCTCTTGATCATCAATATATACGGCCATGATTTTGGATGATGTCAATATAGCTTGGGTTGGATCATTTCTAGACTTTGGTGATTGATTTTTTATCATGCTTGGGATTAAATTCTTGATGTATTTCCTCTTGCTCATTGGATGATGTAGAGACATTGTCAATGTGATTAGTAGTAGATAGATCTTGATAAAAAAATTCAACTTTTTAGGTTGATATTTTATTAACCTTATCATTAGTGTTTGAACCTTGAATATTGTCTTCAATAGCTATTTCTCTATGACCAATAAGGTCTTGGATGAGTTTTTTGAGTGTAACACATTTTGATGCATTGTGACCTTTTACTCCATGGTATTTACAATAGGCCTTTCCATCGTACTATGGGAATTTGATGGTAGGTTCACCATTTCATGATGGTTTTGGAAGTGTGATAAGTTTGGCATTGACTAATTTGTTTAACACACCATCAATTGGCTCCCATAAAGGAGTGTATTTATGTTTAGTAATGTGGTTGGATTGTAAGGCTTGTTGTGGAGGAGATGATTGTTGTATTTGAGATGGAATTTATTGTTGGTCTTGATATTGATGATTTTGATGTGAATATTGTTGATTTGGGGGTTGATATTGTTGATGGATTTTATTTTGATGTTGGTGATCTGATTTTGATTTTGTGACCATTGATGTTGTTGATTCACTTGATGTTGTGGAAATAGTCTTTGTTGTTGATATGAATCAATGTTTTGATGATGTTGAAAGGGTTGTTGAGGTGTTTGTGGAATGATGATTGTTTTTTTTATAATTAATGTATTTGCGTTGAACATGTTGTTGATGATATGTCATATTTTGATTTCATTCAAGTGCGTCAACCATTTTCTCAAGTGAATTTAGGGTGATTTGATATTGTAGATTTTGTCCTTGATGGTGATTTTGAAACCCTTGATTAGAGTGATTTTGATATGGATGAGTATTTTGATTGAAATATTCCATGTAACAAGATGTGCACTAAAACCTTGATTAGGGGAATCCATAATTGATATATCATTATTTGTGGTGTATGATGACCCCATGGGTGTATAGAGTGAAACTGGATTTGGGTGATGGATTGATATTGACATGTTTTCAGGATGTTATGGTTACGTGTTTGGGATTTTTTGATGATCAAGACCCTAGGATAAGAGTATGAGTGGTGTTTTGATGCTTTGGAGATGATATTATTTTTGGGACTCAAAATGTTGAAAACTTGGACTGATATTTCACTTCATTTTTCTAGAGGATATGTTTTGAAGATTTACTTGAACTAGCCTTGAGGTGCAAGAAAATGTTGATATCTTAGAATTTTGAGTAAAGTGTTGCAAGAATGGAGAAAGGAATGAAGGTGTTTCCATTGATGTCAACTATTCAATTAGTTATCTACTGGTTTTTGTTGTCATTAGTGTCATGGTTACGGGTTATTGGCTGCATATATTGAGGATAATGAGAAAATTGTATTAAAGAAAGTTTATAGGTATTCATTTTTTGCTCTAGCTGATGATCTGGTACTTGCCCCTATGTTCATGTGGTTCAGATATGTTGGTCGTGATTGTTGAAGGTTGCTATATCCAAATTTTTGGTTATTGGTTCGTTGTGAAGTTTGAGTTGTGTTCACTACCTGTGAACTATGTTTTTTATGTGTTTTGATTGAGGTCCAGGAGAAATGTTGTTGGTTTAGATTTCTCTTTGATGAATTCTTTTGACTTGTGGTTTTAGATTTAAGATGTTTTGGTTGCATTGAAGATATTTTTGGTTTTTGGAAGTTTTGAGCTTAATTGATCTATGTGTTTTACACTAGTTTGACCGACCTTGTGTTAAGCACTATCTTCGAAGTTGATGAAGTGTGTTGAATCTATTTTGGGTCCTGGTGAAGCATGTGTTTGGGTCAACCTCATTCTAATTCCACCCTAGGATGTTTTGGCGTTGACCTAGTTTGAATTTGAAATTAGATAGCCAACTTTGGATCTTTTTCAAGTTGGAGATAGTATAAACACAGGATGAGCTAGTAATGAAAAATGTACAAGAGCAAAGAAGTAAGATAAGTGAAACAGTAGATGTGACATTGATTCTATTCATAAAGTGTGTGTGAGTTGTGTGTGGTATATCAGTGTGAAGCTTAATACTGAGTTTCTGGATGCAGTGAGCAAAAGGCGAAATCTATCATTCATGCAAGTTGATCAAGTAACTATGGTGGAATCCTTTGTTGCATTGGGATTGTAGTCTCTCTGTAACAAGTCCTCTTTATCTTCTTTCTATCACTGTGTTAGTGAGTCATTTGGGTTGTAGCCCTGTTGGATAGTGAGTCCTTCTTTTAGGTAATGAGCCTTGTTTCAGGTAGTGAGCCTTTTTGCAATCAGTTTTGATATTCTCTATAGTGTGAGTTAATCCTCACCATGGTTTTTTTTCTTATTGGGTTTTCCACATAAATCTAGTGTTATTGTGTTTATGAGTTGGAATTGATTTTTTGCATTGGCATTTGATGATTAATCATTTAAGTAGTTTTAAGTATTAGTTATGGTGATTGAATTAAAGGTTAAAATCTGTGACAATTGATTCACCCCCATCTTAGTTGTCTTATTCAATAATTAGTATCATATCTTGGTTCCTTGGTGAAGAACTTAACCACTTGAGGAAGGTCTAAGATGGCTAGCAAGATGGTCTTTGATTATCCGAGGTTTTATGGAACTAATAATGGTATTTGGAAAGTTTTGGTGGAAGAATATTTGGAGTATTGCAGATATTATGTGGAGAAAGCTTACAAGATTCCTTACACTCCTCCTGCTAATGGCCTGAGTACACCTAAAGAAATTAGAGCACATGAAGTGAACAATAAGGTGAAGTTCGTCTTGAAGGATATTTTGGTACACTCTGAGTTGATTAAGGCTCAAAATTTGAAGATAGCTAAGGAAGTCTGGGATGCTTTAGAAAGAGCACATGATGGTGATGAAAGAGTTAAAGAGGCCAAATTATAGAATTTGGAAACATAATTTGATCTTATACATATGTCTGAAGATAAAAATGTTAAAGATTATGTATAGAGACTGGATGAAGTAGTGGCTAGAATGAGATCACTTGGCACTACTATAGATAAAACTAGGATTGTAAAGAAGATTCTTAGAACTCTTCATGATGCTTAAAGTGAGAAGGTGAGTGCTATTGAGTAGACTATAGATCATAAGACTTGTACTAAGGATCTGCTATTAGGATTTTTGACATCTTATGAAATGAGGAAGTCGAGTCTAAGAAATGGAAGAAAATTAGAGACTGCTTTTAAAGCTACAAAAGTTGAAGATCCAGATGAAGAGAACTTTGATGAAATAGAAGCTAACTTTGTGAGAAAAATGAGAAAAGGTTTTGTTAAGTATGAAGGTAAGTTTCCCTTTAAATTCTTTAGTTGTGGAGAAATAGGTCACTATGTTGTAAAGTGTCCAAAAAGAGCTAAAAAGAATAAACAAAGATATAAGAAAGAAAAGAAAGGAAAGAAGATTAGCAAAGATTACTATGTGAATGAGAATGCTAGTATTTCTGATGACAATTTAGAATATGAAGATCTAGATGAAAATAAATGCTTGTTATTGGTGATTAAGGGTGAACCTGCATCTACTAATTCAAAAAAACAAGTAAAGGAAAGCCCTCCGGAGAAAGAGAAGGAGAAAAATGAAGGTATGGTTATCTCTTCCCTACATGCTGAACAAGAAAAAAAAATTTGGGTGGTTGATAGTGGATGTTCACATCACATGACTGGTGATAAGAGTAAGTTTGTTAAACTTGATAAATATGATGGAGGCTTGGTTATGTTTGGAGATGATAATGGTACTAAAATCTATGGGATAGGTTCAGTAAGTTTTGATGGAAAACATCATATTGACGATGTTTACTATGTTAAAGGTTTAAGGGAAAAAAAATTGAGTGTTGGTGAGATGTGAAGAAAAGGATATGATCTTGTGTTTAAAGATGAGAAATGTGAGATCCGGAAAGGATCCAAAACATTGATTGCTATAGGAAAGAAACCTAAATGGAATATTTATCAAATTAAGGGTTTTGATGGACGATGATTTATGACTTAGATAAATAATAGTTGGTTATGGAATAAGAGAATGTGTCACATGAATCTTGATAACTTGGCAAGAATTAGTGTTGTTTAGGCCGTGAGAGATTTACCAAGAATTATAAAGCCTGTTAATGTTATTCGCAGGAATTGTCAGTTTGGGAAGCAAGCAAGAAATAATTACATAACAAAGAAACAATCTACTATTGGACTACTAAATTTATTTCATACAGATCTTTGTGGTCCTATGAGAGTGATAATTCTACTTGTTGATAGGTACTTTATGCTTTTTATTGATGATTTTTCTAGATATACATGGGTTACATTTCTTAGAGAGAAATCAAATGTGTTAGATAGATTCAAGGCATTCAAGGATATGGTTGAAAATGAAGTGAATTTAAAGATAAAATGCTTAAGATCTAACAAAGGTGTATAATTCACCTCCCATTAGTTTAATATGTTTTGTCAAGTGCATGAAATAAAGAGACAATTATCTGCCCTAAGAACTCCTTAGCAAAATGGAGTTGTTGAGAGGAAAAATAGAACAATTCAAGAGGCTGCTAGATCAATGGTTACTGAGGTTGGTTTACCAGAAGTTTACTAGAAATAATCTATTCATACTTTCATTTCTGTATTTAATCAAGTTCAAGCAAGAGAAAATAGTACAAAGACTCCCTATGAGCTATGACACGAAAGAATTCCTACAGTTAAATATTTCAAGGTATTCAAAAGCAAATGCTATATCATAAGAGATGAGGAAATTTTGGATAAGTTTGATGCAAAAAGTGATGAAGGAATATTTCTTGGATATTCTACTAAAATAAAGGCATACATATGTTTCAATAAAAGACTAAGAAATATTGTAGAGAGATCAAATGTGAAGGTTGATGAGACAATGAATAATTCTATTGATATTGATGAGTATATGTCTAATGAAGATGATTGTGCAAGAATAGAAGAAATTATGGAAGAACGGGATAAAGATGAGCAAGATAAGTAGGATAAATAGGATGAAAGAGAAGAAGATTCTTGCTAATGGTAAGAAAGGAACTTTAAATGTAGGAGTTGTTCTTATTTTACCTGAAGGTTTTGAATTAGCTCCTCCGGATCGTATTTATCCTCCATCCACCCCATGAATCCTTTATTCCTAAAAGAGTCATAAAAGGTATAACGAACATACCTTGTCTCCACATTGGATCAAGAATAGGATCGGATGGATCAAAAACTGCTAATTCGTAAAGAGCCATTGAACCGGCCCATCCAGAAACTAGAGCTGTATGCATTATATGCACAGCGATTAACCGGCCAGGATCATTCAACACGACGGTATGGACACGATACCAAGGAAAACCCATGAAAATACCCCTTTATCAGAAAAACTAGACACTATGTAACTTTCTCGCATTAGAGAAGATTATGCTATGGAGTTAGACCTTTGTCTCAAAGATGAACATCTATTAATAGAACAGTTTCAAAAAATAGAATTGAGAAGCGGATATATTTTATCATTTATATGTACCAATATACAATGTGGAAATTGGTCCCATTTGTTTTGTATCAAACAAAGTAAAGTAATAAATTACTTTACAAAAGACCTAATGAATTAGGTATTTTACGAAGAAAGGCACGCCCGCTTATTTGGTCCTATCACTCATTTGATCTTATAATCTATCTTTGTAATAGAAAAAAAGACTATTTAATATACTTTTGATATAATAATGAACAACTTACCCTCTCTTTTCGTGCCTTTGGTGGGCTTGTTTTTTCCAGCAATTACAATGGTTTTTCTTTATTTCTATATTCAAAATGACGAAATTCTATGAATCTGATCAATATATATATACCTATATATATTTCTTTTGTCTAATATAAGATAAAACCTTACTAAATAGATCTAAATAGATATTTCTCTTTATTTAGATCTATTCATATATGATAAATAACAATCTATGGATAGAATGTAAATGTATATGGTATAATATGTACAATACATAGTATACAGACCCGTGTGTGAAAGAATAAATCTTTCTTACTTATACTTCAAAATATGTGTATATAGACATTTCAATATAGAGATTGATATTTTCATTTGACTGATACAATGAAGTATCATTTTGATAATCAATAAGTTAAGGACAAAATTTCCATGCTAAAAAAAAGCACAGACAAAAAAAGAACATGGGAAAAGAAGAATAATAGAATCGTTATAGATATATACTATTAAAAAAATGCTTATATGTATATGGCTAGTTTATTAATATAGCCAATTTATGAGAATGACTTCGGGGTGGGAGTGAAAATTTGTTCAATCCCTCGAATTAAATAGGACGTAATTTGTTATGAATCGTCGATCCAAATGGCTCTGGATAGAACCCATAACAGGGTCTCGAAAAATAAGCAATTTGTTTTTTGCTTGTCTCCTCTTTTTGGGTTCACTAGGATTTTTTGTGGTCGGAATTTCAAGTTACCTCGGTAGGAACCTGATACCCTTATTGCCATCTCAGCAAATACTTTTTGTTCCACAAGGAATTGTGATGTGTTTTTATGGGATTGCAGGTCTCTTTATTAGCTCTTATTTGTGGTGCACTATTTTGTGCAATGTGGGTAGTGGCTATAATAAGTTTGATGAAAAAGAAGGAATTGTATGCCTTTTTCGTTGGGGATTTCCCGGAAGAAATCGCCGTATTTTCCTCCAATTTCTTATTAAGGATATTCAGGCGATCAAGATGGAAGTTCAAGAAGGTATTTTTCCTCGTCGTGTTCTTTATATGGAAATAAAGGGCCAACAAGACATCCCCTTAACTCGTACTGAAGAAAATTTGACCCTGCGTGAAATGGAACAGAAAGCTACCGAATTAGCCCGTTTTTTGCGCGTATCCATTGAAGGATTTTGAAATGGGGGGAAAGTCCTCTTTTATAATATACAAATGGATAGATCTCATATTAGTAGATACCAAAAAAAGTTTGACATAACATTTGTCTAGAGGGGAAGTATAGTCAGTTTATTTACACCAACACGAAATGTTACTTATAGAAGCATATCGGTATTCTTCGGCAGTTCGCAAACACTCGATATCATTCTTTATCTATTAGATAGGGACAAAAGGTCTAATAAATACGGATATAACATCTCAAAAGAATACAATGAAGTAAATGCCTCTAGTTTTTACACTTTTTTACATATGTGCCCGAAATTATTTGATCTGCTATATGTACCAAAGAGTACAAATTTGGTATTATTAGACTTAAACTTCAATTTATTTGCCGCTCGAATTGAAGCGATTCTTCGGGTCAAGAGTTAAAAAAGAAAACAATAAATAGAAAATGAGTCCAGATCAAAGCGATTTTAAGGATTGATCCTTCCTTTTTTACTCCACTTCTCCTTCCGAATAAACTATCCCTCATCCGAAAGATATTTCGAAGAATTACGCATAAGATCATTTTATGAATCTCATACCTCGTTCTATAATTCGTACTTTGTTCAGATTTTGGACAGAGCTAACGGGCCAATCGAATTCGTTAACGATTCACGAATTGGAAGTCACCAAATATAAAACATTAGCTTCTCTACAATATCTTACATGTTTAATAGTATTGCCTTGGGCAATTTCAATTTCATTACAGAACGGTTTGGAATCTTGGGTTACAAATTGGTGGAATACTAGTCAATCGAAAAAAATTTTTGATTATTTACAAGAAGAAAGCATTGTAGACAAATTTGAGAAAATAAAAGAACTATTCCTGTTAGAAATAATGATGGAGGATTATTCGGAACCGCATTCACAAGATATTCGTGTAGAGATGCAGAAAAAAATGATCCAATTGGTCAAAATATATAATCAAGATTGTATCCAAGTTATCTCACATTTATTAGGAAATATAATAAGTTTTGTTGTTCTAATTGTTTGTCTCATTCTGGGTAAGAAGAGACTTGGCATTCTCAATTCTTGGATCCAAGAAGTCTTCTACAGCTTAAGCGATACAATGAAAGCTTTTTCTATTCTTTTAGCAAGCGATCTATGTATTGGGTTTCATTCGCCCCATGGTTGGGAACTGATCATCAATTTAATCTTCGAAAATTATGGATTTGCCCATAACGAACGAATAATATCTGTTCTTGTTTCAACTTTTCCAGTCATCTTAGACACAATTTTCAAATATTGGATCTTCCGTCATTTGAATCGTATATCTCCTTCACTTGTAGTGATTTATCACTCAATGAGTGAATAACAAATGGTCCCCACCTTTTTTACTTTTTTTAGGGCGATACTTCTTATTTTTTAGCTTTAAGTTTAATATAGTAGCAGAATTGTAGGCAGGTAACTATGATAGTTACCTACTACTATTTATTTTAAATAAAAGAATTGTAACAAAAAATTGAACCATGCAAAATAGAAAAACTTATGATGACTGGGTGAAAAAGTGGATAACTCAATCAATATCCATCTTAATAATGATCGATGTAATGATTGGGGCATCTATTGCAAATGCATATCCCATTTTCGCACAGCAAGGTTATGAAAATCCTCGAGAAGCAATTGGACGTATTGTATGTGCCAATTGTCATTTGGCTAAAAAACCTGTGGAGATTGAAGTTCCACAGTCTGTGCTTCCTGATACCGTTTTTGAAGCAGTTGTTAAAATACCCTATGATAAGCAAATAAAACAAGTTCTTGCTAATGGTAAGAAAGGAACTTTAAATGTAGGAGCTGTTCTTATTTTACCCGAAGGTTTTGAATTAGCTCCTCCGGATCGTATTTATCCTGAGATTAAGGAAAAAATAGGTGATCTTTATTTTCAGAACTATCGTCCCAATCAAAAAAATATTATAATAATAGGTCCTGTTCCTGGTCAAAAATATAGTGAAATTGTGTTTCCCATCCTTTCACCAAATCCCGCTACTAATAAAGCAGCTCACTTCCTGAAATATCCCATATATGTGGGTGGTAATAGAGGAAGAGGACAAATTTATCCCAATGGTAGCAAAAGCAACAATATAGTCTACAACGCTTCAGCAACGGGTAAAGTAAGTAAAATTGCACGTAAAGAAAAGGGTGGATATCAAATAACTATTGATAATCCATCAGACGGTCGACAAGTGGTTGACTTTGTACCTCCGGGACCGGAACTTCTTGTTTCAGAAGGCGAATTCATCAAGGCGGATCAGTCGTTAACGAATAACCCTAATGTAGGTGGATTTGGTCAGGAAAATGCAGAAATAGTACTTCAAGATCCTTTACGTGTTCAAGGTCTTTTATTATTCTTAGCATCTGTCATTTTAGCACAGATATTTCTGGTTCTTAAGAAGAAACAATTTGAGAAAGTTCAATTGGTCGAAATGAATTTTTAGATTATATAAATAAAAATTGCAACAATAAAGTCATACTTCTTCGGAGCCCTTTATTTGTGCATCTTTAATAATGAGTGATTCCGAAACAAACTTGCTAAACAGTTAGTTTCCTAGTTCTGCGCGACATTAACATATTATATAAATGTTATCTTTTCTCACCTTGATTTATCATATTCAAAACAAATAAATAGAAGTAAGGAGAGAATTCAGTAACCTTGGCTTATTATTTTCGCTTATTTTATCACTTATCCTACTCCTTGAAAAAGTAAAAAAATTCCATTTCTCCTTAGTAAAGATAAGACCTTACCTTCCTTTGTGTTCAAAGAAGGATAAGATCTTATCTTTATTTATTCATTTTTTACGTTTTTGATTTTTGGTTTCATAAGATTTCCTGATAAGCTCTCTTATAAACTCTGCATCGCGAGATCTTACAGGGAAGATCCTAATCCGGAGTAAGACCCGTAAAAAAAAATACCTATTAAACCAATAACGATAATACCAGTAAAAGTACCTATCAACCAAAGAGGGATCCTTCCGGCGGCCATTTGCATTACCTCCTTGCACATTTTAAATAGTCATGCTCAATATAATAATACATCGAAGTATTGGATTTCCGCAAATAAGAAAAGAAAGTCTTCTCACTGTTCCTAATTGAAAAAGTAATTAGAGAATAGAACAGCAAGTACAAAAATAAGTAACAACCCCCAATAGAGGCTGGTACGATTCAATTCAACATTTTGTTCATTCGGGTTTGATTGTGTCATAAATAGCTCCGTGATTTAGTTTATATAAAGTTTATCGTTGTATGAACTGCATTGCTGATATTGATCCCAAGAAAAAAACCGTAGGTACAGCTAGCCCGTGAACGGCCAACCATCTAACTGTAAAAATCGGATAGGTTCTATCTATAGTCATTAATACCTCCTAAAAAGATCTAGATCTAGTAAATTCATCGAGTTGCTCTAATGAATCGAAACGGCCAGTTACTAATGGAACCTCTTGTCGGCTTTCTGTGAAATACTCATTTGGCCGAGGGCTCCCGAATACATCATAAGCTAAACCCGTACTGACAAATAACCAACCTGCAATGAATAGAGAAGGTATAGTAATGCTATGGATAACCCAAGTATCGAATACTAGTAATAATGTCAGCAAAAGCGCGTTCTCCCGTATTCCCAGACATGCTAAGCTCCCTATATTATTGTAAAATCAAGGTTAAATTGATCCCATGAAAGAAAGAGATCAGGAAATGGAAAACTACTGATATCTTCTACAATCCTTGTTTGATTGTCAATATGATACCAAGGGTATATTTGAAGTATACTAAGTATAGCTAGCCTTCTTCTAACATAGTAATATAATTTTGCTTAATATGAAAAGGGAGTAGGATAGAACGATTCTGCTACTGCCAGTTACTCCAGCTCTGTTTGATCAACTTAATTCATTTTCTTTTTTTTTCTTTTTTTTCACTGAACAGAAATGAAAGAATTTTGCATATTTCAATTTCATAATAGCTTCCGCAAGGAATCCTGTCTCTCTATTGCAACAATTAGATATACGGATCATAGGAAAGTTCATTTCATTTGAGCAAATAATTGTAATGGCTCTCGCTTCCACAGGTTACTTTATCGTTAGAATACATTCATGTCGTTTTAAGAAGAAGATCAAGGAGTATCATTCATTATAAATGCAACTTATCCAAAATATTATACTGTTTCTTTCTCTATTTTGTTTTACTATTATTTATATCGTGTATTTACAATAGTATAGCGAATATAAGTTATGCCATGAACTTACTGACTTCTATAGCACTTTGAATGTGAACGACCGAAATGTTATTCCTCTTATGAATAAAAAGGAATCGATGAATAGTGGAATATTATCTTGATGAAATAGTAACATAGTGACTATTCCTATTTTGTTTTACATGAAAGAAAGGATAGCAGGGTTGACTTAAATTCTTTTCCTTAAAATGAAAAAGGCATATGGAAAAAGTGAATCCATTTATTATATAGCGTACAGTTCTTTTTTACTATGTTTGGCTGTAGCAAAAGTTTTTTTCGCTCTAAAGACCGGTAGAGATAATGTAAAGTTATCTAATCAGAATCATTGTGAAATTCATTCATCTCATACTTAGTAATAGACTATTACGTACGATAATTTTTGAAATTGGGGGGATTGAATTTTCACTTTTTTTATTTTCTAAAAAAAATATCTTTTTATCGTCTATTCCCTGTTAGATATTCAATTTTAAATTGGTATCTATTTATTATAGATGATTTTTTCTTTCTGTTCCTAGATCAGAAATTGAGGTAA